>CM057153.1:1583308-1789516 GCA_029962745.1 Echinometra lucunter
AATCTTGTTTTGTTACTTGAAAATGGGATAAACATAAGGGTTATAGTGTAAAAATACCAGTCTGAAAGTTTCAAAGTATAATATCCACAGGAAGTATTTCAAATATAAAAAATGTGAACCAATGTTTGAAAAATATACGAGGGTCGGTTGCAAATAATAGACATAAGAAGTGCGCATGACTCACCTAACCGTACTCTGTGTATTGGCATATCACGCGGCGGGAGGCACATAACGGCATTTTCAAATTTGAGCAAAACGGTCCTTAGTCTTAGTCATTGTCTCGTGAGACGAAGGATAATAAAATCACGGTTTGCATCTAACTTACAGTTTTTCTTTCCAAATTATGGTTGGTTTCAGGGTTTTTGAGTACAAGTACAAGTACTCATACACATGTTTCATTTTAGTTTGAGAATTTTTTAAATCAGCTGCTCACAAAGTTAGCCAATGCCTTTAAGTAATTTAAAAGACTTTCTGAACATATTTTTTTTTTTTTTCATTTTGTTGATATTATTTGGGCTACCTTGTTGGATAAATGTTTGGAAGTAATGTGTACACGTGCCTGTGTAATATTATTATTGCTATGTCAGTATTCTGGCTTTTTTAATCGATTCAATTCCATTCATATGTAGACTAATTCGGATTCGGGAAAGTAAGTAGTCTACTATCAATACATGCAGTAGACAATATTGACAATAGTCAACATGGTCAATAGGGCCCCACTCATAACTTTACATGTCACAACACAAGCTTAGCTTCTAAAGGGGACCTAAAGCAGGGCTCGAAATACCCACCGGCCATCGGCAATTTGCCGGTATGCCCCACCCACTGGCCGTGATGCCCTTCTCAAAATCAGAAGGTTCACGGCCACAAAATTTTCTGAGTGGCCTTGATGCCCTCCAATCTAAGAAACTCATACTATATTTAAAAAAAATAAAACCCAGACTTTTCCTTTTTATTTTGTGACAAAATATTGAAAATTAACACAAAATGAACCCTTTTTCAACAACAGGAGGCACCCTAAATAGAAGTTTGCGATAGCGATATCGTCAAGATATCAGTAACTGCTCAGTCCCACACATGTTAGATGATGTACCAGTGCAGTGTAGTGTAGTGTATGTGTAAGTGCAAGTAGTGAATGACCTGGCGGTTCCTGCCCTGACTTCTGATTATCAAGGTTATTTTTTCTTGAGTGCCGATATTTTAATAAAATTTTGATATAGTGTGTGGATTTTATTTGTCAAAATGTCAGTCAAACTTATCTTGAGTAGTATCTGAACATCATCTACTATTTAAAGAAGCGCGCGCCGCCGATGTTTTTAGTCGGCTGCTTTGGGCTGCAGGCCTTCCTTCAGAGTCAATTGCTCCCCGAGCTCTGGGGGAGTTATCCTGCAGAAACTGCCTCATTGGGCTGATGATTTCAAGATTTTTCAGTCGTGGTAATAGTTTATTTTTTCAGCTTTTAGGGCATTGTAGGGTTAATATTTGATTAAATAATTACTTTTAACATATTTCTGTGAAGATATGTGATATCTAGAAAAAAAATTAGAACCCCAAAAGATGAAACTTTAATTGTGTGAAGTTCTGCGTTTTAAAATTACTTTGTTTTGGCTTAGGGTATAGGAAGTGATGTAAATTTACTTAGGCCTACTTGCACCGAGTGTGTACTCAATTTAACATGTAAACCATTTTTTTGCTTGGTTTACATGAGATGCTAATATTATTTTCTGGACATTCATTTGCTTAAGATTATGTGATGACATTAACAACAATCCAATAAATAATGAAGGGGACATTTTCTCTTCTGTGCTGCCTCTGAGCCTGAGGGCATTTTTATTTTTATTTTTGCTTTCTTGCATTCACTCCACAAAGCACCACACACCTTCACCAGCTTATTCTGTAACAGTAACAATTTTTTATTGAGAAAGGAAGGGGAGAAGGGACGAGAAGGAAAGAAATGAACACCTCAATTAAAATTTGTCAAGTGATAATGCTTTATGATGATCTAGGATTCTGTCCACTCTCATTTCTCATTTTAAGCTTCATCCACATGAATTAATGATAATAATCTCAAATGGAATTACTTGATTCATCCATATAGCCAGAGGGTAGTCTCACCACAAAAAAAGCAAAAATAAAGAACAGGGGTGTGAAAGTTCAGCTATTTTTTTTTTTTTTTTTTTTTTTTTTGATTTTCAACTTAATGTCAGCTTTTTGTGCACTTCCTCTGAACAAAAGTATAGGAGCTTTTGTGATTTCAGCTCTGTTTATTTGTGGTCACTCACACCCCTGAAAGAAAGAAAAAGCATTAGATGGAAGAAAAAAGGGTAAGAGAACCTAGGAAGAGCAGGAGCAGACAAGGAATGAAAAAGAAACTTCAGAGCTTCCGCGCTTTGCGCGGGAGGGGGGAAACTCCCCCCTCCCTGCACCCTTCCCCCTAGGAGTGCGCTTTGTATGCTCAATATTTAATTTGCACACCTTGCATGTTCACTACTGCCCCCCACCTCCCCCCTAAAATCAAATTCTAGCTACGCTTCAACCCCTAAAATACTGCCACCATATGTAATCATAAGTGAGAAGCATAAATGAACTATGGTGGACAAAGCATAAACGGGCGTTTATGTATTTGGCCGTGGCATGAGTTGGTCAGGTCCCATTTTGCCTTGGTGCCCCTCTGAGTGGATATGTGCCCCTCTGAGAGGATATGTGCCCTCCTAAAAAAGTGGCCGTGACCCAAATTTTATGAAATTCGAGGCCTGCTAAAGTGATTCATTTATTATGTAAGAAGTTATGTGCTATTACCAGTTTCTTTTTATGTAAATGATTATATCATGTTATTATGGTTTTAAATAAAATGAACTAACTGACTGACAATACGGACAATGTCAATACAAATTACAATACAAACTACAATTAGAGTCTACAACACAAGATCAAGCGTATGGGAATGTACCAAAATAATAGCACTGTATCACTCCCAATTATAACAAAATTAGAGCAGAGCTTAACTTATGAATTATATTCATGGCATAAAGAATAGATTTTACGACAACTGTTCAATCGTAATATCGCTATTGTGCTTTTAAAATACTTACAATTATGGGCAGGAATCCAGCAACCAGTAGTACTTCACACTGAAAGGAAAGCAATATCAAGATAAAACACTAAATCTCTTTCTTGATTCAGCCATACACATTGAGAACTACAATATTATACAGAGTTAGCTATCTTGTGTGCAGTGTGTCCCTAAACCAAAATAAGGTCATTCTATTTTGGGTGGGGGTTCACCACTTATCAGTAGGAGAGACGAAAAGCAACGGTGGAAAAATTGGCATCTCTGATGAAAATCTTCCTATTTTCAATGAAGATACTAACTTTTCATTTATTTATTTAAATGGAGACAACTACATTTCAGATCAATCAATGAGATGTTTTAAGAATTTATGATGGGAAACACCATCCCTATACATCAGTGAATCTTTCCTCCACTCATCTGTAAACATAGTACGACCGACCCCACGGTACGACCTGTAGTGAGTTAGAAAAACACATCGGAGCGGCAGCTCGCAGGCGGCTAGAGCCGGGCAGCTCGCTGTGCAAAATGTGCTGGACATGCATGGAGATCAAAGATTGCCAGCTGAGCTTCGCTGGCGTACCGTATTCGGTACGTATGTCGACACCATGGAGACCATGGGGTTTACGAGGTGAGCCTAAAATCAGTTTACTCGAAACAGGCTCATTATCTGCTCTGCTTTTTGCATTTGAGGTCTAACCGTTAAAGTTTGAGGTAAGAAAAGGTAGACGTAGCTGTTTAGTTGCAGATGTCATTCTATCTGGGACATTTTTATAAAACAGCTTGCTGGAGCTTAATACATGTAATAATGGTATTTGGCCTGCTCTGGCCTTGGTCATGTTGGTGAAAGTGAAACTTAACTTAGGTTAAATTTGAATTGAATGACTGTATGCTGCAGACGAAGATAACTTGCTTGAATTTATCATTAGTGCCACATATTGTGAAAATAGAATGATTTCTAGAAAAAAGAGGGATCACTTGGGGAATTCAATTTGACTCTATGATGGTGTGGAGCCAAGCTACATGTAGGTTATTTAGTAGACCCTCTACACAGAATGAAATGTACACAATGTTGATATATTCCGTACAGTTGGTAATAGACTGAAAATTTCTGTCTCTAGATTCGTCGTTAGCCTCTTATTTGGGTAGGCTCTCCTCGCTCTAAGGAGAGCCTACCCATATAAGAGGCTAACGAACGATGAAACTAGAGTAGATCTAGAGACAGAAATTTTCAGTCTAAGTTGGTATGGCATATCAAAGGAGAATGAAACCCTGGCCTTATCATGAAATTTGTCACCTCTCTTCTCGTGTGTGCACTCGCATTGTGTACAAAGTCTACAGGGGTGGAAAGCTGTTACAAAATGAGAAAGTTATGAAAGTTTGAAATGTCTCGATTTACTTCCTATTGCCATTGGCAACATTACTTAAAAATTACAGGTTTAGAAGGACAACTCTCATTAACTCGGCAGTCATTCATACCAAACTTCATCCACCGGTACAATGGCATGTCTCGCAGATGTCATCCCCCAGTCCCTCTCTTTCTCTCATTTGACCCTTTGCCCCTGAATCTGAATCTGAATCTGAATCTGAATCTGAATGGTTTGGTCAGCAAAAATGTCTCTTCCCGACACATCCACGCTAACTTGATGCTATCCCCATACCTCAGATTTAAAAAAAAAAGATATAATTGGCAGATAAGAAGTTACTGAATGTTTACTACCAAATATTGTATACAACCAACAACCTCCTTGTTTACTGTGTATTACCATCTATGATTTGATAATAATAATAATAATAATAATAATAATAATAATAATAATAATAATAATAATAGTAATAATAATAATAATAAATTATACTTTATAACGCATAATACATAATGTCTCTATGCGCTTTACATGAGGCGACTTAAAAGTACTGTGTTATAATTACATTTGATTTTATTTACATACATGTGAAATCTTATTTTTATGAAAATACTAGTGAAATTGATTACAAAAGTCAAATTCTTGAATTATCATACAGAAAATGTGGAACAATTTTATTTTAATACAACAAAATTACATTACCAATAATTGCACATAGCAAAGCATGAAATTACATTCTAATCAAGTCTTAAAGGCAAAGTCCACCCTCGAAGTTTCACGGTTTCTTGGAAGTTCCAAAGGGTTGGAGCGTTGAAGGCAAAGGAGCTGCGGCCGTAAAACTGGTATTATGACGAGGAACTTTGAGAAGATGTTGACTGCGAGATCTGATGCCTCTTAGTTTAATTTAATGTCTACTTTAATTGCTTATTACCTTGTCAAATGATTTGTAAATTTGTTGCCAGTGAAAAACAAATTTCCAAATGGACAATAAATGCTCAACTTCAATTTTTCGATTTTATGTTTTGTACACAGAATTTCATTTTTTCTCCATTATCTCAAAAGAATAGATGCTGATTGTCTCCTTAGCTCAGGATATATATCATGGGAAAATGTATTTGACACAACATATGTTGAGTTCACATAGGGACAAGCATGAGCAGTATCTTTAGAGATAATGGAGAAAATATGAATCCCTCCTCACTTTCTGCATCTATTATTTTTGGTTGATGAGCCACTTGCAAAAATTCATTTTTCTCCCCATCTATAGACATTGAAGCAGAATGGATCGAGAAGCGGGTCATCTACCCTTTGCTGTGAAAGAAAAGGTATCGTCCCTCATATGGATCAAGGTGGTTGCTGCTGGTAATGCAGGGGTTGGGAAAACTTGTATCATCAAGCATTTCTGTGAAGATAAGGTATGAAGCCTGTTGTTATGATTCACATCATTGAGTTATGGCTGTTTGGTGAATTTTCTCTACCACATGCATGTTTCTGGTTTTGATACGGAATAATTATTTCCCTGTAAGTGTGTCTGAATCTCCTACTTTGTCATAAATTGTTGCACCAGCACCAAATTAGTTGTATTTTTTTTTTAATGGTTGAATTCTACATTTTACAAAGATGTCCTCAAAAGTATTTGATAATCCAATTTTATTTGTTAGTTCTTGGAGGTTTTTTTTGTGTATAGTCGGGTATCATTTCATGCCAATTTTCAGCTGCAGAGTTCACCCCCTTTTTTTTGTGTGTTTCTTTCATTCAGTTTTCTCATGGTTATCAACCAACAGTTGGTGTGGACTATGGCTTCAAAATACAAAGTATATCAAATGTGGACTGTAAGTAGTTTTATATATATCTTTTGCATGAAATAAAAAAATAGTGAGACATATCAAACCCTGGAAATATTCAGGGTTAATTTAAAAAACAATCATTGAGACCTTAATAGGACTCTAAGAAATTACTTATTAATTCTTTCAACAGGATTTTCATCACAATATCAGAAATTCATGGGGTCGTTCTACTTTGCCTTATTCACTAATGTAGGCACAGGGCACATTTTCTTCTCTTTGTATGAAAAAAAATGAAAATATGTTGTAAACCGTTAGACCATGCATCTCAAACCAGTTCTTTCTTTGGCCACCTGTATGATTTGCTTTACATGTACATTGGTATCGCCACTTCATAAAATTTCATCTCAATGAAAATTTGATAAATAAGTGATTCATTGCAGATTGGATTTCTGATAAGTGATAATACATCAGTTTCATAAGAATGTAACTACATTATGCTTATTTTCTTGTGATTGTACAGTGAGAGTCCATCTGTGGGATTTATCTGGTCATCCTGATTATCAGGAAGTGAGGAATGAACTGTTCAGCGATACCCAGGCATGCTTCTTGGTCTTTGATGTCACAAACAGACATTCCTTTGACAACCTCGAGTTCTGGTTCAAGGAGTTAAATAGGTACTGCACGTCTCCAAGCCATGTTGTGGTGGTAGCAAATAAGGTATCTTTTTTTTTTTTTTTTTTTTTAGCAGAAGTTTCTGCATTTATTAAAGATACAAACATTGGAAAATATAATGATACAAATCAAATTGATACAAGTTAAGTGTGACAAATATACAAAGGAAAAATATGTATACTTAGATAATATTGAAATAATAGAGTTGGTTTTAATGAAGAAATAAATATAAATGCAGGGGTCAGCTATCATAAGCCGAAAGGCTTGAGTCGATAGTAGCACAAATGTTTTGTGGGTTATGAAAGTATTACTGACTACTAGACTGACTGTTGTATGGATTCCAGTCATTTTGATAGATAAAGGGAACCAGGTCAGAAAGATGGTATCAAAATAAAAAAAAATTATTATTTGTCATATATGTCAAAGTATGTTCCATACTTTGACATGGATATAGTTCTTGTCCAAAATGCTTGCATTTAACCTGTTGACTACTGAATTCTTTAATTTCCATAATACAGGAGCCACCTTGTTCCTGTAGCAAGGAGGTTAACTGTTCCAAATTATGCAGTGGTACAGTGCATTGCTTTGTAGCACCTCAGTATCGAAAATTGTTAAGTAGTCCACCTGCCCACTGACCCTCATGATGAGGAAAGGTTGTCCATGATATGTGTCTCACATTATTTGACTAAGTAGCAAATGGAATTTGTCATGTTTTCTTGTATATATCATGATTACACTCTAAACTGTAATAGTGAAATTACTTAAATCATTTGCATGTGTTTCACTTTTACTTGTTTAAAAATTGAAAATCAGGTTCCAGAACTTAGAGGGTTGAGTTTGCTTTGCTAATGTTTTTTTTTTATAGATTGATATCAAGGCAAAGCGTGTGGTTCAGTCTGATGAGGCAATGAGATGGGCTGCGGGAAAAAAAGTCAAGTGAGTATTGGTAGTGTACAGTATGGTAACGTATAT
Source organism: Echinometra lucunter (assembly GCA_029962745.1). NCBI lineage: Eukaryota > Metazoa > Echinodermata > Echinoidea > Camarodonta > Echinometridae > Echinometra > Echinometra lucunter. Next base: position 1,591,177 of record CM057153.1, read on the forward strand.
ACCTGTGTATCAATAGTAATAAGTAATTAAACAAATTTTTCTTATAGAATGGGAGAAGGTTACTATTTTCAAAAATGTGTACCATAAAAAGGTAAATTGAATCACAGTTTTCAGATAAAACTTTGACATCACATTTTTGTCAGGTAGCTCATGAGTGCAATAAACTTTTCTCTTTGAGATCTCTCTCACTAAGTTATTCATGTTTGTTTACAAGTTTTGTACTCATATTGTACAATATTAGAGGTATTTATGTTGCTCTTGCCATGTACATATTAGATAGTTTTTGTATTATGTATGATCATGGTAATGTTAACCCATTCATGACAGGAATTATTTAAAGCCTTATTTGATCAGCATTTATTCTTCAAATTGGCAACACCAACATTTTTATTTTATTGCTACATTTTTCTTATAAAACGCCATGTGTCTGAAATGAATATACATTGACAGAAATTATGATGAGAAGTCAAAATGTTGCCAATTTGCAGGGGAAAACAGTGATTTTAAACTTTCTATCACATTGCCAATTTAAGGATTTTAATGCTTATTTTCCTTTTAAAAAATTTCAGCATCAAACAAAGAATATTGTCGCAACCAAAATGGGCACAGTTTGTGTAGAATTTTTTGCTCTTTCTGCTCATGTATTTGGTATGATTTTTAGGGCTTTGCCTCAAAAGATAATAGGCCAAACCACAAAATGTGGACCTCTGTCACGATTGGGTTAAAAGATGTTGTTTCTCTCTTTAACAGGTACTATGAGACTTCAGCCTTTAATGGCGATGGAATCACAAAAATGTTCACTGAAATTCTTGAAGAAGTGATGGCAAAATCCAGTCAGGGGACAAGGTGACACAAGAGCCCACTTTCCTTTCTAGCTGGAAGGAAGCATGTTTGTTCATTAATGGGAACATCTGCCTGTCCAATAGAATATTGTAGGTTTCAATCCAGCCTACGAAGATGACTGATGTCAAGTATTAACTCAACTGCTCCTCACTAGTTCCATAGACACACAGAAAGCTAGAGTGTAAACATTTTATCCTTGGAATAGGGTGTCCAACTGAGGCCCTGTGGTAAAGGAGAGTAGTCACCAAGATTTGTCAAGAACCCACTGTAGTCTGTGTGAAAGAGTAGGGAAACATGGTGGTTTGGTGGTCCACCTGCACATCCCAATCAGTTTTAATGAGGGGAGAGACCTGGGCTGGTATTCAGTTCGATACATGGATTAAGTAAGTAAATTACTTAGCTTTTAGTTGACTAAGTGAAATGCCTTAACTCGTTTTCAGATCACTTCTAAGTATTTTACTTTAGCAAGCCGACTTGAAGGAAAAACCTGATAACCATTATGACGTCATGCAGTCCATCCCAAATAATGTGCAGTAAAGGCATCACATTATATGCGCGATACCTGTGCGCAGCATATGACTGCATGTATGATGTGACAACTACATGCCAGCCAATCAGACTTCCAAAAGTAATTTACTTAAGTCTGCTACATGGCTGTCTTAGGTAAAGGGTAAAAGACTTGGCCAAAAGATTCAAATGAATTCCAAAGATGGTTAAGTATTGTACTTTAGCGGGTAAGTATTTTACTTTAGCGGAAGACTGAATAAAATACTTAAAATTATGGCTTAAGTATTGAATTGAATACCGACCCTGGGGTTTATAACAACGATTTCAACTTTTTTATATATAAAAAGGTACCTTATTTTTATACTTTTGTTTTCGTAAAACCTCATAGTTATGGGGATGTGCCTTATGTGGTTGTAGTTAATTTCATTTCCACTGTAGACATGAAAATATAAATCCATGTTCTATTTAGTTTTGTGTACTGCTCATATAATGGTTTGCTTTTCCCACTTGCATTGTGACTGCAGGAAAAAAAATAGAAGGAAAAAAAAAGACACACCAAAAAACAACACACCAAAAAACAACACCAAAATAAACAACGATCCAGCAAAAAAATGTAATTAATAATGAATATTTGAATAAATCTTTGACTTGCAAAAAAGAAAGAGAGAAAGAAAGAAAGAAAAAAGTGATGGTGTTTTTATAATATCTATCATTTTTTCCCCTTTAGTCCAGTTGGACAGTATATTTGATCCCTTGGTTGGTTTAGGTTTGACATTTATACAGAATCATGTATGCAAATCCAAATTTTCTGATTTGTGCAATATATTGATCATCTTGAAAAACTTGTAAACATACAAAGCATGGAGTGCCTTTAAAGTTTTGACCTTAACCCATTTGTGACAGGAATTATTTAAAGCCTAATTTGATCAGCTTTTATTCTTCAAATTGGCAACACCAACATTCTTATTTTATTGCTACATTTTTCTTATAAAACTTCATGTATCTGGAATGAATATAAATTGACAGAAATTATGATGAGAAGTCAAAAAGTTGCCAATTTGCAGGGGAAAAACGGTGATTTCAAACCTTCTATCACATTGCCAATTTAAGGATTTTAATGCTTATTTTCCTTTAAAAAATTTTCAGCATCAAACAACAAATATTGATGCAACTAAAATGGGCACAGTTTGTGCAGAATTTTTTGCTCTTTCTGCTCATGTATTTCGTATGATTTTTAGGGCTTTGCATCAAAAGATATTAGGCCAAACCACAAAATGTGGACCTCTGACACGAATGGGTTAATGAGTTTGTTATATACATCTGTAATTTTGTGTGTGAAAACTGTTGATATTGACTGTTTATGATTTTGATTCAAGTCTTTTTACAAAATGCGAGGACCTTTATATTATGGGACCAGTTAATGTGTGTTGGAGTCATAAATTTCAAAGATGGATAGCCCACCATCTAGCACTGCTATTATGTGTGTATTTATTTGTTATATTAATCAGAATCATTTGAAAAGCAAAATGAATTAAGAAACTTGTGTTTATTTCAATTCACAGTACTGTAATAGTCTTCATTATGGCATTACTGGTATACCGGTGAACCACCAAAGCTGTGACACGCTCATAATTAAATATATATAGATATATACCATGTAAGCACAGTTTGGTATTTCATATAATAATAATAATAATAATTGATAATAATAATAATTAATGATGATGGTGATGATGATGATGGTGATAATAATAATAATAATCATAATCATAATAATAATCATAGCCATTTGTAAGGCGCCAACTATCTACAAATATTCTATTCCGAGGCGCACAAGAAAAAAAGAAAAGATAAGAAAAAAAAATTATAATATTTTTGTATATTGGCTGCTGTGCTTTAACATGATTGTTTCATTGTGAGTTTAATATGAATCAGTTTTTACTTTAAATGGATATACAATTTTGTATTAAAAGGGCTATTTATGTGAAACAATTCATCTTGCTGCAGTAGTTTTTCTTACACATATGTATATTGCTAGTAGGTAATGGGCATAAAATCAATCTCCATTTTTTTTTTCTCCATTGTGCAGAGTAAGGTCTACATAAGTCCAGCTTTTGATTTGTAATGTGCAAAATAGTAAATGTTTGAGGAAAACCCATCCATGATAATTGCAAGTACATGTACATTTGATAGGTCCAATACACTTTTCTGTTCTGCTGCAACAAATGTAACTCCCCCCTTCTCCCTCTGAGAATCACATTCTCAGATGTTCAGTCCATTTTAATTAGGTGGTCTGTCATTCATGACAGATCACCTTTTAATTTCGTCAGAATTTTCTTTCTTATTAATTATTATTCTCTTTACTGGTACCCACTTTTTTGTGGAGTCGAAATCTCAGAACTGGCTCAGTAATTTTTTGTCAAATTTTTATCAATCATCAGTCCTCACGAGTTCTCGGTTTTCCGATCATTTTCAAGTTCATCATGTCATCATGATGTCATCCAGGTACCATTTTGTAAATATCATGTCATGATCATATCTTCATAACGGAATATCATTTCTCATTCATATTTGGCTTGATGAATATTCATATCAATTTAAACAATTCCATCTATTTAGTACGCGCGCGCAAAATTTTAAAATGCTCAAAATCACTCGACTATCAAACCAAAATCCATTTCCGGCCATTTTGAGCATTTCAAAAATTTCCGCACGTAAGCGTCCGCGCGCGTTTTGCGTGTGTGCAAGTCGTAAATAATGTAAAAATGCAGTTATTTCACTTGATTTGCAATTCTGAGACTTTTCTTGATAATTTCCATGAATTTAGAATCGATTTCAACTAACCATAATGTCGCACTCGAGCGTCAAAGTTCAAAATCCGTGCGCGCGTCTGTGGGGCAAATAACGTAAAAACATACAAAAACATACCCCTTTAAAATCTGCCATAGCTCATCAGCAAGCACCGGGACCCCCCATTTTTTTTTTTTACATTTTCTGAAAGCTTATGAGCTGTAGATGCCAATTCATGAATAAAATTGGGGGGTCAAGCAGTTGGAACGTCGCCATGTTCTCGTGTGAACTCAAAATTTCATTTTTTTCAATTATGACGTCATATTTAAAAAATTTAATCAAGACTCTCTCGCTTATTGTTGGTCGATTTTCCCCGGGATTTTGATATGTCGTAGCTGAGACAATTCTCTATCATCAGGCTTTTCTTTATTTTTCATTTAGATAACGGCATCATGGTCTAGTTTTACGATAAACGGAGGCATGTCAGTTTTTCACATTTTGCGTGTATTGTCTATGGGACACGACCCTTTTTAAATTCTTGATTCTACATTCCCGTCTTTTTTGAGCAACAGCTCTGGTATTTCTGCTCGATTTTCGCCCAACTTCGAGTATGATGTAGCTCAGAAAATTCTCTATGGTATGTGTGCCATTCTTTTTTTAAATCAGATGTCGGGAACATACCGAAATTTTAACTGGAAGATGTGATGTAGGAATTCCATTTTCCATCTACGTGTTATCTCTATATGGGCTATAGTCTGATCTATCGGTAAAGCACTTGCCTAACATGTTCAAGGTCCCCGGTTCAAGTCCCGGCGGCGGCGGGGTCCATTTTCAAAAATATTTTTATTTTTCTTTTACTTTTTTGTCCTTTCATATTACCATCTTCTTCGACTTCTTTTACACATATAATCACAATCAATGCAATAAACTACGTTATTTTGCCTGTTGTGTCTATTGCAATGCAGTTTACAGTACTTTATGTACAACCCAATTTCAAATTTGACTCGTGGACGTGTATTGAACCTACAGAGTTAGCTTTGCATAATACTGCAACATCAAATCGTCCTGTTTCTATGATGCTAGTCTCTTTCTCAGACGATTATAACTTGATTACGTCATTACCCTATTACAGTTTTACCTTATTCCCTTATTAACATCTAACCCCCGGATCTAACCTTTTAATACATTACTCACTTTCTTACTTTCTTACTTAATCACTTCATCTCATTTCCTTATACCATCAAGATCAATATCATCATTTTGCTTATCATTAATTGTCTTTGTTTTAATAATATGCTTATAGCCAATGATATCACCACTATTGTCAAAATGTCATTGAAAAATGAAAATTACGACAGACCATCTAATTCGTCTTCATGAAGAATTACATTTCTCGTTTTTTAATTGATTCTTTTAGACTGAGATTGGAGATATTTTGTGGTGTTTGTGGTCACGTTTTTTTTCTTTGTTCCTGTTGTATTTTTGTATAAAAAGGACGTTCATAATTTATAAAAAAGAATTGTTATATTCTTGCAATCTTACAATTACCGTTCTGGCTATTTCATTCACCTTAGGAAATATAATTTGTTGAATGGCAAGATGAAGTGTTGGATGTGAGGCATGAGGGCCAAGAGAGGTGGGGGTGGTGGGGGGGGGGATGGGGTGGTGAGAGGTTTATTCATATGTTGCACTGCATGCTGTGATGGTCGTTGAAAGAGAAGAGAATGGAAGGTGTGAGGAAATGATTTTTGTAAGCCAGATAGGGGTCTATACAATACAAGCTTTGCTTCTTTAAATAGACTCCTCCACTGATTTATTTTTTTCTTAATTTAACTTAATACTTACAAACAATAAAATGTATTATTTTTCATATGCAAATTTATTTCAAATATTGTTATTCCAAGAATAAGAATATGTATGTTTATTTGATGGATTACTTACATTATGTGGAAATAAAAGAAACTTCAAACTTCAAAGGAAGATAAGATGAGCAAGAATTACTTAACTAGTATCACAGGCGTAGATAATGGGGGGGGGGGGGGGAATGGTGGTATGTATCCACTCACTTTTTGAAGTGAGTGTAAATATGTGTGTATATAAATATATATCATATAAATATATATATCATACTATCAAATCCTCCCCCCCCCAAAAAAAAAAAAAAAAAAAAAAAAAAAAAACAATAAAAAATAAAACGGAGGGAGACAAAAAAGAAAGTAAAATGAAAGCAAAATGGGGGCGGATGGGGGGGGGGGGGGAATTAAAAAAAGTCAGTAGAAGAAGAAAAAAAGGATTGGGTCTCACTGTATTGAACGGGCTGCAAGCCGCTGCCTATTCACAGGCGCTATCCCGCTACTGCTCCACACGGGGACTTTTGCCTGCTGCGTTTCCGCCCTGGGCCAGTACGTCCCTCCTTAGACGACCTGGTTAGCCGATCCTCCGACCAATCAACCATATCGATGCCGAGCTTAGCGCGGACGCCCGATCGCCATAGAACGACGACATACAGGACTCCCGCTCTCAAGCGATCCACCAACCCCGACTTCCAAAGCAGCTGGATTACAGGCGCACGCCACAACGCCCAGTCGAAAGAAGCAGAGGAACACAGCTTTATATTGATGATTCATGACTCATTCTTCCCGCAGAGGGCGTGGATAATTTCGAGCATTTCTGTTTCGAGTACTGTTTACAGTGAATTCTGGAAAAGAGGAATATAATTACAAGAAATTAAACGACGAAGGTAGGCTTAATTCTTAGGTACAGTCAAACCTGACTATAACAGCCACTCAAGGGAAACCGAAATAATGACCACTGCAGACGATGGCTGATGTCTGGTTACTTCTCATCAGTTCAGTGCATAGGCGGCGATCCGGGGGGGGGGGGGGGGGGGGACATGTCCCCCCTCGATTTTTTTTCGGGGGGGGGGATCGTCCCCCTCTATTTCTAAAGCTTAATATATTATTTTTCTATTTTGAGTCAGGTGACCAAATTTAGGGCAAAAACTTCAATATTTAATAGGCCTAGAATGCATTTTGATGGCTAAATCATGAGGAATAACCATCGTAGAAACATACGAATTTATTGATAATTATAATCTGCATTTCATACCCCTAACGTCGAGGACCGAATTTATCATTTGATCGAAGCTGAAAAAGACCCCCCCCCTTTTTTTTTTTTAAAGGAAATCTCCGGCATGTCCCGGTGAAGAGTGAAATACACCCCTTTTTTTTTACAATTCTCAGGCCGGACTTTGTCGGCCGAAAAGTTACCCTTACCGGTGATTTTGGGAACACTCATGCGGTCCGACCCTGGAGTGGGGGGGGGGGGGGGGGGTTAACGTGCCCCTACATTGTAAACGCAGACGTCTCCATAATTAATGATTATTACTATAAAAACATCTTTATGAAAATGGAGAATGTTTTCTGCTGATCTCTGTAATATGTCATTCCATCATGTTGCTTGGTGTATGCTAATAACACAATAAATATACCATGATATCCCATGCTGTCATGAAAATTGATTTTCTCATACCTTTGCCCGGGCTGGTCCCTCCCACTAAATACCCACCCTACCCTTTGAGCAATATACTCCGCACGTCCGTTCTCAAGTAACTTTTGTTTTATGACTATATTTTATTTAACGTTGTTTTTACCACTATCAAATTAAATATAGGCCTATCAGAGCAATCGCTCAGACGCATGCACACACAGTACTATCTCAGAGCCCTTGGGGCTAGCTTTGTACTACTAGTATCTAGAACAATGGAACAATGGCGCCCTCTACAAATTGCTAATGTTCACGTTTATTTTTGTTTTGTTTTGTTTTAAGGTTCTTTTATTACTTTCATGTTCTGATCTTTGTCAAAGAAATATAACACAATCATAAAGCACATGTCAGAATCAAATGCTCAAGTCTCCCTCTCCCTCCCCTCTCCCCCTCTCTCTCTATTTCTCTCTCTCTCTCCTCTCTCTCTCTCTCTCTCTCTCTCTCTCTCTCATTTTTAGCAATAAAAATCAAATTAAATGAATATTTTAGTAATAATCTTATGCATACTAATATTCAACCCTTTACTTGAGATGGATTAAAACACATAGGGCTGTCACACTGAAATAGACTGTGTCAGTCCACTGTTTGTTTGTTCCTTGCTCGGGCCAAATAATTTTGATACATGTAAGTTTACATATAAATATTTTAAGTGAGTAGTTCTACGCTGTTTTAAAAAAAGGGTTTGTGGGCAAGTCATAATTTACAATTTTCGCCTTTCATTGGGATATTTTCACCATAATCAGTACGCATGCAATTAGCTTATGAGATGTGAAAAATAGTTTGGCATGTAGATGGTGGGGAAATAAATGTTAGGTAAATTTTGTATTACCATTGGGTTAGTTTCCCCCATTAATTAATTTCATAGGGTAATTGCATGCAGTAATGATTATGGTGAAAATACCCCAGTAAAGCGAAAATTGCCAAATATGACTAAAGACTTGCCCAAACTCTTTTTTAAAATAACGTAGAACTACTAACTTAAATTTTTTATATGTATTACATCATGCAGTGATTCCTGCCGCTTATCTCCTAATGTCATAGGAAGCTTTCATGATTATGGTCACTGACGGGGGGGGGGGGGGGATGTGGATAATGACAGTTTTGATCGCATTAATATTTAACTTTAACATTAATATTTAACTAAAAGAGTCTCACTTGACTTATTTTGATTGATAAACTTACTACATGCATTACTTATAATGTAGTTATCTATACTTTTTTTTAATCATTCAATAAAGAGACATACTTGATAATATTCCTCTTTTGTTATTTTTCTTTAAAACATTGATGCTTTAATACATACAATGTAATCATACTTTATGTATTTTACTATTGCATAGTTTGCTCATTATTTTTTCTTTTTTTTTATTCAATAAGTATATTCCAAACATTACTTCATGTATTATCTTTGCACATTTATGTACTCAACTTTCATGTTTTGTTGCATTTTACTTTGTAATCAGGACATTGATGTAAAACAACATGTTTGCTGACCTTTTGCGCCTGTATGATATATTCAAATGAATAAATAAATAAATAAAAAGATAATGTGAGGAGCAAAGCGTGGTGTCGAGTGGTGTTGAATGAGACCATCCACCATCCACCCAACTGTGTATACCAGTCCCAGAAAAAGCGGAACAGTGGATTTTCAGTACTTTACCTTCAGAAAGTAGACAATCTTTTTACTTCAGTAGGAAAAGCATCTTCTATCAAAGAGAATGACACCAAGATCATTAAGTTTGGGGAAGTAATTTTGATTCTATGCCTAATTTCTTAAAATTCAGTAATTTTCTAATTTCGCATTTATTTTTTTTTTTTTTTTTTTTTTGCGACAGTGGAGTGCAGAATTGTGTCGGGAATGGCCTTTCATATGGCATGTGTATGGCACGTTTTGTTGCTTACATGCATCAGTGGACTTCCTTCAAACATTGTACTATGAAAGGCCATCCCGACACAAAGCTACCCTCATCAGTCGCCAAAAAAACTGAAAATGACTGTATTTTAAGAAACGGGCATAGAATACAAATTACTCCACCATATTCAGTGATCTTGGTATCATTTTCTTCGGTAGACGATGCTTTACCCACTAAAAAGATTATCTACTTTTTGAGGGTAAAGTACTGAAAACCCACCGTTCCGCTTTTTCTGGGGCACACGGTATAATATATCATGTTGGATGCATTTTCTCATTAGGCCTATGGATTCTTTCACTATGCACTGTTTTGTGAATTGCATAACGCATTATGGTAGAATTAAATCAAATCATCCGTAGTAAGCTTTGAATTCACGTAATCTATACTTTATTATCTTGTCTATTTGAATTATTTTCTACCTGGTGATTATTATGCTGAAATTAATTTTCTCTGCCATCTCCTCCCTCTATTCTCTATTCTGGTCCTTCCAAGCTCTCCTCCTTCTCTCTTTCCGTCCAGTTTTTCTAAATATACCCCCTCTTTCTCATAATTAGGTCTGTTTGTCCATGCATATAACTGTCTGTCTGTCTGTCCGTCCATCTTTCTCTCCCCCTCTCTCCTCGTCTCTCTTCCCCGTCCAAATCTCTCTGCATGTCTCTCCCCAGTCTCTCCCTTAGTAATTTTTTTTTTCATTTTTGAAATCGAAATATTCATAAAGACGCGCGCTCGCGTTCCCACACCATGTCCACATTATAGACACACACGCATACACCCCTACACGCACCTTAACACATAATACTCATGGACACGATATAGGCCTATACCTGTAGTTTACGCTTGTCAAAGCCATATTCACTCAAACCTTTGTCACAATGATATCGATAATAACAATAATGATAATAATAATAATGATGATGATATTGAAAACAACAATAATTTTGGACTGTATTTTTTGGTAGTTCTAAAAACAAATAGTTGGCACTGGATCATGATTGTCATGTTTATCAGCATATGCAGTGCAGAACAATGGGAAACATCGCCACCACTTGATGAAAATGGATGGTCATGCTTCATTGCAAAGGTATAGTTTTTAATACTTTCTTTGAATATAACTCTGGATAGTCAACAATAATATTAATACATATCATTGTTAGGGAGTGTAACTAGATGCGCGAAGATGCAGAATTGGCAAATTCCTAGAATGACTTTTTTTTTCTCACTACTATATGCTAATTCCCAAATATACGGACATCCCTTTTAACTTCAATATTTCCTTTAAGATCTTGAGAAACTTTTATTGACGGGATTTCCTTTCATAACTACAACTGTATTAACACCACAGCCTCACTCACCTCGACCTGCCGCAAATCTTCATTGGTTATCACGTAATAAAAATTAATCAGTCACTTTAAACATGAAAAAAGGTAAACATTAACAAGAAAAATGTCGTGTCAGTGGACGTTTTATTTTAGCAGTAATATCATATAAAACTCTGAAGAACATATACACTCATAGCATAGCCTAAAAGTACTTGTATTTATTTCAATGACATAACAACAAGCGTGCGAGTCTCAAACCGAGACCACGCCAAACATAAGAAAGGTTCAACTGTTTCTTACCGGAGGAAAACAACACAATTCATTTCTAGAAATGATATATCCTCTTCAGTGAAAATAGCCCGACTTATGCAAGGTTTTGACATATTCATACACCATATCCCTATTTCAGATAGTATATATTTTCTTTCAACTTTTGAATTGATTAACCCTAAAATGATTCCCGTGATAGTCTGCTTTATTAATTTTCATACTTTGATTTCAATCTGCCAAGTAATCAGGTTCCATTTTTAATGACTTGATGAATTTAAATTCTGTTTCGATTTGAGGGGTTGCGCATTTAATACCACAATTTAATCTTGTTAAAAATTTGAACATAATTAAGTACATCACTATCGGCACATGTATACGTAGAAAAATAATAACTTTATTCTGATAGTTTTCTTTCTCTCACTCTCTCTCTCCGCCAGACGATTTTGTATAAACGTGCTCATTTTTTGCACACATCTGTTTCCATATAAAACGAGGACGACATTGCACTAAATGTTGAGATGCGATAGTTAACGAATAGAATCAATCAACACCATATGTAAATTGTATATAAAGATTAAAGCATCTACCACAATAGACAACATCCATTACACAGTATGCGGCAGAAACATTTAAAGTGTGTTCAAAATAAAATTCAAATGTATACCCTAGTTGAATTATCGATCAAATTCAAAAGAACCACAACAGAATCAAAACAAATCTTTGCACTAGATGGATAATTTACGTCTATGATTAATCGTGCATGGTGTAGCTATAAGGGGTAATTAATTCGTGTTAATGTCTCACATCAAAAATACCACTCGAATTTGAAAACGAAAAAGTTGCTACAGTTAGAGATTTACAGATTTGATTTTCACTACATTCACGTTATAAAAATATACACCGGTGTCTATTTTTGTCAAGTATCCAGATAACGAACAGATTGTTTGGCAGTATTATGATGCGTAACAGGACTGTTAGCGAAATCATTGCATCTTATCGCGTTATACGGTCGAATAGTGTTACACAAGAACACATACACATCTATCAAAATGTGCTCACATCCATAATGTATTTCAAAAAGACACAACGGCTAATAGAGTAATTGTAGACCTACAGACATTGAAACATGGAACGCCATTTCTCCCTAAGACATGATGTGATTATGTCATCTTTCTCAACAGTGAGAGTAAATTTAATGAAACGGAGTAGGTAAAGAATCAACTTATCAAAACAGTCATAGGCCTATAAAGATTTGTCTTCATCTAAATAAAGTCATTGAATATGATAATCTTTTTTGTAACATCCACAGAACATGTCCACGTTAGCAATAATGTAAAAAGACTGCAACATCTTCTGTTTATCATCATCATAGCAAAATGGTATAAAACGACTAATCTACAGAACCAGTAAGAATTCAGTGTCAAACAGGCAGTGGACCTGCCATTGAGCATGTCTAATGGTGCAACATCATAATCCTCCTCTCTTCATTGTCAACAATCGGTAAACAAAAATGTTTTTCGTAAACAAAATGTAACAAAGTTTATATGTATAATGAATATTTATGTATCTCTTTTCGTATACATAATGATTAGCACATTTCAGTGATCACAGCATAGAGATCGTGTACTGCAATACATTACTCAGAATCTTAACTATAAAATTATCTACAATCTCACTTTTTCATGTGGATAACACCTCATATTTCCATATTTACAAGAATATTTTTAAAGTCATTAGAGGTTTGCAGCTTTGTACAGTGATAATCATGATACTATTTTTGCACATCTAAACTTCTTTCAAATCATAGCCTTTGGTGTAAGTATAGAATTATAAAAAAGATGATATTCTAGATTTCCTAACTCTAAATTTATGTAGTGCAAAAAGAAATTGATATGTTTCATGAATACTAATCTAGTTCATTCTACAATGTTTTACGACATAAAGTGTGTGCCATTTTCTTTGAACACAATACATACAGCTGCAAATTGGCAACGCTTACAAAGTTTTTTTTAAATTCCTACTTCTTCGTATTTTTTTTTACAAAGCATTTTCTCTTCAGCTGCTAACTAACAATCATGCCTGCTTTGTATTTCATTTTGCACATCATGATTTTACATGAGAAATCATGCATGGTGGTACTGAATTAGCGCTAGCGTTCTGATGGAAATATCCTGATGAATTAATGCAGCAGCCACAAAAACAATTAAACAACAACAAAAAAACCCAACAAACAAACAAAAACAAACAAACAAACCAAAAAAAAAAAAACAGTATAATTTGAAAATCGCTATAGTATCCCGTATAAAACTGGTAAAATTGAGATGTAATTCTGCATGAACTCCTGAAAGACCGGTAAAGTGCTTTTAATGATACACCTTTTTTGTCCATATTTTAACGGCTGGCATTACCGTTTTCCCCGTATACATGTGTAATTTACGAATAATATCTCACAAACCCTTCCTGAAAAAATAAAAGTGAGAGTAAAGGCATGAAAATGAAGTACATCACTAGATCAAACTAATCTGGAGTGCGTAAGTTTTCAAGCGACCCGCATTCCACAGAAACGACATGAAATTGCAATCATTTTCTTCATTGTGATCAAATAGCTAAAACAAACCTAGATTGCACTGAAATATTTTGTCAGGAATATTCATTATCAGAACTTGATTCAAATACTTTTGCAACATTCTTGCAGGACAATGATTTAATTTTGAAAATAATATCAACTCATGTGGAGGCAAAATGCTTGATATCGTATAAATTCTATGAAATACATTTTAAAGCATTGAATTGAACTTGATTCTTTATTCTGTAATAGAGTTTTAAATAATGTAAAGACATCAAACTGTATAATTATTTTGAATGATCGGTCTTGATAAAAACTTATCAAAACTTAGTTCTGAAATATTTTGCTTGATATGTTTTTGGAAAAATTATATGGAAGTATAACAAATAGATGAGTACATAAGTAATTCCATGTCTCCTTAATACAAATTTGTTCAAATGATTTGATGTGCTTAAAATGGGACGGGAGAGGTTTAGAGAATGGGAAAAGAACAGAAAAATATTAACCACAATATCAATAATTGATAAATTATCTCCATGGAGAAACATAGTGAACAAGAAAGAAAGAAAATAGTGGAAATGTGAATCTTGTTTCATTTTTTTAACATTCAAAATCTTTCTATTTAAATAACTGAAGGTGCAAACCTATCTATAATTTATTCACAATCGTGTATGACAAGATACAACGTAAAGCATAATCGTTTGTACTGTGAGAATAGTAGAACGTGTCAATGAACTAATAAGAATAATTTTTTGGCTCAGAAATCAGCCTTTCGGTGTAGATATCATTTCTTGAACCCAAAGTTAATAAGGCAAGTTAGGCTCATAAGTTTTTTCGATAGTGCCTGGTACTGGAGCGGCACCTTCCACTTTGAGTGCGCATAATCTCTGGCGACCCTTCTTGCTCAGCACACGTAGCTCAGGGAGCTGCATCAACATCCGGGATAGGAAGTTGGCTCGCGTTTGCGCACTCGTGTTGTAAGTCACGTGATCATTGAGACAGCTGATGATTCTGTTCTGTAGTTGGCTCACTTTCTCTGGCTCCTTTAACCCGTGTCTTTCTGTAAGAATAAAGGAATGGAAAAAAGGAGAAAAGGGGGATATCTGAAATTAAATCTAACCTCTAGTAGCATGGGTACTCAACTAAAACGTTTAACGAAAATGTCATTTTTCTGTTCATGTATTTCTGTTTTGGATGTCATTTCACCAGAATTACAGAATGTAATATTTTGTGTAAAGTGTTGCTGATGAAAGGATTAGAACCCCTCATTTTAATACCTTTTGAGAATTTGAATTTTCCGTCATCTATTCGAATAAATGTTTATTATGGTTTGAACAGGCTACGTGATTCAACTTGCATATATATATATATATATATATATATATATATATATATATATATATATATATATATGTATATATATTTCCCGCTTGTTGGAGAATAAGATGTAGAAGCAAGAAATTAAACAATAAAACAATAAGAAAAAAAACAATGCAAATAAAACAATACAGTTGCAATTGTTAATGGCGTACAAGATGAAATACTGATGCAGACAAACTGTTTCATTAGAGTTCAAGGGTTCCTCTTGATTTGGGGTGAAGTGTCAAATACTTACCAGTGATAAGAACAAGAGATGACAGACATGCGAACGAGGAAATGTCAATTTCAAGTGAGGAAAGTACTTTGGAGAAGGCGCGTATATCATCCAGCCATTCCCCAAAGCCTCGTTCACATTGCTGGTTGTGAAGGACGTTTCCATTGCAGAAAACTACATATGGATCCTCCGGATTCACCCTGTGTGAAATAGACACAGTGTGGAAATCAAATTCTGGAATCTTATAATAGGCGTCTTGTGCCAGTTAAAAGGCTACCGTCCACTAGTTTTATAACACCACTGAGCTTTGCTCCAAGAACACTAGCTTATTTTATCCTTGCAAATGTTTGACCAAAATGTTCGTTAATTTTGTGACAAATTTATCAGGTAATACGAATTGTAATCAAGTTTTTATTATGCTAATCTGTAACATAAACTTAAACTTAAATGTCAATAGTAACGAGTTAGACGTAAAGTTGTGTCAGATTTTTTGCAAAGTGTTTAAGAAATCTTTACCTATACGCCATCTTGAGAACGAAGAGCTCAAGGCAAGAGGATTGGAACAGCAAATCTTGATCTTCTCGGCAGAGATCACTAAAGCCAGGGATACGCTCCGCCCACGAACGGATGACGTCGATCGACGAACAAAAGTTATCGTAGAAGATTTGCAGCTGCTCGTTGTCTGGTGGTGGTGAAATGACGTCACCCGGCAGCCGAAACTGTGAAGTCAATCCAACCGCAAGTCAGTAAGAAGAAATGAGATGGAGAGAGAGAGAGGGAGGTGGAGGGAGAGAGAGAGAGAGAGAGAGAGGTTTAATATAGTGCCATGTCCCAAATGATTACATACAAACCATTGATTTGAAAGACCGACCCATATATGCTAGTAAAAATCCTTTTTACTAGGCTATTATTAATCTTTCATACGACTGCCTTTTCCCCGTGAGCCCCACAAGCGAAATTGATTGCATTGTGACGTCATATGAGGCTATCCTGGTTTGCTGAGGGAAATCGGGGCAGCTGTGTTTATTTTTGTTCTCCCTTCTATCTTACAGTACGCTGTTAGACGTCATAATGTCCAAGTGACGTCATCTAGAGGTATCACATCCATCACTTTATCAAGCCGTGTCGAGCATGCCTGACGGGAACATTTATGGAGAACCATGGTATCAAATCTCACCCATCTAAGCTCCCTATGTAATTTCCTTTCACTTCCTGTCCCACTTACTTACCGTGTGGCGTCATAGTGAAATCATTGTCCAATTTCACTGGGAATGGGTGGATACTTTCACCTCGTTTTAAGTCCTCAATTCGACAAATCTCCTGCTTCCGCTCCAGACCTTATTCATAGCTAAATTAAAACTTCCTTTGGAGCTTGTTTACAATTATTATGCATGATATTTTTCCCTTTTTCAAACTGAACCATGAATCTTATCCCGTTAATCTTTGAAGTTCGGATCAATGATGAAGATTTGGCCAATCACTCTCCTATTTTTGTAATGAGAAATATGACGATGTAAGAATAGTTGGTTCTTCTTACCTGGCTGTAATCGCGGTTGGCTTTAGCTGGTGAAGCATCAACATGTGCTCGGACCAGTGCTGTAATTAGACTGACAGGAGGAGATGGGGGAGGGAGATCCTGAGAGTTCCGCTGTTTGGTGGGCAGTCTGCCTCTTCGTCCTCGAAGGTTATCGGTTCTAACAACTGTAAGATTAAAGAGAGATGAAGACGTATGTGATTTTTTTTTTGACGCCTAGGCTAATTATACTTTCACATCTTATGAGTAATGCGACGCCATGAATAGGATATTGGTTCTAAGCGTTTATATATAATGTTCACAAATGGCATAATGAAACGATATCAAGAAAACATTAAAAAATCACAATAATCGTTTAAGTGCTGAGGATGGGCTATTTTTGATAAAGTGTTTTGTTGGAATTTATGGGCGTTAGAAATAGAGTAACTTGAAAAACTCGTACGTACCTTCTTTGACCATCCCGACGGCCAAACACTTTTGGAAGCGACAGTATTGACATCGATTCCTCCGTCGTTTGTCTACGGTGCAGTTCTTGTTGGCCAAACAAACATATTTGGCATTCTTCTGTACTGTCCTCTGAATTAAAAACAAAACAAAGGGTAAAAAGTTAGTAACTATGCCTTTTTGAATTGATTAATACCATTACCACACCAATTCCAAACCGACAGTCTAGGCTATTTGGAGCAATGTATTTCTTTTTGTTCAGTGGTCTAATGTCGGTCTATGGTTAGTCTTGTTGGCGTGACTGATACACTAATACATTTCTTTAGGTTGAATACGATGATTCTTTAGATAAGCCAAATTTTACATACGGAAGTGGAGGAATACTTCGAGACTTTTTGAAAAGTATGTCAGAGTCTGTGTTTTCGTCACATCACACACTATGACAACCTGAATCTATGGGGATTAACTGAGGTATTGCGGTGGAGTTTGTAACTAGCTTTTGTAGTGGAGTTTGTAGCTTTGTAACCAGGGTAACGCTGTGTCATCCGCCTCAAGCTCTAAGATTGCGGCTTCCTGTTCTCACCCTCCTCGCCCCCTTCCCGGCGGCACAACTGTCGGCTCAGACGCAGCACTCATTGCCAATTTGACAACTTGCCAGGGAAGGCACAAGTTAAAAACTCCGGAACCTTTCAATTCTGTTACCGGCATGCTATGACGTCAATACTATGAGGCAGACTCTGGAAAAAAAAGTCCCACTTATCTGCATCAGGGTCCTCCTCAGGGAATACCTAGACTTGTTATTTCCTTCAACTTGCCTAAATGTATGCTTCCAAGTGTGGAGAGCAAGAGTGACGTGACCAAATGCTACTTTTGTTTACGGAATTCTTCCATATCACATAATTTCCTCGGGAAACTGCAGTCATGAAGAAATCTTGCACATGCGTCAAGAGTTCAATTTTCGTCTACTTAACTAAAGCGTAGTTTAGCAGTTTTATGATGCTATTATTGTATTTTGTATTTATATTGTCTCCGGCATAGAGAGCCTTACTGAATTTTAGTGAGACTGAGAAAAGCTTACCTTGAAGAAACCCTTGCATCCTTCGCATGTCCTGACGCCATAATGTTGGCAAGCCGCACTGTCCCCACACACGGCGCACATGCCTTCCTGAGAGGGCGTCCTAGGCGGTGTTATCATAGGTCCTTCTGGTGATAGGGACATGATTGGACTGGTTCTCCTTGCCCCGACCATGATATTATGTTGAGAACCAAGCGGTGGGTTGGGTGGCATTGGGTAATGATGAGGTTTGCTTTCCAAGATGGATGTTTCCGTGCATGTTTGAATGGGACTCTCATGGGAAGTACCCCAGACGAAATGAGATACGCTTGAATCAACATGGATTGTAGATACGTCATGTGTAAAACTTGTGTCATAGTAATCATTCTGCTGGGCCACAGGGGAATACGCGCTGTGAGAAGTTGTAGGAGGGGTTACCCCTGTCAAGGATGGGCTGTACGCTTGTTGATAAGCTATGTGCTCTGACATGGATGGGATTGCAGGGAGTGGGTACTCTCTGTCGTAGGATTCTGGTTGAGTCGCACTTGGGAGAAACTCCGTCATTGAACTGAACGGTGGAAACTCTGGAGAATGTTCTTCGTAATTGGGCCTCAAACCACCTGAAGGGCCAAAACAGTCCTGAAAGTTAGGCAATCTGCTAGTGGCGGTAGTGCAAACCGGTGGACTACTATAGTTCGGTGAAAAGGTTTCTGGCGTTTGAACGATACAAGGCGGTGACGATGCGTCTTGTTTCGGGGTGTAAGAGGGCATACTGGCCGGCATAGGGGTAACGGGAGATTGCCTCTGCGGAGACTGGTGAGGGGTATGCTGCTGTTGCTGCTGATTATGTGGTGTTACTCGTTGCTGGGACTGTTGCTGTTGAGGCTGAGGTTGTTGAAGAGGGGGTGATGTTTGTGACTGTGGATGCTGTTGCACCTGCTGATGTGGCTGGGTTGCTTGATGATGCGGCGGTGAATGATGGTGTGGATGAGGATGCTGTTGTGCTTGTTGTTGCTGTTGTGTTGAGATGAGCGTACCGTCAGTGCTGAGTGGTGGACTGACTGGGCTGCCTTCAGGTTGATTCGGACTGGTAAGGTTTTGAAACAGCTTGGTTTCCAGTATATTGTACTGGGATGACCCCGCGTTCGGATCGACGTAGCCTAAAACACAAAAGAACATAGTAAATAGGCGTTAAATGAATTTATTCTGTTTATAAAGTAGTATGAGTTTCGTTCAATTCATCCGATATCCATGTGTTATAAGAATATTTTTTTTTAATTCTTGAGTTCAATCTTTCTCTGTGATGACAGCCAACTTTTCCGAATAGTGTGAACTCAATATCGCACTACAGAATTAGAACATAATATACAATACCAAAAGAAACTATATATTTAATCGACATGAGCTGAGGGCATTATCATGGAAAATATAATATTCCAAATAGGACAGATGATAATTTATCTACCAAGATCTTTACTGAGGAAGATTAAAAAAACAATCAAAACACGGTCATCAATGAACAGCGGATAAACAAACAAACAATAACAGGCACTTGCAATAATTAATTTCATGCATATCTAGTGAAATGTTTGCATGCAGTGTGTATAGGTAAACAAAAATGCATCAAGACAAAAAAGTAGAGATTAAAAAATTCCGATAATTAAAATGATTGAGAGGGCTTTCGGATAAAGGAACTTTTTCAAATAGTTTCCTTTTCTGTTCCATTTAAATCATCAATTTCAGAACTTCTTTGACTATTCTTGCTGGTTGGTATAGCTTTAAACAGAATATACTCTAAGTGCTTTTTAAAAGGAGGATGAGGGGATGAAAAGTTGTTTAACAAGATGAAGGAATGAGAACATTGTTAACTGGAAATGTATATTCCACAGAGTATGAAAGGACAACTTAAATGAAATGAATATTATACAGTCCAACGCCACATTGGTAAGCTACACAATGTAAACACGAAGCTAGTACGAAGTGAACCCTGAAAGAAATTGCACTGTGTTTACAGAAAATTTCAAGACGATGGGTGTAGTACACTTAGGATGATATTAGTGAGGTATGCACCTGAATAGGCTTCCAAGTCATCGAAAGGATAGGTTGGGTAGCCATTCACATGGGGGTACCCGGTGCCAAAGGATGTGGGTGCGCCTACCAGCATCATGGTCAATCTTGGGTAGCGGTAGCGCCCCTTGCAGTCTCTTCGCGACGCCGTTTAAAGGACTCTCAAACGTGGGAGCAATGCAGAAGATTCCCGCGTTAAGCACGGCCACTGTATTTCTATTGGTTAAATCTGATCTGACGTCATCAACTCTCAGCAAATCCCAAGAGCAGTTCCCGGCATTCACTTCGATATCGTCTGATTCCAAAGGCCTGCATGTGTTGTATGTACAGAGTTGAAGGCATATTAATCACCGTGTCCAACCTTCAAACTCACATAAGCAGTTTAAAGATCATGAATGGCAAACAAGAGATGCATCATTAAAAGTATTCCAACTTTGAATGTCTTTTCTATTTACTCTCACGGTCTAAATGATTTCATTGTGATGAAGAGGAGATATTTCTTTCAAACACAGCTGTGTTCGAAATGAAAGAAGAGTGGTTAAAGCTTGCCTATATAGCAAAAGTAGTGGAAGTTGTTTTGATGTGTATCAAAGTGCTGTTTCCTGTTGCCCAAAGTAGGGAGGTGAAAATGTTATTGTAAAGGATTTCCTGAATTGGTTTTAAAGTTTAGATTCCATGAAAGTACTTATGGCGCTCCTAATAGTTCATTTTTAGAATCACGATAGACCAAAACGTTGTGTCTGTGTTTCTTTTGGGAAGTACGTCCATTTCAAGTGATCGCTTCACCTCAAAGCCCAATTTCTGCGAAATCTAGCCCTTTAAAGAAAGGAAAAACTGTAGGGGAACTCAATCTACAGCAAACATCTTCAAGATGCAAGCAGGACGTCCAAATAAGATCACGCACTACAATGCAAAATTTATCATGACAGAAATGATGCCATGAACTTCATGATGGAGGAATTATAGGAAAGAGAAGCAATCACGGTAGTGAAACCAACAATTCCAGTATAGAAATAAGGATGTTAAATAGCAACTCGTATATCACACAATATAGCTATCCGAGAGAAGAGAGAGGGAGAGAGACAGCGACAAGGAGAGTAAAAAGCTATCGCGGATACCATTTTGCGGACATCTCACTCGAAGTGTAGATAATAATTCTAGCGAAGTATACCAACTCCGCTCGTTCGCTAAGCGACATAAATAGAAAATATAAAAAGGCACTTGCTATGTTCAAAAATCAGATTTAGCTTCCAATGACGTGGGTGTTTGCGTTTTCTTACGACGTAAATATATCACTGCGGCTGTACCATTCACTCGATTCGCTCTACATCTATGAATTAGTGAATACTCTGAGGGATAAATGATAACTGACGTAAGCTTCTAAATATGCTGTATTGATGATTTCTTTTACAATGAATACGCAAACAAAGCGTGTTGCATCTCATTCATGTGTGTTGGTATAAAACCAATACAAAATATTTCATTACGAAA
This sequence comes from Echinometra lucunter, assembly GCA_029962745.1. NCBI lineage: Eukaryota > Metazoa > Echinodermata > Echinoidea > Camarodonta > Echinometridae > Echinometra > Echinometra lucunter. Next base: position 1,613,115 of record CM057153.1, read on the forward strand.
TTATTGTGCGCTTGTGTCTTTAACTAGCAAATTAATTACTTCGCCTTTTTCTTTTATAGGGCGAAATGTACAGAACGAAACAGTGCAATTATGCATCTAAAATTATTACAGGTTTATTGAATCATAAAGAAGAATAGTTATTGACTTATTTCTTGCCCATAGTCCCTTTGAAATAAAATGCGTAGGCACACGAAATTCCTCAGTGATTGTATACATTCATAAAGTTTTCGGCAAGCGCAAATACTTGAGATAGTTTATCTTCTAATTTTTGATGGATTAGGAAGTTGAAGGTAAACGTAACTGTGGAGATGGTTAGTTTGATATCCTCTTCAGAATGCACAGAATGAAGGCGGCAAATCATATCACAATCTTATTTGAACTCTGCAGATTTCCCCCGCAGAATTTAGAGAAAATAGAGAGAAGAGGAAAACGATTAAACACTTGAAAATTCGCCCCTGAAGTGGCTACCAAAATTGATGTATGCTGTGCACATATACACAGGATGCTTACGCAAATCGCGCTACCCTGTTATCCACTGAATCTGCTATTACATTTCTGGAAACTAAGGCGGGGCAAAGTGTTTGCACGGTTTACTATAAACATCCATCCATAATTGTCCGTAATGGGTCGGGTTATAAACTGCAATGTGGCCACGATTGTGGGAACACAAAAGCGAGTGGGCAAATCTTTATTTTCCCTAGTGGGTTAGCGAGAGGAATATTACATACTTGAAGTGAATGCCATGTCTACTCCCCAATATATTGAGAATTTTGATGATGAAAATTGAGCGGCCGTTCCATCTTATTTCATCTTATATCGGTATATTATGAATACCCGGGAGTCCGCTCTCCATGATATGAGGATGTATGCGGCTTGTATTGGGCGCCTCCGAGATATAGTACAGTGCCATACCCAACCCTTACATTGACATGTATCAATGCAGACAGCTACCTCCCTCAGCGCACATAATATGTACAAAGCTACCTAGCTAGTTGCTTTTCCACAATACACGGCGCCGTATACCTTATGTAGTAACATTGTTATGGGGTATATTATAACCCTGGCATAACCAATTGTTTTCTGGTTCCGACTGGAACGATTTATAGCATTATTTTATCACAATTGACGGCTATCATGATGATATATAAAATACATTTATGAGATCTGCAGTTTCTTTAAAAAAAGCAATTTCATTCTAAACTTACAATTAAGTTAGTGTTGAATGAATTGAGAATTGATGCCAGTATTCGAGTATTTGAAATCAAAGCTGATTACATCAGCAATAAGATATTCCTGTTGATAATTGCGACGTTACACTCCGATCTATTTCAGCCACTGTTATGATAGCACAATATATCACAGTAAAACTATATTCATGTATCTTAATGTATATGCAAATTATAGACTATTAGCAAAAGACAAAGAATTCGCATTTCTATATGTGTACTCAATAGATTTCTATATGTGTATTCCATAAATCTACTTTTAATTAAGTGAACGCTAAACAGAACTATAGATCAGTAACGGTGAATCACAACAACCAGCCGAAGCGATGCCGTTGGCCGTGGTGTGTCGTGTTCAATTAGATGCGAAAAATATTCCAAGTATGTGCAGCCAGCGTAGATGGGGCCCGGTGGTTAATGATATTAGCCTATACAGCTACCCGTCAATTCTTTGCAAATACGATATGTGTATGTTATTAGTCAGTGTTGTTGTTGTTATTATATACATATATATACCCATATATATATATATATATATATATATATATATATATATATATATATATATATATATATACATGTATATAAAATCCCAATGAAAGATCATCCCAGAAAAGGCAAGTCATTAACATGACAAGAAGATTTATGTGCCACTATTAATAATGAATACGATTTCGATTGAGAAGAGATTTGTTTGATTTAAGATTCACCATCATAATTGCAGGTTATCAGTTATCATATGAAATCTATGAAAACATCAAAATTGAAAAAAAAAAAAAATAACAGTCCCTCATAAAGACGTATCCACAAACTCATCCATCGTCTTTAACATGCCCTATGATAAGTGAAATATCACATTTAAGGTCACATTTCCCTAACAAAATATTGCAGCAATATAGCAAAGGTGTTTTTTTTAAGTATTAAACATAATTAATAACTTCTTCCTGATTTATAACTCTTTCAACAAGCAGATATGTAAATATAAATGAAATCATAACATAAATTGAAAAAAGGTAGAATCATCCATTTCAAATACTTTAAAATAATATGAATAGGATAAGAGTTCATATTTGAAAACCCTTTCATAACACACCAAATACAACTGAAAGAAGAAAGCTTTAAAGAGAGTCATCGTTTGATTTTTCTTTTAGATAACAAAAGTGCTTAAAAAGTGAAAGTACTGCCTATGGTATATTTCAGAATTGTGAATCAAAGAAGGCAACTTTATACATCTTGAGAAGGTATTAAATGAAAGTATATGTTAAAACAAAAAAAAATCGACAAGATTCATCAGACAGAAGCCATAGAATAATACTATAAAAATACAGATTCATGAAGGCCTATCTTAAAACAAAACAAAACAAAAAACAATTTCAATTCAGCATTTCTTCTTCAGCGATACCTAGCAGTCACATTTTTGTATAAAATTAAAAGTTGATGTCACAGTAAGCAAAGTAAACTGATGAATAAGTTGAAGAAGATTTGATAGGAATCTTTTAGATTCTTACCTTAGTCAGGAAGTACAAAAATATTCAAGATCTTTTCATCACGCTGTCATGAGTAAAAACAATGTTCAAACTGACGATAAATTTTAGTCCACTAGAAAAGGTATGAAAATACTTGGAAGATGTCGAAAAATGGAAAACATCACGATTCACTTAACAACACAAGAAAGTGATGATGATGATGACTGCTTGTTTTGTTTGCTGTTAACCAAAACACCGCGACCTCCTCCTCGTTCTCAGTCTCATTGACGAGGACGAAGACTGAAGAAACGATGTTAGTTGGTGGCACAAGCAAGCAAGAGTGAAACGCACTGCTTCTCTGCGACAAAAGTATAAACCCCCTACTCAGCCGAGCCTCATATCGAATGGAGAATGATGCTATGACATCAGCAAAGCGCTGGTGAACGCTTCGTTAGACGCGGACCTGGGACACCAGCATCATACAGGTTTGTGCGTGTAAGCCGCTCGCCTTGACGTCACAAAGGTTCGAGGGTTACCCTCGTATGACGTCAGAATCGACGTTGTCGTACAGTTCTCCGCAAATAGCGGCGCTATAAATAAACTCAGCCCCTTTTCTGAGGTAGGCACAGAGAGTGAAGGGAGATGTATACACGTCGTGTATTGGTGAGAATGTGTATGTTCATTATGGTGCGGCAATGTGCGCAGTGCATTATGCCTCTTATGAAATTTCCTTTGATTATTCGGACATATTTTTCTTGCGGTCAGTGAAAATGAAACAAACGTGCTATACCGTAATTATAAAACCATGTAGTTTTTTTTTATAGCACACAGGAATTACTGTTCATTAGTGATTTAAGAATCTGTTCATTAAAGCACTGTTTTGCGTTGTTTAAAAAAAAACTACAAAGTTCTGGGGTTTTTTTAGATTAAAAAAAAAATCTTCAAAAGGAGAGCATGGTAACCAAAAATGTATTTACATGAAAATGTATAGTTGGAAATAATTCAAAGTGAAAACAATGCCGAATCCTTGGGATTCAAAGGATTTTTTATTCAAACGAAATTTAATTCAAAATAATATCAAGTAAAACTGTCAATAGACCTCATATAAAAGCTTGAGATGTTTTCAATAATTTTTATTAGACAAATTGGAATTAAACTGAATAACAATGTGAAACCATGTAAATGCTTATACGCCCACGATTGTAGTTCATAACATTCCTGATACTTTCCAGATTTCTTTATCTGTTGTAAAAGTATTAGAGCAAGTTGCCCGTTCATACTGAAAACTACTACAAATCACGAGATAATTTATTTTCTCCATCTTTCTGATAATGGAATCCACAAATGCATTTCTTTCACGTTTTGCTTTATGAACTGCATTTGTATCTATAAGAATTGACATTAAAGACAATCGTGATATTAAGCACGTCAAAATAAGATACCGTAAGCAATGATGCTGACGACCTTTTAAGGATTTTTTTTGTTAATTAATCCAGCTAGGCGTCAGTAGGAAAATATTTTTATTAACCGCTATACGTTTTCTTTAAATGAATAATATTTTGCGTTCATATATCGTTTAACGGACTCAACTGAAGCAATATAACATCCATCGAAAATAAATGCAAGACACGCAAAAACATCTATCTATCACATTCAAAACAAATCTGGAATCGTGATATTAAGCACGTCAAAATAAGATACCGTAAGCAATGATGCTGACGACCTTTTAAGGATTTTTTTGTTAATTAATCCAGCTAGGCGTCAGTAGGAAAATATTTTTATTAACCGCTATACGTTTTCTTTAAATGAATAATATTTTGCGTTCATATATCGTTTAACGGACTCAACTGAAGCAATTTAACATCCATCGAAAATAAATGCAAGACACGCAAAAACATCTATCACATTCAAAACAAATCTGGAATCATGATATTGAGCATGTCGAAATAAGGTACCGTAAACAGTGATGCTGACTGCCTTTTAAGGATTCGATTTGATAATTAATCCAGCTAAGCGTCAGTATGAAAATATTTTCACTAACCGCTATACGTTTTCTTTAAATGAATAATATTTTGCGTTCATTATGTCGTTTAACGGACCTAACTGAAACAATATAACACCCATCGAAGATAAATGCAAGACATGCAAAAACATCCCATCTGTCTATCACATTCAAAACAAATCTGAAATCATGATATTGAACAAGTTGAAATAAGATACCGTAAACAGTGATGCTGACTTAACTTTGAGGATTCTTTGTTAATTAATCCAGCTAAGCGTCAGTATGAAAATATCTTTACTAACCGCTATTCGTTTTCTTTAAATGAATAATATTTTGCGTTTAGTTACTTGATATATCGTTTAACGGACTTAACTGAAGCAATATAACACTCAACGGAAATAAATGCAAGACACGCAAAAAAATAAAAATAAACAAAAAAATAAAAATCCCATCTATCTATCACATTCAAAACAAGTCTGGAATCATGATATTAATCATGTCAAAATAAGATACCGTAAACAGTGATGCTGACTACTTTTTAAGGATTCTCTGTAAATTAATCCAGCTAGGCGTCAGTACGAAAACATTTTCACTAACGGCTATACGTTTTCTTTACATGAATATTTTGCGTTTATTTGCTTCATATATCATTTAACGGACTTAAATAAAGCAATATAACACCCATCGAAATTAAGAAATGGAAGACACGCCAAAAATCTCATCTATCAAATCTCATGTGAAATTATATTTGGCTTAGTTATACTCTCGATTTTCCGAAAACATAAGAATTGAAGTGAAAGTCTAGAGAATGTTCTAAGGATGTTAGGAAATGAAATTTGAATTAATCACATTACTTCTATGTCTGAATTTTAATGGAAGGATGGATGCAAACCAGAAAGATAGTGAACACGTGAGCTAATAAAACTCGACTACTAAAACTTTTTCTTGCTAACCTTCCACTACAGATAACGTTTCACAATGGTGTGGGGGAAATGGATAATGCAAAAAAAAGTTACTCGACGTATTACAAAAATAATCAAAGCGGCAGAATTTGTAGAGTAAATTTAAACTTTGAATCAAACCTAAAAAGCCGTCTTAATCGGCATGTTATTGGTCATAAATGATTTAGCCTATGATCATGATCTATAAAAGCGAGTCTTGAACGTTTTAGGGATTATGCATTTTCAGCAAACAGACATCAAATCCTTGATTGAATCTACTGAGATGATAATCGTATAAAAAACAACGTAAAAAATAATTCCACATATTTTACACGCTTTGAATATTTCCTATCTCATACAATAGTTGTTTTCTTCTTCTTCTTCTTCTTCTTCTTCTTTTTTTATATATCAAAAGCTTTACAGCATTAGCTGAAAGTAATAATCAAGCAAGGTTGAGCTATGCTTGGAAATTTGAATTATCGTTTCACAAATTAAATGGTATGATTATAACGTTCCTCATTATGTGTTTTCTAACAAATGGATATTGTGAATAAAACAAATTTCCTTTCAGTACTTGACGCGATAATGATTCTTCTGACACTTTCCAATAAGTATTTCAGGTATTATACATGTCATTCACTTTCATTATCAAGTGTATATCCAATGTAACAAGTTTCCACAATTTCCTTAATTCTTATTAGACAGCCCTAGATAACTTAGTAGACTAAGCTAATTGATTTATCTCTTTATCCTCCTCTCTTTTGTCATATCTATCACATGATTTTTCAGAAATTTTCAGAAATATTCAGAAATATTCAGACTCCTTCCAGTGACAAACAAGGTATATCACATATAGACGCAAAACAAAACGAGAGGTGCCGAGATGAAAGCATTATTATAAAAAGCAAATGAAAATAATATTACCGTTTCACCGACACGTTCAGACAAGCTGAAAGATCATAAAGACAAACAGCTGGTAGAATACTGAAGGAGACTCCAAACTGTTGACGGTTGAAACGAAATGAAAAGTGAGAAATGTTCTCCTAGGCTGGCCTTTATATAGCAGTAACCGATCCGTCTCACAGGTACATATCATGGATAGGATAGTACTGATATTATTGTAAAATGTTGTAGGGATTCTTTGTCAAGAATTCATTAAAACAAGTTGATCAACGCAGAGGAGATAGAGAACACAAGTCATTATCGGATATCTAAAAGGGCAGAGAGTACGGTGACGCGACAGTTTCCTTGTGTGATACAATCGTATATTCTGGGAAAATCCAAATTTGGTGATGTGCTTTGCGTAAATTTCGTATAACATCATGTGAACATAAAGTATACCTCTTTCACTTAATTCACCTGTGCTGGAAAATGAGCCATAGGAATCGATATGTCCCTAAAAACAAATTAAACAAACCTAATCGTCTCAGCATGCATATGAAGCATTAGGTTTGGGTTTAGGTTTTATGTTTTACTTAACGTGCTTATTTTCCATGGGAGCAATTGTCTTCAGAGCAAATGTCTTGGAACCTTTTAGAGTCTCTCTGGTTTGTTTGCATAATGAAAGCCACATAAGCGTAAACATGATAACTACAACTGCAGGAAAATACTGTTTTTGTATGTTTTCATTTTTTATTTTGCTTTTGTGAAAAATGCTCACATTACACAACTAAAGCACAATGAACACAACTTTCAACCCTAATACATTATCTTAGAGTTAGTGTGGGGGGTCTTTAGGCCACATGAAAGGGAAATATCAAACATTGAGTGAATCCATGATTTTGTTTGAGCAATTAACCCATAGAGGTACAGTGTCACCTTTAGGAGACGTTATTGCAGTATCTGTTGGTTCCAGAATGTTGGACAGTACATATCATACATGAGCAGAAAGAGAGAAATGCACTGACAAATTTGAGCCCATTCCCATCGCTGTATGGTGTGGCGTTCTCGAATTAGAGCAGTTTAAGTGTAACTAATCATTAAACTCTTTAAATTGGCAAAGCATTGAATAATATGTCATCACTATTTCTGTGTTCAAATTGGCAATTTCTGATTCAATTTTACAATTATATTTCATTTTGGTTTATGTTATATCCATATTTATTTTTTTCAAGCTATGTAAACGTGGAAAAAAATAATTTGTATTGCCAATTTGAGGATTGAAGATGATTATTTTAGACCTCAAGAAAGCTCTGTACTGCTATGGGTTAACAAAGCCTCCCTCACCCTCGTGAAAAATACATCAGTCAGACTGGCTCGAAATAAAATTTAATTAAAATTTGATAGCTTTAAAACTAACCTTCGTCTCCTTTAATTACAGCCAGTTCAATTCAATTCAATTCAGTTCTGTTCCATTTCTAATTAAAACAATTCATATCCTTCAAAAGAAATCCACTGAAAGTGAAGCCTTTCGGTGATATCATGAAAAGTGAAAGCAGTAGCCACATTTTGCACCTATTTTTCCATCTTGTTTCTCTATGTGTCATTGTGATGAAATACTTCAAGAAGAAACCCTACAAGATGAAATAAAGGTGTGTTGATTATTGGACCCCAAATGACGTTTTATTAAGAAAAAAAAGATCGCGCTTCATTCGCCCAGGCACAAGAGATAAAAACGATGTGTTTTTATGCATGGAGTTTCTAAGTAAGTCTCAGAAGATCCCAGACACCGGTCACATGGGTAATTTCGGTCTCATAAATTCTCAGAAATGTAAAGGAATCGGGAACTAGACATATTTCGTTCTCGTGGAGTCAAAGTCTCGTTGACCCAACAATGACGATATAAATTCTATATTATTGGATATGATTACTAGTGTATTTTCTATATAATGGATGATATTCACCCACTATGTCCCCAGTGCTCTACAGAATATAGACTATTACCACCACCGTCATTGGGCAAGGTTACCCCCGCATATATCGTGTGCACATTCTCTATTCCCTGGGAAGCATTCCAGCCAGTCGCCATTTTAAAGGTGGACACAAGGATGGTCAAACCGTAATGACGTTCAAATCCCATAACACCACCCTGGGTAGAGTATAGTATGAAAAAGTTCTTATTATGGACTTTATTGCCGTGCCAGCGATCAAACTCACGACCAGTGCATCTCCAGATTAAACCGATCGACTACAACACCTAAAAAAAGAGAATTTTAGCCGATAAAATATTTAGTGCGACATCATCCAATCTGCATCTTCAGATTAAACAAATCGACTACAACACCTAAAAAAAAAAAAGAGAATTCTTAGCCGATAAAATATTTAGTGCGACATCATCCAATCTGCATCTTCAGATTAAACAAATCGACTACAACACCTAAAAAAAAAAAGAGAATTCTTAGCCGATGAAATATCTAGTGTGACATCATCCACGCTGTGGAGATTCCTTCGAAAATGATGACACATTTTGTACAGATGAACTCGTCAAGTGCTAATCAGCATAGTCAAACACACTCCAAAGAGTGCGCAGTGTACTGTTAATCTAACCACCAACATGACCAAGAGAGTGAGTATTTCATCTGGATTATTTCACTTTCAGACAAAATCATCCCTTTCCTTACGAAGTAGACATCTGAGTATAACATATTTTTTATACGCTATGATTAATTAAACACTATTTGTAAAATTAAGAATGTACAATATTTTGTCAGATACCGTCTTGTTCCAAAATAATAATTACATGAAAAGGGAAATGATGAGGGTGTGGACCGGCTGGAGCCTGCTGTTCACGTACTTTGCAAATTTATCGTTTTCTTTTTATGTTACGCGTATTTTTGAATGGCCATTGGTCCTCATGCTTTCATTCATTCAGTTCCCAAAGTTTCAAAGTTCTTTAGAAAAAATTTAGTTCACGATATGGGTCAAATTTCTTATCTGTTTAGTATGCCACATTATGTGGTTGTGACAATTATGAAAAAGACAATTAAGCACGATATATGTCAACTAAATCAATGTCCATTTCCAATGTATGTATCAGTACAAAACTCGAGCATATAGAAATTAATATTCCTTCCTAATACAGGGGGGAATATCAAGTCTTTCCCCCAAAAGTTACGTTGCACACCGGTTCCTGGACGAGCTTGATGCTGGCGAAAATATGTTTCAGCAATTGAGTGCTTAATGATCAAAGCAGTTACACTGAAACAGATGGGAAATACGTTCAATGTATTTCCAGGCACCGCCGTTTCGACAAGATAAGACATACCTACACCGTGTAGAATAGCATGTTATACATCCTTGAAGAAGGAGAATCGAGTCATTTGTGACAAATTATCCAAGGTGACGCGACGAAGCTATTTATCCTGATGAATAATGCGCAAGTGATCCACTTGTCAACGATGGATAGAAACAAACATATTGACAGAGGTAAGAATGATCAGACCTAAGGTAATAAATCATCAGAGTTAGTCCTTTTATCATTTCCTGTATCAAAGCACATAGGAAAAAGATATCTTCACGTAAAATACCTGTTATCCTGTCTTTCCGGCTTTGTCATCTGAAATAAATGAAGAAGATGCAACACTATTCCTTGAAGGTTATGTTCTTGGTGACCTTAAAAATCTTGGGGACAGAATTTTATCTTAAAGTTACAAACATCCACCATCGATGGTAAGTCCGTGGAGAATCGCACAAAATATGTTCAAGCGAAGAAATCCTGATTAAATCGACAGAAAAACATCGTCGTCACGGCGATGATTGGACATTTTTAGAAACGATGCACATAACAGACATCAGTAATAAAAGACAGAGTAATATCTTGGATTCCTGCAATCCAGATCTTGAAGTTACCGGTAAGAAAGACCATAAACAGGAGGCGTGATTCAGTTCACTACTAGTAAAAATGACATCCTTTATGCATGCTCTCACATTATCGGAATCCAAATAACTTCGCTTTAACAGTCTGGCTTTGCCGGACTTTCCATCTTTAGTCCGTCAGTGACAGGGGAATTATGTCGTCTTACATGAATTACACTCTTATAACATTATTTTTCAACGTCAAGTTTGAGCTATTTCGTGGAAATACTTTCTTGAGCATGCTGAGTACGAATTCAAGAAGAAGCAACATAAGTCCACCGTTAAATCTCCTTTAAAAGATAGCCGCCTACACACTGGAGGAATCCCTGATCCAATCTCTCCTCAGTACAACTTCCATATATTGGCCTCGTCGCTGATAAGCATCATGTACATCAACATACAAACACAGCCCCTCACCCACCTTCCCACACATAGACACAGACACACACACACACCCACACACACGCGCACATATATTCTTAGCATGCGCGATAGTAGTATAGAGAAACACATTTTGACCGGGGCAGTTGAATGCATGGCATAGGCTAAGTGAGTCCACGACTGTGAACGTACTTTCTTCTCTTTACTGCACTAGACGTACTTTTATTGAGTATGCGGTTTGCTTTGATCAAAGAGCATGCCTGGACTGCCTAAGATTGCCACAAAGTGGACATATATTAAAAATGGTAAAAATCTAATCTGGGGATGCCGTTGCCTGAGAGTAAACAAATGGCCATCATCCCCGGTGTAACCTCTGTTTGGATCAGAGTACTTTAGCCGGGGAAGACGATGCATAAAAATCAGAACATGAAATAAACGGGGAAATTTAAGAAACAATCAGACAAAAAAGCCTGCTTTAAAAGGTAAATGAATTCTGCAATTTCAAAAAAGAACATCATGCAAGAATGAGATTATTTGATTTGTAAACGATATAACGCACAGTAAAATCTAAATAGCCTAAACTAAGACACTAAACAGGCAAAAAGCAAACAACCTGTAGCAAGTTAACAAAATAACATCTTTACGTGCTCAAAACATCTGACAGGTTGCAGACAGGTGACTCGACGTGTTTTTGAATATGAGGGATGAGTCACATAAACCTAATACATAAGTAAACTTTTTTTTTAAAATCGCATGCCTTAAACAATAAACTTTATTGTAGCAATCACGGCATCAGTGCATTAATTAATCAAGCCGATTTGATGATTTTGATTGAATGCCTCACCCGAACGCCTGGTGCCGTTTCGGTCCACTGTTGCCCACTCTTCCTCAGACCCCTTGCTTAAGAATTTCCCAAAATTCGGTTGTAACGTTGGAAGTAACACGTGCATGGAGCTCGCCATATAAGGGCGAAACCTGGCCCGTTTCCAAGATCCGGTATTCTGAGGACAAATCAGCAACCAACTACAGGACAGTGCTTGGGCAGGATAATCCAGCTTGCCTCGCCTGAGAGAGAGAGAGAGAGAGAGAAAGTGCGAGAGGGGGTCTCGAATCTCCTCCCCAACTGAGCCGCGCGGCGAAGCTACGAAGGAACCCTCTAAACCAGACAACACAGACTGATACAATGGTATCGCAGTGCTAACGGTACGGGGCTCACTTGTAACCTGCCTTGAGAGCCGGCTCGCGAACAACGACGCTTCTCCCAAGCTCATCGGCTTGCAACTCCGGACCTATATCAATACATCGCTGTGTATATGTATAGAAGGCAATTCATCGCTGTGGTTGACGAGAAAAAAATACGAACACCCCCCGAAAGGCGCCCCGATCGACGTCATCGTGAGCGAGAATTGTCGTCATGCATTCCTTAATATCGCCGCCAGCCAATCAGCGCGCACCGATCTAATTGCTTCTCCCGTGCACGACGACCAGACGGGATTGGAGCTAAACGACGACGTGTGACGTCACACTGCCTGCTTGCGACCATGCAGCAATGTGAGTAATTATTCAACGTCGTACTGGCTAAATGCGGCCTAGATTGTATTAGCATGTGATTAGTGGCTAAATCGGGTGTCTGGTCGGCCCAAGATGAACTGAACATGGAAGAAACATCTTTCTTCATCGACTCCGCCAAAAATAACGAGATATACCGAAGCCATGCACCTGTTAGAGGTACTAATGACCGACCAAAATAACAAATTGGGATAAACAATCCAGAAACAACATATCGAGCTACCTCAAACAAGAGATATACCAAATTAACCGTGATAAACCTAAAACATGATAAACAATATACAATCACCGCTACTTCAATATCTACAACAGATTTCATACTGAAGGAGTATCAATTCAGAAATCCTCAACATTGCTAAACGCCCATTACCCTAACGCACAGCTCACACAGGCATTATCTCTATACATGTTTGCATACACAAACTCACAAGCTTGTACACAGTGTGTGATATTGTAGACGTGAGTAGCCTATGCGGAATAATACACGATGATATAAAAAACACCATGGCGTTCTCTACTGTCTATGCAACAATTACTGAATGTACTTCGATCCTTAATGCCAAGTGAAAAAAAAAAACAACTTGTAGATTCACATAGTTCACATAGAAGTACACATTAACAGAAGATACAAACTCAAACTTAATCTCGTAAAATCCGTTATTATTTTCTTTTTATAGATAAAACAGGCTACTGATCAAAATTCATGCTGCCACAGTAAACAACACATGTGCATGTTAGAGAGGAATATCTGGATTAACAATTAAGGATGAGGATTGTATAACTTGAAGCATTGATAATGAAAAAGTTAGTGTTAAAGTTACTGGAAATAATGATGATCATTATCATTCATGCCAATGGTGACAATATATGGTCGATCACAGCAACGGGAAGACGTTTAAACTTCCTGCATTAATTAAAAGAGAATATTTGTAATCATTTTCTGAAACGAAACTGTTGTTGGTGCAATACTTTGAATTTTTAACCTTGCTCTTACTTTCTGCGAATCAAGACACACAATCTGTGCTTATCACTAATCCGTTCAGGACAGAATAATACCACTGTGCATAGAACTTGCAAAACAGATGTGCCTCATTTAGGAAAAAAAAAGAAAAAATATTAATAATATTGAAAAAAAAAACCACTGCAAAGTATCAAGTAACATTCATTATGTTATCTTTAAGTGTCGTTGTTCTCTTTGTAAATATTGATACATATAGATTTCATACAATCATTTTGTCACAAGGTGAAGATAAGAAAAGCCTATAATTCAAGAAATTTCACAGAGCTCATCATAAAAGTATACATGACTTAGCTTTACCACATTTACATGTATGCAAATCTTACGGTGGTAACGTTTGATATTTTCTAACTTTTCAGTTATTATTTATCACAAAATATGTCACAAAAACAATTAGGTTACACCTAGTGACTGCATTGTATCGATGTAGTTGCTGCGAAATCTATGATATTAGTTTTACTTCTAATACTCCTAACTCTTCTAATCACCTAGCCCTTCTACCATGTAAACGTAAGTGTTACTACTTCTACTAGTGACAGTAGTTTTAATGATGAAAATCCTTAGTACTAATAACTATCGGTTCTTGCTTGACGAAAATCCAACGATTCGTAAGGCTCTCTTGAGTAAGCAATACATAATTTGTTCCCATATGTGCTCAGAAAAGAAGAACTTTATTTTTCCCCATGAAGACTTCGCATCCGTTTAATATATAGAAAACAGAATAATATCACTCTAAATTTCTTAGATTAGAAATTAATGTAATAGATTGTGATTAACGACAAATCCAAAAGTAGATTAAGGAATCATAATCAAAGATTGATTTCTAAATCTATCCGATTAAGACTTTTAATCCAATTTTAGATTTGTACCTGATTCAAGTCTAAGAATTTAAAAGTGCTCCCCTTTCATAGTTTTAAGATGAGGAAAGCTTTTGTAAAATAGAGTTTCTTTTCCATAATGGCATGACAGTTCCAAGATAATGCCCAATAACTAATGAAATATTTGCCTCAGCGCTATCTAGCTCTTATAAAACCAAATGGTAGGTACTCGTAATTTCAGGAGTCAAGTTTTCAGATATCGTTTTGGGATTAACCCTTTTTTTCGAATTAAAAGTTATACACATATTTAAGATAGACTGTTAAGTTAAAAACATGCCCTTTTCATAGATCAAAATGACATGAATGCCGTTTATTAATGACTATAATTTGTAGCTTATAATCCAATGAGGCATGCATGGTTTAAATGATTGGTTATGATGGTATTCATCTAACTGAATTATCAAGACTAATTATGTAATGCACTAGACAGCAATCACGAAATAAAATACAGAGAATAAAAAATGATAAAATAAAATCAAATTAAATGAAATGCAATTCATCAATAAAATGCGGTTAAGGTTATCAAAAACTAATAATCCAAGATGGCAGCCATTCTCAGCAATCGCATTCGTCAAAAGCCCACCTGTTGCGTAATAGGGGTCTTCGAAGACTGACCAATCGTACCAGTCATAATTGTCCAGGGCAGTTGACCAGGCCAAGTATGCCATATAAGAAAGTTCCAGCTGAGGATTATATCCATTCTCCGATCGTTGACAATACATGAAAGCAGCTTAACATCAACATCAATCACAAAAACAAGTCGAACAAGTTCGCGCCCCCAAATGGGATGGCATTAAGCATCGGAGTAATCCCAAGTAATTGAGGCTCGTTCATGTGAAGTCCCGCTAAATATATACGGGTATATCCCCGCCTCTATAACTTGATAAAGTTCCGGAGGGAGAAAGAGGGGGGTAAGATAGAGGTCGGAAATCACGCGCAAGACCAAGTGGAAGTTTTTGTAAGTCTCGAAGTGGTTAACGGCAAGTCCCGAGTACGTCATCACTCTAACTACTTCCCCGTCCTATCTCTTATCCGACGAAACGAGGTTATAACATTGAATGAGGATGGATACAATACAGCAGGGAACCAGAACTAGAGAGTAAGAGAGGGAGCTGGGGGAAGAAAAACAAAGTTTTAAAATAGTCCCCCTTCTCTCTATATTACGTGTCTAATCGCAAGGAGACGAGCAGTGCTTGGGCTTCCGCGATATGATTGGTTGATAAAGTGAAGTGAGTTCATGACTCTCTGGATCAAAACTTCCTCCAGTCTATGCCGCATTACTCAGTCACAGTATGATGACGTTACAGACCCGATGAGGTCACGTGATGGAACCTCTAGGTTCCGCTTTGTTCCAAAGTTAGCCCCCCTATCTCTCCCATCGTGTGTGTACAGGTTGTCTTCACGTTTACCTCCGGCAGAATGGTCCTTAAAATAGCAGGACCAGCTACCCTTTTAGCTCCCGGAGGGAACTTATCAATTTCTCGCCCCGGAACCATCCAAAAAGCGCCACAATGATGCACTTAGTATGAATTTTGCCTCCTTTAATCCAAAAACAAAACCACAAACGAATTTCGTGAAAAGTTTGGGGGAAAAACAGGGTCGCGGGATTTGCTTTTCACTCACATTCTTAAATCATGTAATCATACAAAGTCTAGCTTTCCTTGATTGAAACACCATAATCCTTTCATGAGGGGTGTTACTTTTACCCAGATCAAACCATAGTTCAGCTCCAGTGAGTCAGACTTGTATGCTCTTATAGTTACGTGACTAACTAGTCGGTGATTACATCAAAAGAGATTCGTTCTTGACATTGCCTAACCCTCCTGATCCTTTTGTCTTCCCAAACCTGATACTTTAATTCATCCCCTTTCTTCAACAAGTAGGGATGATTTACAGTGCAATCAATTCCCCACTTTTCATTCAACATTATATTCCTTCAGGATACTAGTATAGTTTTTTATACGTTTTTGTTGTCCTTGTTTTTTTTGTAACTGATCAATACAGTCATGTACAACGTAACGTGAAATAGACTGCTCTCATTTACTTGTAAAGGGATCTATGTCTAACAAGCTTAGCTTTTTATAAAAGATTCCCTCATATTCCACCGTAAACTTATAATTGTCTGATTTTCATAAAAAAGAAAACGAACAACACTATGTTACTGTTCCTACAGCTTCTGCTATGTCGATTGTATTATGTTTGATTTTTAATCAAGTATTTTTCATTGTTTATACTTATGCAAATTATGTGGTAATATGAAAATGTAATGAGTTGAACTTGAACTTGAACTTGAACTAGTTTGAATTTGACATGGTTTGATTTCAAGCTTTTGTCAATTTTTTTATCTATCGGAAAATATCTAACAAACAGTGAATATCAAAAGACATTTGTATCAAAGAAGGCCAACATGAATGATAAGACTGCAAGTTATTGCATTACGTTACCATCTTCCATAGATAAGTTATCATTAACCTATACTTATAAGAAAAAAAACAACCTTTGCTTATGAACTTTTCATACCTTTCAAAAACACGCCTTTTTGTCAACAATGGCTGATTTTCTTCATACATTAATATTTCAGGTATTTGGGCGTTTTCCAAGAGGTAGTAAATAGGAGTATTTATCACTCTAATTACTCTTGATAAAGAATTGAGATTTAGGTCACGTTTTACATCAAACATCAAAAACTTTTTGACAGTTGGCAAATTTATAATATATTTTGGGGAAAACATCACGACAACATCGACTTTTATACACACACAAAAGAAAATCCTCTCTGACGCAAAACAACTTATGATTCACGCCTTCTGCACGAGGTTGATTCGTGAGCACTATTTTCTAAAAATGAACAGAAAGTTTCAAAAAATGGCTATTCTGTTCAATAACTTATACTTCACTGTGATCTATAGGTCACTTAATATGTCTTATACATGCTTGTTTATCATCAGTGTATGTCTAGGGACCTGGTAAAATATCTCTATTCCTAAGAATTCTCTCATTGTAATGTTATATTTTTGTTTTTCTTACATTTAAAATTGATGAGAGATAAAAGGAGAATCCGTAGACCCTTGCGAGTGCCCCTGTTGTATATATTTGTGGCGTACACTTTTACGAGTATGCTTCCCATGCGTGCTTATTGATCCTATGACGTCATCAACCATCTCCGTGCGTAGTCGATGAGGAGAGTTGATGATAGTAGGTACGGTAGCCCTCAGCTTACCAGAATAGTGTGCCGTGTGCAACACCCTATTAATAGCAGTCCAAGATATCATCTCGACTAGTGACGTACATGTTGTTATGCTAATGCCTAGACGTACGTATGCTTTTAGCAGCACGGACGCAAGCACACGCAGGAGAACAGCCATCACTAGCTCTCTCTGCTCTCTGGTTTCATTCATATGTAGCTCATCAGAGACGCCTTTTATTTTAGAATAACAAAACAGTTCAAATGCTAGCTCTGAACTACACAGAATTGAGGATGAAATAAAAAGGTGATAAAAAAATTCTTAAAGGTCCGTGATTGCGCAAAACCCAACATCTCGAAAAGAAGTTGCACAAATATTGTTTACTGGTACAGGCTTACCATTCAAATATCATAAAATGAAAAATCGTGAGCAATAACCTTCACATTTCAATCATAATTTTGTTCAATATTCCGATGACGACCAATCCTCACAAAAGGTTAATAATTCTGACCTGACTTGTGACAAGCTAGCCCCTGGAGATATATCAACTGCCCCTGTAAAATCCTTACTTTTATCGAAATGGGGTCTCAGTATGAGTTGGGGTATGAGTATGAGAATCTAATTATTCTTTTGTATCTAGTTTTAATGATATGAACACAAGAAAAGTTTCTTGAAAGTTCAAATGATTTCGAAAACCTAGATCACGTATTATGTGAAACTCAGATTAACGTAGTTTGGAGGCAAAAACAAATGTGTATAAAATTAGTTAATATCTTAAAAAGTTGAATGAAAAGAGACACTTTTAAGCATTCCAAAACAAGTTTATGAATTTGTAATGCAACCTCATCACTAGGTAACATCACTGATAATATACTGAGCAAAGTGTTTCTGAATTCATCTCACAGTAGCCATGGTAGTACACTCGATGTACCCATGCCCTATAACACGATAATGAAGCACGATTGAAGAATATGATTTTTAAAGCCTTTTCTGTCTTTTGAGAATGTATAGGTGAACCAACATGATCTGACAAATGAAAAGGCCACATGCCTTCAAGATTCTAAAGATACCAGCTTATCATTATCACACATGGAAGAAGAAGCAAGAAAAGCATGGACATGTGCCCCACTTTCCCATTCTTTACAAACTTCTTGTACAAAGGTTATTTTTTCAAACTACCAGAAAAAAAAAGAACCCTTTGACTTTTGAACATACCATTTCGATTTCGCTTTGCATCTACTAACTACCAGCTTTGGGTGCCCTTTCAAAATAACTTCTTCGAAATGACCTTTCGGACTAGATGGTTTTAAAATCATATATATCAACGCATTTCTTCAGTACCCTATTTTGTAATGAAAATAAAGTTTCTTAAAAGCTTTTTAAAGCCTCTAAGCTTACAGGCGAGCTCCTACTTGTCGACAAGATGAAGTGATAATGTCCGTATTTTCATTCCATCCACCTTCCCTCTCCATTCCGGAGTTGCTCCTGCGTCCTTGCACAAGTCGAACATACACATTAAGAAAAAAAAAGGTTCAATTTGTACCCTAAATGCAACACTGCCAGCAACTTTTGGGGCGCAATCTTGTACCCTACATGAAAAAGGTGCAAAGATGCACCCTTTTGTACTTGTTTGCACCCGGAAATTCCCGTCTGCATCCTTAAAGATACAACTTTGCACCTTTAAGGGTGCAGAAATTTTTGCATTCAAAAGGGTGCAAATTTGCATCTTCCCTAAAGGGTACAACTCTGCACCTTTAAGGATGAAAAATGCAGCTCACTGCACCCTTAAAGGTGCAAAATGCTTCTTAGCGTGCAGAGTTGTACCCATAAAGGAGCTCCCAGTGTTGCATTTGAAGGGTGCAAAATTAAACCTTTTTTTCTTAGTGTGTAGGGATTTGTGAAAGTAAGTAACATTTTCGTTCGGCACATTTTATTTCAAAATTCTGTCTGCATCGTTTATCAAATCACGAGGTGTATTAGAATTATATCTCTATCAGGGCAGTGGAGAGAAATTTTCTTTTTAGATTACAAGGATCGAGATATTAAGTGTCATCTGTGTTTCACTTTATGAATCATGGTAATTGTCATTTTGATTATAACTTCCGTTTACTATATTTGTTTCTTACTTGACGATTTTGTCATGAAAACCGCCAAATATTTGTATTCCACGCTGCCTTTTGCAATGTAATATCCTGATGATACGTGATGAGCAAGCAGGTGGAAGTAGAGCTTCCATGGTTACGATATGCAAAGCCATAATTATTCTAGAAACACAAACCAAACATTTTTAACTTCTTCTTTTTACCCTGTGTAATTAATCAACATTCCCGTTTTAAAAGTGCAAGATGTTAGAAGTACCTATGGGCTATCATCAGGTGATCATATCATTCGAAAAAAGTCAGGATGTGACTAATTTGGGAGGCACTTGAATTCCTTGGCGGTATATTCGGGTATCTAGGACAAATAATAACCAAACAACGGTTATCACGTATAACTCATTAAATCGAAAAGTAGATTTCGAAGAATACATTTAATACTTTCTAAAAATTTCATACGGTCCACTTTATCTTGCGACAAAATTTGTAGAGTTATACCTTAAATCTAGCGATATTAGATGATGAATATTAACAAGATCGCTGTAACGACAGCAGAAATCATTTTTCTTCGAAGGTTCGAAATTTCAAAGTACATCCATTAAATTACAGTATTACAACGATGATTGCAAATCATCAGAAATGGTTATAAATCTGTATAAACTTGCACGGTTACCTTTTTCTGGTGCTGAGATGTTTCTCATTAATTGTGGTAAACCTCTAACAAGGCAATTGAGGATAGCTTCTTGACAAGAATGCACTATTATCAAAATTCATATAGAATTAAAGGATAATGACCTCAAAAAAGTTACTACAGTCACCTGTATGTATAGTGATGTTCGATGACTTGAAAAATAAATGAGCACGTCAGGTTGCTCCTGCTGTGCTATTCAGTGCTATTCACTATTAGCACATCGATACCTTACTTATCCTATGTTCATTCAATCATTCCACACCCCGGTCCACACCCCCTCATTCCCCTCTCCTCAAATAACCGTTATATCAGTCTCCCCCGTAACCTATATTTTTGTTTTAAATGCTATTTTACTAACTTATATATATATATATATATATATATATATATATATATATGTATATATATATATGTGTGTGTATATATATATATATATATATATATATATATATATATTTTAAACAACACATGCACACCTTAGTATCAATATGCATATAGCACATAAATTTATTTGATATACGATAAAACAGCAATGTAGATAAAATGCCTTGCTCAAGGGCGTAAGTGCCGTGCCGGGGATCGAACCCCGGACTTTGGCGTCTCCAGTCATGCGCCTTAAACCGCTCGACCATGGCACCTTACTTATATCCTATCTCTCTTCTCTCTTCTCTCTCGCTCACACACACACACACACACCCTCACACACACATCCTCACACGAAATCCATTACGAATAAATCATCTTTTCTGATGAGAATACATATAATTCAATGCAGAGTCCTGTGAAATATATTTCAAATGTATTTTTACCGTGCACTTGGGTAATATTGCGACAGAGAACGCGTTCTGTGAGAGAGAAAAAATGATATTAAAAAATAAAAATCACATCAGCTACCTCAAACCCATCCTGACTCATCCACCGCAAACCCACCCTGACCCATCCCCCGCAAATTGTTCAATATCCAGCAAGATAAAACCTTCCGTCTGTCATTCACTGCCTCGCAACATAATCACTAAACATGATAATATTTTGCAAAGATCACAGCATTTATGCTGAATGCTGCCGACATTGGATAAGATTCCCCGAAAATGCTAGTGTGATAACAATTACTCAATGTTAGGAAGACACACACAAACAAACAAACAAAGACAAATAATGTCGCCCGATCCCCCCTCCCACGCGGCAACCATGCTATGACCTTCACATGACAGGATCTCTTCTTCGTACATGTTATAAACAATACTCTCATCCGTGAACATCCGGCTCATGCCAAATTTAGAAAAACCAAGTTAAGCATGTAATATTGTATCATGTTTTAACTGATTGTAGCCAGGGAACCAGATAACGGCCCTGTTATAAAGGATGGAAAGTTGGGAAATCCCCGATGCAACCAATGTTACAACAATAATTTATCTTCTCAAAATAGTCATGATAATGCATGTATAGATTATTCAAAGCACTTCTTAAAACTAGTAGGCACTTTCATCAGTAGTTAATCGTTCTTCCATTTTTCTCGCTCTTTCGTTTTCTCTTTATTCTTCAAATTCTTTCCTGCGCTTAGAAACGTTCTTTTAAACGCTGTATAAATGTTTCATGTTACATATGGGTTTCCTATTGAATCAATAACAAATCCGCTACCGCTCCCACTTAAAATGAAATAATAAGGTCAGGGATTCTCGTTTCATCGTTTCAGCCAAAACCAACAAGAAAAATTTAAACATACCATTCACTAATGAAACTTAGAGACATGTAGAGATTAAAAAGATATCATAACATATACGCCATCACACTTCCAAGAAATATCTTTCTATCAAGTGCATTAAAATGTAATCAGTGTGTCTCCTGTGCAGGCAAAGTGCGGGTTTGTATAGCTTTGCAAGCGAGGATAGTGAACAAAGAAAATTCCTGAGAACAATAGTCCTGGGTTGTCAAACAAAGGATTTGAGGTTTATTCCGACAGCCTTGCGAGGACCGGAGACATTAGTTGTCCTCGGAAGAGTGATGTAGACTTGGGTGTGTGTGTGTGTGGGAGGGGGGGGGGGGTCGATACAAAGCGCTAACACATATTCACGTGTTTTAAAAAGAAAATATTCTTTATCTTCTACCACCACAGCAGTATGAATGAGAAGACAGCAGAGAATAGTGAATATTTCTAATGCAAGCATTGATGTTTCTGTTTAAGCAGCTACAAAATGAAAATAAACATTGAGATAGTTTGAACACAACAATGAGCTATATAATACCACTATTATCTATAATGTGAAGCGCATAGAGACTTATGTATGTATTATGCGCTATACAAGAAGCTGTTATTATCATTATTATTATTATTATTATTATTATTATTATTATTACTATTATCATTATCATCATCATCATCAAATAATCTTTATTCTAAAACCAGCATTCCTTATGCAGGGTGTTATGGCCTTCATGTTTTTGCTTATAGTTAGTGCCATTGACTCCTTCTGATCGATTCTGCAATTTACACATGTAACCTTTCCTTGGACCTTCGTGGGCGGTGATGTCATTACACACGCTATGGTCTGATCTATTTGGCATATGGAACATGGACTACTAAAGGCCCTGTAAAGTACTACCTGGAAATAAAAAGTCACATCGTGCATTTTGTCATTCAGGACACAATGTGGTTGGAATCCACTTTGTTCATACGCTATTTTTACCTCCTGTTTGGTTATGAATTTTAAAAAAAAATCCCTTTAATGAAAGCAAAAAAAATATTTTTTCACTCACTTAGGCGGTAGGTTTTTAACTAGATTTGTTTAAAAAAAATTACCCAGATTTATAACCGGGGTTACTAAACTTGGTATAAAAGGCTCAATTTACCGCCGATTATCCAAAACATCAAGCTAAAGATTAAAATAAAGATTAAGGACAAAAGGACAAAAGGGATGTAGTCTCATGAATGTATTCCTTGCTCATTCCACGTCAAACATGACATGGGTTACTCGACGTTGTGAAATAAGCAGTCACAGTCGATCAGTTTAAGAACAGGCTGAAAAACTGTCTCGTTCAGTATTAGTTTAAGTTCGTTTTAAGTCCGTATTTGATTTGAATTATGCTTTTTCATATCATTTCCTCCTTCTGGTTTCACTCTACATCTTTCCTTGTTATTATATTATTATCATTATTATTATTATTATTATTATCATCATCATTATTGTTGTTGTTGTTTTTGTTGTTGTCATTATCATCATTATTAACTACATTCTTTCACAGTGTTTTGATTTACGCAAAAAATTGAAACAAATAAGGATCACCGAGTATAAAAACAATGTTTAAAAATCTGCACATTACATGAAGTCATGCAAAACAGAAGCATGCAGGATGGACTATGATAACGCACACATACACTTAAATTCTTCCATTCAGCTTTTATTTTGCACCAGTCTAAGAACAAAGAAACAAACATGATAAAAGACGTTTTCCTTTTACTTCAATGAAGAAAGATTGCGTGATAGATATCATACCAGCGGGGTGTAACACAAAGAGATACAATCAATCTTACAATCAATTGTATCTCTTTAGTACATGGTTTGCCATAGACTTACGATTGATAACAATCATAAGATTGATTGTATTTTTCATGTTACACCCCACAGATTGACTTATTCGCCTCTTGATAATAGGTATGTAAGCCGAATGCATTGCATGCTGAAAGGGTTTGAATGAAAGCAAACTTACCATGTGATCCAGGTTTAGGCGCACACACACGCCTACCATCTAGGTCCGCATGTCCTTGATAGCACTGGCTATTATGACGTCATTGGTAGTATGCTGGTCAATGAGAGTCATTCATAAAAACATACTCCGTATTATATTTTCCGGATTGTTTTCTTTGGAGGAATGGTGGGTTAGTGTGGAGTGTAATTCATGGCCAAACCAAGTTATCTAATTGACTGCCTTTTATCCAGTAAAATAGAGGATTCGTGATGATCGGCATTGCAACCGTCATCAGTAGCAGTAATTGTAGACTTGTTGACGATGAAACGATGACTGGCGTTCCTCATCAAGTCTCATATATTCCACTTGGCAATTCTGAAGTTTAAGGACTCATTGTTGGCCTTTAAGACGCAAATCGCTATTAAGGAGCTCCATATTTCATCAGATTATCAGATTATCATCATCAGATTATCCAGTAAATTAGAAAGCATTCAACTCCTTTTATCAAAACGCTTTCCAAACAGTATAATTAGAACTATCCATGATCGTCGTAAGTTCCAGAGTATTCCATTTTATTGAGTTTTTTCATATTCCCACTGAGTACCTGAAAAAAAGAAAGGGAAGGGGTAAATACAACAGACAGCACGAAAAATATAAGTCATGACAAATGTTGCTAGACATGTTTTATACATGTATGTTTTTAATATTTGTAATTGCAGAATATAGCCATATTCATGGTAACTAAATTGACAGCTTACACTTTGCAGGACCTTTGGTTCCTTGGTGCATCCAATCCTCTAGGAGTAAAACCGGTGCCATTGTGCACCCGACTGGACTGGATGGAATAGAAGCACACTGTGATGTTATAAGGCATGTGATACCATCTTCTTTGTCAAATTTTGGGCTCATGTCACGAGCTAAATAACACCAGAACGCTCTACCAAAATGCCACCAAGGGTAAAACAGTCGGAGCGGAATGGTTCCCTAACATTTCTCAAGCGACACACTCACCATGCACATAGCTACAAGATATTTCCCTGTGGCATCAGTATACGGGTGAGATGGGAGCCCTGTCTGCCTGGTATGATGGTATAATGTCAGAAACCGAAATGGCGATGCAATGAGGAATGTTTGTTAAGGGTAAGGATCGTTGAAATGCCAGAAGCCAGTGGGGTGATCTTTTGTGACATTTTGGAAAGAGCATCAGTATTTTCTTTCCCATCACCACCCGTTACGTTGCCAGTGAAATGACTTCCATCTCAATTATATTCAGCAAAGACCCTTTCCTTTGGAGTTACTAGCTCCTCAATTTTCTTATAAACACAGTCCAGAACATGTGGAAGGGATTCCTTTTCGTAAAAAAACTATTCTGTCTAGACGAATATTGAGCAACGAGAAAAAAGAAAGCATGATTACTTTTAAACGTGATGGAAAAAGACAAAGCTGAAGTTAAACCAATAACTGCCCTTATCTAAAGAAGGGTAAAATGTCACTGGTATTAGTGTAAAGAATAAATGAATAAATAAATGTCAAAATACCGTTACGAAAACGTGGAAGAATCCCATCACTCCGAACAAAGGCTATATGAAATAGAAATCACCAAAGACAAGGATCCGTGAATGCGAGAAGATTCTGAAAAGTGTTCAGAGGTCTCCACATTTGAATAATGAAACTTTTCTTCTAATCATCTCAGGCTTTTATCTCAAATTTCAAGACTTTGATTTCAACGGTTTTTTTATAAAAGTTTTTCTTTACATAAAAAGGGCTTTGAATGATGACGTCAATTATTGGGCTTCATTATAATTCTCATTGTTTCTTAACTGAAGGCTTCTTTTTCTTACAAGGAAGCCCTTGCACATGACGTCAGTTTAGCAAGGGCTTCAGTTCACATTCCCCCCTGGTTTTCATCTTAAAAACAGATCAAATCTTTGCTGAGAAATATTTTTTAGGGTTTTTTTTTCGACAAACATCGGGTGTTGTTTCTCTCGTATCCGACATGAATTCTGCTTTCGTATCTTTTCAAAATATGATGGCTGAAGTGTGTAAAGTAAACTGGATCATTAGTGCTTATTCAGAAAGTATGCCTGTAAATCAACACTGAAAGTAAAGCAAATTTTGCACCTTTTGTTCTCAAACGTATTTTAAAAAATCACTATCATTATTATAAATAGTGACAGCACGAGAAATTTGAGAGGGAGTGTTTTTATGCTAACCTTTAGCGTGCTAATAATTCATATCATCTTACTGAGATCAATCATTTCTTGGTTTGATATCATCTCACGGAATTATGTTCCTCTTTTCTTTTCATATTTTCCAGAATGCTTACATTTGATATATCTAGGTCTAGTCGTGGTATTTCAGTAATGATCTTTTGAGCTTCCTCTAGTTTTTTCTTTCGATGAAATCATTAAAGCCACAGCAAAAGACCAATTAGATTTTGAACTCGTTCAGTTACAAAAGTTGTACATCTTCTGAAGCATGCTTAGAAGTTAGACTAGCAGATGAATCTTCAACAAACTAATGATGAAGAGACAAGGTAGATAACAAGGACAATTCCAAGGTAACAACTTTTATTCCTTTATCACGACCATTTTTTTTTCTAGTTTTGAATAAAGCGTAAGTTCAACCTCACTATGTAAGCATTTGAAAATTACACCGCGTTAGGAGTTGATTAAAGAATGGTATGAGAACTAGAATGTTAAAAAAATTTGCAATCTAGGGTCTGTGACAGAATTGAATGATCTCGCCATGATTGCAGAAAAGCAGGAAAGCTACATGATGGCTTCATTTACAGGAGCTGCAGAATGACTAATACTGCTGCTGCTGCTGCTGCTGCTACTACTACTACTACTACTACTACCACTACTACTACTACTACTACTACTACTACTACTACTACTACTACTTCTACTGCTACTACTAGTACTACCTCTACTACTGCTACCACTACTACTACTACTACTACTACCACTACTACTACTACTACTACTACTACTACTACTATTACTACTACTGCTACTACCACTACTACTACTACTGCTACTACTACTACTGCTGCTACCACTACTACTACTGCTACTACTACTGCTACCACTACTACTACTACTACTACTACTACTACCATCACCACCACTACTACTACTACTACTACTACTACTTCTGCCACTACTACTGCTGTTGCTACTGCTACTATTATTACTACTGCTGCTACTAGTTTTACCACCCCACCACCCCCACCACCACCACCACTACTACTACTACTACTTCTACTACTTCTACTACTACTACTACTACTACTACTACTACTACTATTACTACTATTACTACTCCTACTCCTACTACTCCTACTCCTACTCCTCCTCCTCCTCCTCCTCCTCCTCCTCCTCCTTCTCCTCTACCTCCTCCTCCTACTAATACTACTACCACCATTACTACTACCACTGTACCAACGCCAGCTGTGTAGTGCAGTGTTAGTCTAGTGGTATAGTAGTAGTAGTAGTAGTAGTAGTAGTAGTAGTAGTAGCAGTAGTAGTAGTAGCAGCAGTAGTAGTTTCATCAGAAGCAGTAGCAGCAGCAGCAGTAGCATCATTAGTAGTAGCAGCGGCAGTAGCTTCATTAGTAGTGGTAGCAGCAGTAGTAGCAGTCATCATGGTAGTAGTAGTAGCAGTAGTAGTAATAGTAGTAGTAGCAGTAGTAGCAGTAGTTGCAGTAACAGTAGCAGCAGTAGTAGCAGTAGTAGCAGCAGTAGTAGCAGTAGTAGCAGTAGTAACAGTAGCAGCAGTAGTAGCAGTAGTAGTAGCAGTAGTAGTAGTAGCAGCAGCAGCAGCAGTAGTAGCAGTAGTAGTAGCAGTAGTAGTAGTAGTAGCAGCAGCCGCAGTAGTAGCAGTAGTAGTAGTAGTAGCAGTAGTAGCAGTAGTAGCAGTAGTAGCAGTAGTAGCAGTAGTAGTAGTAGTAGTAGTAGCAGTAGCAGTAGTAGCGGCAGCCGCAGTAGTAGCAGTAGTAATAGCAGTAGTAGCAGTAGTAGCAGTAGTAGCAGCAGTAGCAGTAGTAGCAGTAGTAGCAGCAGCCGCAGTAGTAGTAGTAGTAGTAGTAGTAGTAGTAGTAGAAGTAGCAGTAGTAGTAGAAGTAGTTGAGAAATGATATTACCAGTAGTAGAAGAAGTACTTTTATGACTAATAGCAGTAGTCGTCGTCGTAGTGATAGTCTTAGCAGTGGACGTATTAGTATAGAAAAAGTCGAAATGGTGTTACTACTAGTATAGTAGTAATCGTAGTATATAGTAGTGATGGCGTTAGTAGTGGTGGTGATGGTGGTGGTGGTGTTGGTGGTAGTGGTGTTGGTGGTGGTGTTGGTGGTGGTGGTGGTAGTAGTAGTAGTAGTAGTAGTAGCAGTAGCAGTAGTAGCAGTAGTTCTAGTAGTATTCGTCCTAGTACATGTAGTAGTAGCAGTCGTCGTCGTCGTCGTAGTTGTAGTAGTAGTAGAAGACGATATAATGGTAGTCGTAGCAGTCGTATTAGTAGTATCAGAAGAAGTGGTGTAGTTGTAGTAGTCGTAGTTGTTGTTTTGCTGTTGTGGTGTTTGTGGTGATGTTTGTAGTGCTGGGGGTAGCCGTTTATCATGTTTCTTGCTTCGTTTTATACATCTGACGGTTATGTCGTTATATATGTGAAAATGAAGACTGTTCAGTAAAGTATCTTTTTACTGAATTCATGATACGTACAGAATACCTCCTACATAACAATACTAATGAATGCGTATTTTTCATAGGGATGATTACATTCTGGAGGAAATCGTATTTCATGAGCTTGACAGGTGCTTTTGACAAACTAACTACCTTAACATCTTTCCCCATGTCTGAATTTTGAGCTTTCGCTTTCCCTTCCTACTTCTTTTATCTGTGAATTTGTTGATGCTCATATTAACCTGGCATTTATTGATCTCATGTATTGTAAGCACGCAGCTTTTTTCGCTCACGCACAATCACACTTCTCACACACGCACACATACGCACACATCATTTTCATCTAGCTCTCTGTGGAGGATGCACGTTTCTCGTTCTTTTGTTCGTTTTCAGAACTGATTCAGTCGTTTTGGTCTTCATCATCGTCAGATGGTAACAAAGAAAACCGCGTGCACTGCGTTACATGTGATTATCAATGCGACAAATGACAGAATACAATTCTCCCCCTTCCCTGCACAAGGCACACACTCACATGCACTATTGATAGACTGCATCCCAGGAGTACAGAGAGAGGCGAGATATTTATGAAATGTTCAGCTTACCTCTAAATAGTGATGACTTCTGTGTAGATATTTTGTCGCCATTTCAAGTCCTTTATAGTCAAAGAAAGAGAATTCCTTGGATGAAATGTCGAGCTGTACCACTGGTCCGGTCCTACTATTGTGCTGAGTTCAGAGTAAATGGTAGTTACATGAAAAAGTTACAATAACGTCGTATAGGGGCGGGATCAAGACAACCCTTTTGTTATCTTGTCTCTAATAGGTATAAAGGCTTGTTTACGAATAATTTTTTATAAATCTTTACCAAGTAAAAACTAAAAAGAGCTGACCGGATATAGAGCGAGCGCAATGTTACAGGAGAGAATCGTAAACGGGTTGTATGCGTCGCCGTGGACGCGGCCTACTGACGTGTGCCCATCGCTTTTTGCGACAAATGCTGATGTCGGAGCAACCATGTGTGCGTCAGAAACTACGTCAGCAGTTGATAGCCTCACCCCGATATTACCGTATCCTAGGGCCTAACGCGTCATCGTATGACGTCAGTAATCTAATATCGGACGGCCCGTTCGTCGGCGATAAGCTCCGTACTAACGTACTCGCCACCGCAATCATCGCTCGCATATTAATCAGCATCGTGCATCCATCCCGCTATACACCGCTCAAACCTTCACTATAGTGTAGACACAGCGGTGTATGGGATAGGGGTTGCTTCTAACCCTCAGGGGAATAGTTGCCATGGAAGCATAGGCTCAAATTCTATTATAAATATCCCAGTATATCTCTTTTGTATTATACATGCGCCATGAATATTCAGGAGTCAGAGTACTTACGTACAGAGGAAGGGGTTTAATTGGCAAGGGGAAGAACAGATTAGAGAGTGTGCCACACATAAGTTCCTGTACGTACGAGCTTCATATAGCCTCACTAAGCAACGAGCTATGAGCTCGGCGACGATGCAGCAGCTTGAGCTAGCTCAAGTCTAAATGCAGCTCATATTCTCCCAGGACAGTGTGTAATATCACAGCCCTGGCGAGGAAACGCCACCCTCTTACCTCATTTTATCTCCAAGAGAAGCCTTAGCCTGTCATTCATTAATTCAGCTTAGTGAAGGAAGTGAGATTTGACAAAAACCAATATGGAAAACATTTTCATCGTTTAAAATTGTTGAATCATTATTTAGATCCTTTTCTCACAATGAAACTGTAAACAAATGCAACATTACGATCTACGATAGATATCAAAAGATACGAAAACGCTCTATCGTTAAGGCTCTCACAGCCCTCATATTAATAGCAAACAAACTTATCAATGTCCAAATCATTTTTTCGTATTCGTGCTGGTAGTACAGTCTAACCAAATTAGGCTAGATTTTCAGGTTATATGATTATGATCAATTTACTTAATCAAAACCATATATTTTTACAATGTGTAGCAATGAATGGAAAAAAGGAACTAGAAAAGAATAAAACAAAGCGCAGAACAACCAGAAATAGCTGTAGGGTTATTTTTCATAGTATCATGAATTTATTATCAGATTTTATATATGAAGTCATGTAAAGCAA
The DNA here is from genome assembly GCA_029962745.1 of Echinometra lucunter. Taxonomy (NCBI): domain Eukaryota; kingdom Metazoa; phylum Echinodermata; class Echinoidea; order Camarodonta; family Echinometridae; genus Echinometra; species Echinometra lucunter. The sequence goes on from CM057153.1 coordinate 1,643,846, forward strand.
AAACACACGAAAGGCAATAACATCCACCAGGAGACGTTTAATTAAATGTACAGAACAAAGATTTTCTTTGATAGAGGTATGATATTAGAACTTCCAACGATTTATCACAAAGAAAGACATATTTTATCAAGTGCAAAAAATTTGAAAAAAAAAAAGAATAACTAGTATCAAAACTCATAAGACAATCATTTTCATTAACATTAATTCTGAGTTTTTACATCTTAGCAGGATTTTGGCCTTTTATTTCGGTTCGCTTTTAAGTTCAGTCAAATTTTGATATATAATTATGATCACTGCAGGCTCATTATAATGCAAAGGGTTCCTAGGACATTTTCTTTCCGAATCTCATTTTACTGTAAGTAGTAAAGCTAGGATTCTTCTTGATGTAAATCAGTATGAATTAGTCTTTTATGCAATGAAAAAAAATATGGTGATGAATGAATTTGTTTTTATGTTGTTCATCCATCAAAATACTCCTTGAAAGAAAAATAAAATCAAAATGAAACATTTAGTTCTTTTCTGGATGTATAGTACCATAAATTATGAAATACTTATGCAGAAGATATGCGTCATAAAATTTGTTGTTGCCTTTTTCATTGAATTATCATCATTAAAAGTAATCATCCCATCATGAAAAAAATCTTACAAAATTATATTTCAGGGCTACACGTACTTCGAGCGATGTTCGGGATGTCTATTTCGGTGATCAGTATTCTCTGTTCGTGTATGGTTTATTTCTTCCAGTTATAAAGTTTAAAAAAAAAAGATTTTCAGTGTACATAACTGTAAATTCTCCTACAGGGTTCAGTAAATAAATGAAAAACAAATAAAACACACAGACAAAAACAAAAACAACAACAGCACACACACACGCACACAAAACACACACACAAAAAACATGCCGATTTCTAATTTATTTCTTTAAATCCTGCAAAACATATGGATTCCACATTGACCTGAAGGATGTTTATTCTATGGTGCATCCTTACCCCAAAGGTAAACCGGTTCTTTCTAACTTATATCACTGCCGTTTTTTACATTTAAAAATAATCCTTTTAAAGTAATTCCTATGTAGCCGAAAATACAGGATATGAAATTATCATCATATTTTTTGTTTTTCCTGTGACAATCTTGCCATACACACTAAGAAATAAAGGTGCAATCTTACACCCTTTAAATGCAACACTGGGAGCACCTTTTAGGGTGCAAATTTGCATCTTTTACTAGCTTTTTGCACCTTTTAAGGTGGAATTAGCGGCATTTTGCACCCCAAAGGGTGCAGAGTTGCACCCTTTTAGAAAAGGTGCAAATTTTGTACGCAAAAATCTCTGCATCCTAAAAGGTGCAAAGTTGCACCTTTTAGGGTGCAAACGGGCATTTCAGGGTGCAAACAAAACCAAAAGGTGCATTTTTGCACCTTTTTTCGTCCGGGGTGCAAGATTGCACCCAAAAAGGTGCACCCAAAAAGGTGCAGCCAGTGTTGCATTTAGGGTGCAATTTTTTCTTAGTGTGTAGAAATTTTGGAAATTACCTATGTTCATAAAGTATCAATAACCTATATCACTTTTTAAATTTTCAGGACCTAAATTGTGGGGTAAGTAATTGTGAATCGCTTTTTAACCGCAAGAAAAAGGCTTTTATTATATATCCTATTCATAAAAGAAAAAGGTCTAAGTTCCCTTTAAGTTTACTTTGCACTCAAGAAAAGTAAGAACATCATACTGAAACAACATGAATGTATATGTATATGAGCGAAACGATGAAAATATTAAAAACATACACAGGGAAGTAAAATTCTTATTTACAAGAAAAGAAGTAATTTTCATATTTATAGTTATCAAAAACATATGATTTAGTTTGCCTGGCAACTTGGAAAATCAAATCATTTTATATTCAACATTCTTGGATACTAGCGCGTTTTTCTTTGTAATTTTATTTGCATGTGCTTTGATTTGCCCCCAAATTATAATTATAATACTCATAATAAAAGTAACAATGATAACAATAAAGGATAATAATAGTGACAGTAATAACAGCAATAATAGTTATGATGATAATAATAATAATGATAATAATAATGATAATAACAACAACAATAGTTACAATAATAAACAGTAACAACAATAATAATAATGATAATGAGAAATGATAATAATAATATCAAAACAGGATGATATTAATAATTACTGTTAATGAAATAATAATGATAACAATAATAATATTGACTATTCGTTCAGTGATTACTGAGATATGAAAGAAAGTAGTATGCAAAGCACCAAACGTAGAGTACTTTATTTGCAGGAATAATGTAACATGGAAAACTATCAAAACTATCGAACAATTCAGTGTGTTCAAAACATAGAGATGTATATAGTATATATCTCTATACGGTTCAACATGTTGATAACTTTTGTATATTTGTATAACTATATGGCTTCTGCCTTCATTCATTACATAAAGTGCTTATGGCATGCTCAAAGGTTAGAACATACGTCAATTTCTTCATTGACACTTTGACACTTTGACACTAATCAAGCTACTGTGTGTGAAATGTTTAGAGAGAAAGAGAGAGTGAGGGGAGAGAGAGAGAAAGAAAGAGAGAGAAAAAGAGAGAGAAATTAATCAACAACAAAATTTGGCTGCTATGTTGTAAACATTGTGATGTGCATAGTATAAATGAGTAATAAAACGTCAGTATTGCCTTTTCATTTTCTTCCATTTTCTAACCTTTGAAAACATTCCAGTTTAGAAAGTGTAGCATTAATGCAACAATAATTGTCTGAAGCATTTAACTTTTTCATATCGCATCTAATTGTTTTTCAAATTTTGACATTAGTCTGAATGATATTTATGTAATTTTCCTACTACTCTTATCATCAGATTGTAGTTTTTGTTAAATTGTATCATATGTTTCTTTTATCTTGTTATTCATTTATAATTAGTTATTGTTCGTCTTCGCAGATCTTCGCCCTTTAAATGTCAAAATCCATTATTATTGTCGTTCTTCTTTTCCGTCTTCTTAAAAACGTCTTTGACAAAACGCATAGCAAATGGCTACTCGCTGTTGAAATATCGAACCAAGACTGTGTTTAAATCTGAGGGTTTTGGTTAGGTTAGGTTTATGGTTTGATATAAAGATCAATACTAAATTTTGCTAGGAGTTCGGTCAGTGTTTGATAGCAAAATGGCAACTGAGCAATTTTCGCTCTAGAATAATATGTTGTACAATGGTCTTGGCTTGCCTGCAGGTAAGTATCGTGACACTGGTGAAAGCATAAACAAAACAAGAAAAGGAAAAAGAAAAATCGGTAATAAAATTCCTCAAACAGAAGTGTCGTTTACTTAATGTATGATGTGACGCTATGTGTCACCAGAAGTAAAAATATTTGAATAAAATGTCATCGAATTCGGAATTCTTTAATTCTTAAAAAGCATCAGTCATAACGCATGTAGATTTTACTGTATATCTATCCAACTTTCATAATATGAAGTACTCATACCGATTTATAAGAAGAAGAAATTTCAGACTGTTAAAGTAAATAAAACGAAACTGTAAATATCCTCAGTATGCTTCATATAATTCAAATCATAATATGCCAAAGCATAAAGCTTCAAAACTTTCATGTGGAATCTGTACAAAGAAGTGAGCTACGTTTATATATATATATATATAGTAAAAAATAGTAAGATGAACAAAGTTCGGACGAGATGCAGTGTCAAAATATAAAGTAAAGAAAAGGAGTTCACAACATCATACAGGATACACGCAAAACGAGCAGGATTTTTACTTCACAAGCGCTTTCGTTTTATTAAAATGTCAAAGGCTCACTTCACCTGAAGAGAATAAAACGAAAGCGCTTGTGAAGTAAAAATCCTGCTCGTTTTGCGTGTATCCTGTATGATGTTGTGAACTCCTTTTCTTTACTTTATATATATATATATATATATATATATATATATATAGAGAGAGAGAGAGAGAGAGAGAGAGAGAGAGAGAGAGAGAAAGATGTCCCCTCTCTCTCTCTCTATATATATAGACCAATTTCACCTCCGGTTTATGTATTTGGCCCTCTATCGGCGACGCCATTGCTGCGGTGGGCAAGCGCGCTGACCGCGATTGGCTCTGTGTACAAAATGAATGTAAGATATGAGATATGCCCCAATATTGTTCCATTTACTTTATTCTAGATCAGCAAAATAAAGCATGGATACATGGGTAGATGAGGTAAGACAATGGTCATATCTGACGGATGAAGGTAAGATGTATTTTTGTACTTTCGATGGTTTTTCAACTTAGTTTTGTCAGTAAAAGTTCGATTGCAGCATAGAAGCCGTAGTAAACGGGAGCCCTAAATCTTACCCTGTTTACAAAGTCATGTTTTCACTCATTAAATTTTGCGCCAAAGTACATAATGATAATGTTTCTTGACTTCAAAGTCCTTTCTGTTGATGTTTTTACCCACTGGCGACGAATTCATTCACATTGCTTACGGAAACCTGTGTAGGGAGTAAGGCTTCTCACACAAACAGGCTTCATGAGTCAAAAGCGATTGAATTTCGCACTCAGTTAGCTTCCAATTTTTAAACTTTCTCTAATTCTTGTTGCATTTGAGCACCGCACAGCTGCGACCTGAACTTCCCTGATAATTTTTCATTGCAAATATTAAAATAAATCTGCATGTTCTGGTCAAAATAGACAAAAAATCGAACGAATGTACATAACGCGCTATTGACTTGTGTACTATAAAAGTTGGAGCGCCCACCGCAGTATGTCGAACTGTGTCGAACAGTCTGCTGCCCTCTTGCGTTGTGAAATTGGTCTATATATATATATATATATATATATATATAAATGCAATGTGTGCCTAACCCATTAACATGATTGGCCCTGTCTTGAATAATGGCATATAAAATGAAAGACGCAAGACAGCGAAGGACGTAGCTGTATAATCCACTTTTAATGTCCCGAGCTTTCGGCTTCAAAGGCCTTTATCAAGGGTTCTACAACGAAACAGACAGAAACAGATAGAAACATCACTCTAGGTGGCGTCCGAGCGCATTCACTGGTTCAGTGACTTTTGCTCATGTGACGTACCACATCACGTGACCAAACACACGAGCAGGAATCACTGAACCACTCCCACAACTCCACCAGGTAATGATTAAAACGTTTATTTCATTTCATTTTGAGGATATTATTTTTGATATTCTTTTATTATTTTCCCTAAGTTCTTTACCGTTTATTTATGCTTGTCATTCCGTTTGTTTCTGTCTGTTTCGTTGTAGAACCCTTGATAAAGGCCTTTAAAGTCGAAAGCTCGGGACATTAAAAGTGGAATATACAGCTACGTCCTTCGCTGTCTTGCGTCTTTCATTATATATATATATATATATATATATATATATATAAAGAAATGAAAATGGGAGAATACTAATTGCGTAGCTCCCTCAATGTTCCCCAGAGCTGTCATCCATTTTTTAATCAAAGGAGTTGCCAAAGTTGTTTGCGTATATATATATATATATATATATATATACATACATATAAAACGAAAGAAATTACTGAGAGGCGGTCGTAGCTTCGATCGCCTCTTAGTATTTTTTTGGTATATTTCATTTCACCAACTATGAGTGACTGCCCGTGTTCTGTTCTAGGGAAATTTCTTCCACTATATATATATATATATATATATATATATATATTTATTTATTTATTTACAAGACGGATATACTGATGCAGAGGTTGAATGGTCTATAGGAATAGAAAGTCGTTATCATGCACATATCTTTTCTTATAATACACAGCTAATATCATTTCTTTATCTGAAGGTTTTCATCTTGCCTCCTATATTCATGCAAAATCATTCTTCCTGATAACATACAATTAGATAAACATATCAGTATTTAGATGGAATAGCATATCAAAGGGTATCCCAGATTTACTCACATGATATAAGAAAATGGGTGCTTATTGACACTAATGAGAGAATATCGTATCTTACATGCCCTCAGTGTGACTAATGGCATATATAACTTGTTAATCTTGCTATTTTCTGTGTTCTCGTTAAATACCTGTCAGCGTGTTTTTTTGTTTAATTTTCTTTATGTTTTAGATGGAACAGAATATTGCTACATATCAATGAGGATCAATAAATATTAATGAAAACAAATGCATTAGATACCAATATGAAAGTTACGCAGATCATACGACGTGGGGTTCTGATTTTTTCAAAATCAATTATTACTCAAGGTCCCATAAATCAGATGGTAGAATGTTTTAGTCAAAGTGCAAGTAAATATGACATTTGCTCAGCTTTTAAGTCATTCATGATAAACGCTGTTGTTTTGCATCATCATCATAAATTCCCTAAATTGTCTTCATATATACATGCATATATATATATATATATATATATATATATATATATATATATATATAATTTCCTAGAGACGTGTTACAGTTTCAATCCAAATTTTATAATTGCTTTTACGTATTTTTTCATCAGTATGCTTAATATATTATATCTTGCAAAATATGTTTAGAAAATATTCTGATGTTTATGATACAAGATTATGATCCTGTTTGTTTATCGATGGATATCAGTTGTCACTAATGACTATGTATGTTTATGAAAGAATATCGCTTTATATTCCGGATACATTGTTATGAAATTGACAAGATTGGAAAGAACAATACTTAACAAACGTAACCCCCCCCCCAAAGATGTATTTCTTTCTTGGTTGTAGTGTTACATGAGTGCTCTTCTTTCTTCTGTTTAGTGTTGATAAAATTCTGAAAGGTTTCAAAAGACGTCATACTTGTTTTGAGTCTTAAATGTCACATCATGAAAAAAAAAGAAGAAAAACAAGTGAAAGAAGGACATGTAATCTAAAAACCTATACACTATGGTTTCCTTCGTCGGATAATCACTGGATGAAGTCAACATTTGCAACTTCTAATAATTTGTTTTTCTCACTTTACAACCGCTCAAATTAAGGCTTGTTATGTTGTAGAAATAAACGATACTGCGTACTCTAACTGGACACTTACAAGACAAGGTCAGCACTACACTTTGATTTGTTTTCAAACTTCACGTCTTAACACATGTAATGTACAGCTTCATCTGAGTTTGAAAGAGAAAGAGAGAGAGAGAGAGGGGTGAAGGGTTCATGAAGAGAAAAGATATTTTTCATAATAGCCATTTAAAAAAAAAAATTTTGCAACAATGTAAAGTTTCACATTCATGAAGCTTTGTCTTTATTTTTTTGGTTTTGTCATTTACATGTATTTAAACAACAATTTCTTTGGCATAATATATCGTTTCGTAACGTTTTAGAATAAACTGAACTGAATGTGAAATAAATCAACCCGATTTTCACAAATAAAAATTCGGAATACAGACTTCAATCGAAATATGTTTTAAAGAATTTTGATTTCCCTCCTTTAAATATTGCTAAATATGGAATACTCGCTGGTAGAATTTAAAGACAATACAGTTAACATAATAAATCATAGTCTGATTTAATTTCTACATGACCTCTGTTTATTAGGTAAAATGTTAATGACATAAAGGTTACAACATATGTCAATATCTCCATTGGCGCTTTGACACTAATCAGGATACTGTCTTTGAAAGAGGTCGACATTGAGAGAGAAAGAATTAATCTTAATCTATTTCAAAAGTATGGCTTCGTCTATAAGAAAATAACGTGACGCAGCGTGACTGGGTAATTACCAGGTATAACGTCGGTACCGGGGGGGGGGGGGCAGCACTCGACCCCAAAAGTGGTAGCTATGTGCCGCGGGTTTGAAAAGAGAAAGAGAGAGAGAGAGAGAGAAAGGGGTGAAGGGTTCATGAAGAGAAAAGATATTTTCATAATAGCCATTAAAAAAAAAATTCTTTGCAACAATGTAAAGTTCCACATTCATGAGGCTTTGTCTATATGTTTTTGGTTTCGTCATTTACATGTATTTAAACAACAATTTCTTTGGCACAATATATCGTTTCGTAACGTTTTAGAATAAACTGAACTGAATGTGAAATAAATTAACCCGATTTTCACAAATGAAAATAGGAATACAGACTTCAATCGAAATATGTTTTAAAGAATTTTGATTTCCCTCCTTTAAATATTGCTAAATATGGAATACTCGCTGGTAGAATTTAAAGACAATACAGTTAACATAATACATCATAGTCTGATTTAATTTCTACATGACCTCTGTTTATATTAGGTAAAATGTTAATGGCATATAGGTTACAACATACGTCAATATCTCCATTGGCACTTTGACACTAATCAGGATACTGTCTTTGAAAGAGGTCGACATTGAGAGAGAAAGAATTAATCTTAATCTATTTCAAAAGTATGGCTTCGTCTATAAGAAAATAACGTGACGCAGCATGACTGGGTAATTACCAGGTATAACGTCGGTACCGGGGGGGGGGGGGGCACTCGACCCAAAAAGTGGTAGGTATGTGCCGCGGCGGAGACAAAAAGCGGGGGCTTTGGAACGGGCTTATTGTGAAAAGGAGGGTCTTCGGAACGGGCTTCGGAACTACAAATGTTTGTGAAAACGGGGGTCTTTGGAACGGCTTGCCTGCGTGTGAGTGCGTATGTATCTCTATGGAACGGGCATACGTGCATGCAGCTAGCTCGGCGGCACGGGCGCCGGGTGCGCTCGCGCAGAGGCGATGGTCAGACAGCCCTCTGCGGGCCGCTTTTCACCAAAATTGCAGCTCATTGTAGCGGATCAATGCGGCCGGAACGGCGAAACGAAAAACATACGGAGCTTTCGAAACGGATTTCTTTCTTCTTTTTCTCGATAAGAAGAAGATGCTATGCTTTGGAACGGTTTTCTTTGTTCTTTTCTCAATAAGATAAAAATGCTGCTTTGGAACCGAAATTTGAGTGTAAAAATGGGGGTCTTCTCCGCGGCACATACCCACCACGCATTATATACTGAGTGCCCCCCCCCCCCCCCCCCCCTCGGCGTCGGTATTGCTCTTTGATAGTCTTCTAAGCTCTATAACTCTTACCTGTCAAAAACTATGGGTTCTCTTCATGGTATTCATCTTTAATGTACATGTGGAGCGATGGAAATTCGTTGTCTTTACCAGAAGGCATCTGTGTTATATTTTGTTATTATGGTACAGTAGATGTGAATTATTGCGCATAATATTCAAGAGACAACTAGAGGTGAATTGAGAGGAAAAGAGGGCAAAAGGGAATACATAAAGACATATGTTTGCAAGTGTTTTATCTCCCATCTTTCCAAGAGAAAAGCAAAGAATGTGTCTGTCAAGTTGTCCTTCCATACTTATGCCTCCTGATTTTACCACAATTATTTCTTGGAGTGGATAATTTTTTTTTTTTTAAATACAAGATGATGGCACCGAGTGAGTGCTCAAAGTTTGTTATTACGCTACCTTTTATGCTTCTTCTTTTTTTTTTTTTTTTTTTTTACGAAGGCATAGGATCAGGGCATCTAATGACTACGACTGAGTTCCGGGCAATAAGTCTGGTTTTAGTATATATAGTACTTAATGTCTGGTATTTGGTTATTTCAAGTTTTATAATCCTGTTAAACCAAAATGTCCTCGAGTATGTCGAGGTATGGCTTGGGAAAAAAAATGCACGGTTTGACCTTTTGTTGTAACAGTGTAAGGGACCATCTTTTTACACCTCCATGGTTTGACGTAGTGTAATGCAAGTAAGTCTTTTATTTTTTTTTTCATTCTCCACGTTATATCAGATAATTAGGATATTATTTAAAGTGCTTTTTTCAACTTCGTAAGAGAATATTATCAACCATGTGCATATATCCCGTTTCCTTCGCATTCAGAAATCGACCAAAATGATATTAGATTCTAGAATATTTCTGTCATTTCAGACATAATAGAGAACTGACGTCCTATAAATTTCATGAAACTTACACAGCCCACAGCTTACAGCCATTTTTGGGATAGACTGACCTTTATTATTTACGAATTTTACTCAATGAAATTAATGGCCGAAGAATTTATCTTAGATTCCTAAACCTTAAAACCCTTGTCACACTAGAGGCGGAATGAGCCGGATTGCCGTCGGAATGAAAATTCTTTGTACATTCCTGGATATTCGAAGTGCATTCTAAAAATTCTGACTGCATTCTGAGTGCATTCCAAATATTCGGGTCCATTCTTGTGGCCGGCCCGAATGTTTTGCTCATGTTCAAAACTTTCGAGGCGCATTCGAAGTGGAGAAATATCGAATGGCATTTGAAGTGCATTCTTACTGCACTCTGACTGCATTCTGAATATTCTTACGACATTCCAACAGCATTCGAAGCATTCTGATCGCATTCAAGGGAGAGTGGAATCGCAGAAAAACGAAAATCCTGGAAATCCTGTATAGTTGCAGATCCTCGCGTCCTTCTCAAGATTCATGTGACCATTTTACACCTTATCGGGAACCATTCCTGCAGCATTCTTGATACTTTCTGGACACTTCTAAGTGCATTCGAAGTACATTTAAGTATTTGAGGTGCATTCTGTTTAAATTCTTGAACGTTATTCGAGGCTGGTTCGAGGACGCTCTAAGTATTCGAACGGCAGTTAGGTCAATATGAAATTCCCTCCCGAATGTGGCGCGAAATGTAAAAATTCTTCATTCCGGCTGGTTCTGCTGGATTCCTGCTGATTCCGAATAAGTGTGACGGGGGGAAAAGGAAACGAGCTTTTTAAATCATCAGAATACTGATTATAATACTAAACTGATTCCATGGTATAATTGCACAGTTCTAAAACTAACAAAGTACAGTTTTTATTCAATCCTTCATTATCACCAATATTAGCGTATTCAGTCTATTCAAAGCTCCTAATAAAAACCATACATGCTGATAAATCTTTTAAAAAGGTCTGACTATCTGTTTTCTTTTTCTTCAGACCTATTTCTCTCGGGGGGGGGGGGGGGTCTCATTGGCCCGAACTCACAAGAGAGGTTTAAACCATGGCGTGGTTCAAAGGGAATTTTATATTATTTTCAATTCATATGAATGAATTTCAAAATGTAAACATACGTAAAGTGATGAAAACATACAAAACCCCCCCCCCCGTATACTTCAAGTCATACCAGCAGCCCAACGTATTTTTTTTTCATGAAAAGCCTGTTTAAGGAATAAGACTTTTGTATTCACAAGGCATAGTAATGAAGCTGGAAACATTATTCGATTTTTCTGATCTGGAAGAATGAAAGAATACTATAACAAAACCTACAAAACATCAAAACAAAACAAAACAAAACAAATAATGATATTTTTCTGCCTTTTAAGGTTTCCTTAATGATCTCGTTTCAATGATCTTGAAGGTGTGAACAGACGTCATATTTGTTTTGATGTTTGTAGAATACCATCCATGTAAACAAGGGAAAAGGGTGGAAGAAGGACGTGAAATAATTTATCAACACAAACTATATGGCTTCTTGTGACGTATTTTCACCGGATTTTGTCAACATTAGTAGCTCTTTTTAATTTGTTTTTCTCACTTTGCAACTTAACACTCTAGGATATATGGCTTCTTTTGTTGTAAAACTAGGTGACATAACGTATTGCTACTTGACAGTTGGAACACAAGGTCAGTTGCATCCTCTAAAGTGTGTTCTGACTTCTCATCATTGACATTCTCATCTTCTAGTCATAAGTGAAAAGGGGAGCCTTGACAATATCTATATTGCCCCTTGACACAATTCCTCAGATCAAATCAAACCCCAAATCAATGCATGGATTACGATCAATGTACAAATTTCATCAGACTTTAACCCTAGTTACACTAGAGGCGGAATGAGCCGGAATGCCGTCGGAATGTACATTTTTGTACATTCCTGGATATTCAAGGTGCATTCTAAAAATTCTGACTGCATTCTGACTGCATTCCAAATATTCGGGTCCATTCCTGTGGCCGGCCCGAATGTTTTGCTCATTCAAAACTTTCGAGGCGCATTGAAGTGCACTCTTACTGCACTCTGATTGCATTCTGAATATTTTACGACATGCCAATAGCGTTCGAAGCATTCTGATCGCATTCAAGGGAGAGTCGAATCGCAGAAAAACGAAAATCCTGGAAATCCTGTATAGTTGCAGATCCTCGCGTCCTTCTCGAGATTCCTGTGACCATTTTACACCATATCGGGAACCATTCCTGCAGCATTCTTGATACTCTCTGGACACTTCTAAGTGCATTCGAAGTAGATTTGAGTATTTGAGGTGCATTCTGTTTAAATTCTTGAACGTTATTCGAGGCTGATTCGAGGACGCTCTAAGTATTCGAACGTCAGTTAGGTCAATATGAAATTCCCTCCCGAATGTGGCGCGAAATGTAAAAATTCTTCATTCCGGCTGGTTCTGCTGGATTCCTGCTGATTCCGAATAAGTGTGACGGGGGTATAAGGAAACGAGCTTTTTAAATCATCAGAATACTGATTATAATACTAAACTGATTCCATGGTATAATTGCACAGTTCTAAAACTAACAAAGTACAGTTTTTATTCAATCCTTCATTATCACCAATATTAGCGTATTCAGTCTATTCAAAGCTCCTAATAAAAACCATACATGCTGATAAATCTTTTAAAAAGATCTGACTATCTGTTTTCTTTTTCTTCAGACCTATTTCTCTCGAGGGGGGGGGGGTCTCATTGGCCCGAACTCACACGAGAGGTTTAAACCATGGCGTGGTTCAAAGGGAATTTTATGTTATTTTCAATTCATATTAATGAATGTCAAAATGTAAACATACGTAAAGTGATGAAAACATACAAAACCCCCCCCCCCCCGTATACTTCAAGTCATACCAGCAGCCCAACGTATTTTTTTTTTTCATGAAAAGCCTGTTAAGGAATAAGACTTTTTCTATTCACAAGGCATAGTAATGAAGCTAGAAACATTATTCGATTTTTCTGATCTGGAAGAATGAAAGAATTCTATAACAAAACCTACGAAACATCAAAACAAAACAAAACAAAATAATGATATTTTTCTGCCTTTCAAGGTTTCCTTAATAATCTCGTTTCAATGATCTCGAAGGTGTGAACAGACGTCATATTTGTTTTGATGTTTGTAGAATACCATCCATGTAAACAAGGGAAAAGGGTGGAAGAAAGACGTGAAATAATTTATCAACACAAACCATATGGCTTCTTGTGACGTATTTTCACTGGATTTTGTCAACATTAGTAACTCTTTTTAATTTGTTTTTCTCACTTTGCAACTTAACAGTCTGGGATATATGGCTTCTTTTGTTGTAAAACTAGGTGACATAACGTATTGCTACTTGACAGTTGGAACACAAGGTCAGTTGCATCCTCTAAAGTGTGTTCTGACTTCTCATCATTGACATTCTCATCTTCTAGTCATAAGTGAAAAGGGGAGCCTTGACAATATCAATATTGCCCCTTCACACAATTCCTCAGATCAAATCAAACCCCAAATCAATGCATGGATTACGATCAATGTACAAATTTCATCAGACTTTAACCCTAGTCACTCTAGAGGCGGAATGAGCCGGAATGCCGTCGAAATGAAATTTCTTTGTACATTCCTGGATATTCGAGGTGCATTCTAAAAATTCTGACTGCATTCTGACTGCATTCCAAATATTCGGGTCCATTCTTGTGGCCGGCCCGAATGTTTTGCTCATTCAAAACTTTCGAGGCGCATTGAAGTGCATTCTTACTGCACTCTGATTGCATTCTGAATATTCTTACGACATGCCAACAGCGTTCGAAGCAATCTGATCGCATTCAAGGGAGAGTCGAATCGCAGAAAAAACGAAAATCCTGGAAATCCTGTATAGTTGTAGATCCTCTCGTCCTTCTCGAGATTCCTGTGACCATTTTACACCTTATCGGGAACCATTCCTGCAGCATTCATGATACTCTCTGGACATTCTAAGTGCATTCGAAGTACATTTAAAGTATTTGAGGTGCATTCTGTTTAAATTCTTGAACGTTATTCGAGGCAGGTTCGAAGGACGTTCTAAGTATTCGAACGGCAGTTAGGTCAATATGAAATTCTCTCCCGAATGTGGCGCGAAATGTAAAAATTCTTCATTCCGGCTTGTTCTGCTGGATTCCTGCTGATTCCGAATAAGTGTGACGGTTTTTTTTTATTTTTTTTTTATCTTTTTACGGAAACTGGTGTTGTATAAGAAATTTCAGGATATGCCATGGTGATAATAATATATAACATTAAAGGATTATCATAATCTGTTAACCAGTGGGCCGGTATTCAATTCAGTACTTAAGTCAGAAATATGAGTATTTTACTTCGCTTTTTACTTAGATAAAATACTTTTTTTTTTTTTTTTGGTATTCAGTTCAATATTTGGGCTAAGTATTTTACTCTAAATCTAAGATACCTACCTAGGAGACTTAAGCCAATTATTTTTGAGGCCTTGATTTGCAGGCATAGATTTTTATACGCGGTAATCATGATCTGCGCAAAATTATATCATAGCGTATTCGAGCGTATTTGATGCGACATGTTAACTGTGCACTGAAAATATCAAGTCACAATGCATATCACTAAGGATTTTGGCTTAAAGTTGGCTTACTTAAGTAAAATTCAAAGTATTGAATTGAATATAATTTGAGCAGATTTCTTAGCCAAGCAAAATACCTAGTAAAAGTTTTACTTAATCCAAGTATTGAATTAATAACCGTCCAGGTTATTTACCCGGGATATACAACCACATCAGTATTACTAATGCTTTAATTCCTGCTGGCCCTGCAATTATTATTATTATCTCTGCAAATACAGGTACCCATTCAGTACACCTGGGTCGAGAGGAACACTTTATCCAAGCATGTGAACTGTGAGAAAGGATTGAACCCAGGGCTGGTATTCAATTCAATACTTGGATTAAGTAAAACTTTTACTAAGTATTTTACTTGGCTAAGCAATTTGCTTAAGTCATATTCAATTCAATACTTTGAATTTTACTTTAGTAAGTCAACTTTAAGCCAAAATTCTTACTGATAAGCATTGTGACGTCATATTTTCAAGATGCAATTAACACGACGCATCAAATACGCTCAAATACGCTATGATAACTCTGCGCAGCTCATGATGACTGCGTATAAAAACCTATGCCTGCCAATGAAGGCTTCCAAAACAATTGGCTTAAGTCTCCTAGGTAGGTGTCTTAGATTTAGGGTAAAATACTTAGCCAAAACATTGAATTGAATACCAAAAAAAAAAAAGTATTTTATCTAACAAAAAAACTAAGCAAAATACTCATATTTCTGACTTAAGTATTGAATTGAATACTGGCCCAGGACTTCTTGTATTGGTACTCCCACTGTGATGAAATAGAATATGAAAAATACAGGGTAAGATTATCTCTGATGATATTCATGGTAATAATACAGAAATTCACAAGTATTATATACACCGAGAGGGAAGCTCAAAGCGTGTTTTAATAACGTTACTTCAGAACTATAGTAGGCTTTTATCAAGAACAAAAGAGAGAAATGGCTAGCTTTTATCATTGTTTTCTGTTGAATTAAAAGTGAAAAAATTGTATCAAAAATCTGCGAGGAAAATTTTCATTCCTTCGGAGACTGTTCCAACAAAATATCTTAATCAATGTACAACTGCTACGGAATTCTTGACATGATTGAAAAATGTACCCTTTTACAAAATTTTCTTTCGCTCATTTAAGTGTAAATGTTTAAGTTTTTCTTTTGTGTGTGTCATTTGATAGAAGAACCCCTGGGCTGTCAACATATGACAATTTCTTGAAAATATTCTGAAATTTTTCAGGTGCTGAGACTTTCTTCCAAGCGTAAACTTTTTTGAGATGCACTGTGTAGCGGCAGAGTCACCCGTTCGTTTGAAATGAATGAAGGTTCTGATTCCCCCCCCCCCCCGATTTTCAAGTGATCAAAAAGAAAAGAAAAAGAGGGGGAAAAGAAGAAAAGCAGGATGAAGGAGAAAAAAGAGTACGTCAAAAGAGAGGTTTGGGTCATGCAACTTTATGATACCCCTATTTTTTCATATAAATCGTAAATAAACTCACCTATGCGTCATCTTGCCCCCTATGAAAATACCCTTATTGCCAGATAGAAAATACATAGGCCTACTCTTAGGCACTTCGTAGCACCAAGCTGCAGATCAGAATTTTCACGGGTTTCGGACTACATCGACATCGAGAGTGTGTAAACCATTCCTAGATGACTTTATTTTTACCCTTGGATCCTTGGTAATGGCCTCCTCTTTCACGTCTTTAGTATTTGGACTTTATTGGTTTTAAGATACATTTCATTCCCACCTTTTCTTATAAAAATCAATAATCCGCTTTCAAAATATTGTTCTCATGATTGGCGCTTAAGATGTCAAGTCATTCATCGGAGCTTATAGGGATCTCAATTTAGGTCTGACAGCCCAGTTCACGAGTCACTGTTTGATAATATTGTACTTTGTTCATTTTAGCAAGGGGACTGTGATGTTTCCCCGGAAGTACATTCTATTTTC
This sequence comes from Echinometra lucunter, assembly GCA_029962745.1. Taxonomy (NCBI): domain Eukaryota; kingdom Metazoa; phylum Echinodermata; class Echinoidea; order Camarodonta; family Echinometridae; genus Echinometra; species Echinometra lucunter. The sequence goes on from CM057153.1 coordinate 1,660,360, forward strand.
CAATTTTAGCGAGCGAGCGAAGCAAGCGAAAAAAAAAATCTGCGCCTGCAGCTTCAGCATGATTCATTTACAAACGGCGTCCCGGAGAGGATCGTACGGGACGCAGGACAAAATACGGGACTGTCCCTCAAAATACGGGACGTATGGTCACCCTCCATATGGCATTTTGTTTTTTAGTTTTATTGGAAAAAAAAATGTCAAAACATTAGTAATCATGAATGAAAACCTACGATGTCTCAATACAATTTTCAAAGATTAGCTAGTTATGAGTGAAGATGTACAATGTCTGAAGACCTAAATTTTTCATGGATATGAAGATATTTGAAATGTTTGTCTTCATTTTGTTTTTAAAAGCATTTTTTGTCAGTACAGTTTTTTTTATTTATTTGTAGGAGTGCAGAGCGATTACAAATATCAAATGAATTCCTAGATTAAAGCTAGATAAATCATGCAAACATATTTTGTTATAATGCATACTCAGCGTGCTCAATATCCGGTCAATTCAGGGTAAAAAATATCCCTCGTATTTCTTAATCATGAGAAGAGATTACCCTTTGGTATCAAATTCAGAAGTATGTTTCTAAAATTCCTAATGAGAAGTCCTGTAGTTTGATGGGAAATGATTATGGTTCAATGATGCTTTCACAGATTTTGACATCTTGAAAGATATAATGAACCCTTCAAAAGTGGTAAGCATTCATATTTGGTCAAAGTGGAAATTATGTCTGCCTGTACTGAACTATAGTTCACCGAAGAAACTGTAATTATTAACATCCCCCCTCCCAAGTTTTGGATTCAGTCTTGTTTAAGGCTGAAACACATCGGACTAAAAGCTACTCAAAAGCATTCTGTTTCGTCCATAAACATGTTGAAGAGATCTATTACGGAAATACTGCATCTTTCTCTTAGACAGAGCCAATAACAGATGCATCTTAAAATATTTCTCATTTAACTCTAATAGTATCTAAAATAATGTTACTTTACAAGGGGAAGCATCGGAATAAAGTTTTATGGTCTGGCCTTTATATTTTCACAATAAATTGAGCCATACCTGGTATACAGGAAACGAGCTCTTACAGTAGGCCAAATAAAACTATCTCTTTCCACTCTGCTTCCTTTTTTTGTTTTTGGAGGGTAGAAACACACTCACACGCCCACACGCACACATCACGCATAACCCTCACACTTGTCACAATAACAGTGCCCTCTATTAACCTCTTTTATTTTATACCTTTTACCTCAACCAGCCTTTGGAAAAATTTTGAAGACGGTTCAAGAACAGAGAAAAAGAGAAATCACACACAAGGTTTAAAAAGCTATAGGCTTTCAGTGCCATTGCCTTTTGAATTTTATTAATCTTCATATTTTTGTATTTCTTTTAAGTTTTAAAATATAAACATATAAGTTCTTTGCTTGCAATTCATTTTTACCCCAAGAGTTTGCTGCAGTTATGTAAAATCAAAAATGTTTAAATCTGAGAGTTAGAAGGACACCAATAAGATTATAAGCTATCGAGAAGTCGTCTCCGATGCATATTGTACCCGCGACGGTCATCCTAGAAAAAATCAAATATTAAAGATAAAAAACCTTAACCCTTTCCGCTTTTTTTTTTAAAGAAAAAATCTGGATGAAAACCTATAAATCAACTTTACATGGCCTTCATGACACTTCAAATGACACTGTACCAGGTTGCTGAAACGTCGTCAACAACTCGAAAAATAAGTGGAATCTCAATATTTCTACAGACATAAATATAAATGTTTGGTAGTCAATTTCAATTAGCGCAAAAGGGGCACTTAAACAAAAATGATCTTATCAGAGTGCTATGATTGCTACCGATTAACTGTAGGAAGGGGTGCATTCTATAATTTTAAGATTCGAAATTAATCTTAGGGACAAATCCAAACTTAGATCAAGAAATTATAATCCATAAGGTTGATTTCGAAATCTATTAGATTAAGATTTTGAACAGAATTTTGGATTCGATCCTGATTCAAGTCTATGAAATTTAGACTGAGGTGCTGAATAGTCTAAAGTTTCAAGAATTATCAATCTAGTTCCAATAAGACGTTATATAAAATCCTACATCATAGTTTAAGAGGTGCATCTTCTGCAACTTGGATTTGGCATGTAGATTGTATTTTTAAAACTCCCATCTCCATGGATTTGGAATATGAAGCATACGCATCCTATTTATTTATTGTGATTTTCCCCCCAAGAGATCCTTTGGCAAACAAACTTAACGCGCGCGACATTGAATCTAAGTTCTACTCTTCTTACTCATTATTGTACCAAATACAGTTTTTGTTTTACTCGCTTTTCCATAATTTTGAGATGTTCAACGTCGAAAAAATGCACTGAACGAAGACAGGTACTGAATCGCAGCGAAGTGTAGTCATACTCGATGACGATAAGTTGCTTAAGGGTTGTCTAGAGTTTTGACTGGTTAACGGTTAAGGATCCAAAATATCGGCCCCTCGCAACCTCCAAGATTGACGCAAATGTGTTGTCATGACAACATACCCAGGTACCCCCGGCCCACTCGGAAAAGGTCGCAGGCATTACATGTAACATGGGTCTAATGAGAAACTAAGTGAGAGAGAAAGAAAGAGGGAGGGAGAGGGAGAAAGAGAGGGGGAGGGAGTAAGAGATGCATAAAATGCATATTGCACTGTGCAAGATGAGAAGTAGAGAGATATACGGTAAGAGAGAGAAGAATTAGACTGAGGGAATGTGTATACATGCTAGAGTGATTTACTCAATGCATGCAGAACCCTACCAGGTCCTACAGCCTAAGTGCTGGATTGAACTATTTCTAATCGCCCAGGCTGCAGAAGGTTGTTATTTCTTCGTTGAAGACTTGCTTGAAAACGTCATTTTGTTCAAACTGCCAGGATCATCACATTCGCTCCATGGAAGATATTCTTTGCCAGCTCAGTGATGCAGGTTTATATGCAAGCTCCATCCTCTGAGTTCATCTTTGTCTTAACAGGATCTTGATTTATACCAAAGGATTCATCCCCTCCGATAGACATGTTTAGTTCACACGTCCTACAACCTCTACCTCCAAATGAATATCATCAAGAGACGAAACTCCTTCCACTGGATTTGGAATTATTTTTGGATCTAATAAATGGAATAAACCTCTTCTACCAACACGAAAATGATAATAGCGAAGGTGCGTGCAAGGAATGTACATACCGTGTATCAGGGTTCATTGTGGCATCAAACAAGTTGATACAGTCCTCCTCGTTATTATTAATCAGCACTCCATCTGAACAGTATCCTTAACTTGTGATGAATTAGCAGAAGGGCAATTTCCTTCGTGAAAATCGGGACAAGGGTTCGAAAGTCACCATGAATAGTGCATATTTTCAATGTGCAAATGAAAAAATCTAGTGGGAACCATAGCACCAAATCGGAAATGGTTTGACAGGAGAAGCTGCATTGAATTTTTATCGGGACAGAGTGTACAGTCAAATCCTCATTCTGTATTGGTGTCTTACAGACATTTCAGTTAATTTTTTCGGCAGGTATCATCTGTATGTCATATTTAGGATGGAGTATAAACTGTGTATAATTACTTCTGTAATGATATGCATGATTCCCATTCTGTTCTGATTTTCAAAACTGCCTTAACTTTTCGACAGTGGTCGGGTTTCAACTGTTTCAACTGAAAATTTGGGATGGATTTAATTCTTTCTTCAGGTGCATCTCGGGGAGATTTCAAGTTTGGCAGTACTATTTTGAGCGCATTTTTGTTTTTGTCTATTTCGTCCGTCGTCGAAAAATAACAAGTTTGTTTTATGGTTAATAAGTATTAACAAGTATTGTTTAGTTGACTTTACACAGTTCAAGTTCGTCAGTCATTTTAAAGGTGCAACGGATGCTTTATACTCTCATGCATTTTGTATATTTTTGTATGTATTTGTGCGAACTAAATCTAAATTAGCATAAAATTGTCCGCATTTTGATAAATTTATACTAAATCTTAATATCCGCAAATTGTCCGCAAGGGATTGATTTATACTAATTCTAAATATAACAGAAATTTGTCGACAATTTAAATGTGCCATATTTTCACCCGCATTTCCGGAGCACTGAATGCAATGAACGTGTCGAATTAGGGTATGTGGCAGGGTGCGAAGAGGGGCGTGAGAGGGGCTGGGAGATGCACCCCTGATAATTCGGATATCTGGATAGCCGTCATCTCACTGTTACATTTTTTATCAAGTATATTGCAGTGACCAAATTACACTGCAATTACAACTAGATTTAGGAAGACATCATTCATGTGATTCGGGCAACCGACAATCCTCCCAGCTCCAAAAATATCTTCCGCGCGCCCGTGAAATGATGCTACGCAAACAGTAAAACAACAAACATCATCAGCATTATGATCATGGGTATATAGATAAAGGATAACCTGTCTGAACTCTTAAAAGAGAATGAAACCCTGGGGAAAAATCAATTTTAATGAAAAGAAAGGACAGAGAGAAGCAATTTTCTAAAAGTTCCATCAAAATCGGTTACAAAATGAGAGTTATAAAGTTTGACAAGTCTCAATTTACTTTCTATGGCTGTACTCAAATTGGCAATGTTGCTTCAAAATGGCAGGTTTGGAAGAACAACTCTCAATATGTTTTGTACACAAGATTTCATATTTTCTCCATTACCTCTGAAGGTGCAGCTTGTCTCCTTCTTAGCTCAAGATATATATGGGGAAAATGTATTTGACACAACATTATGTTGACTTTCACAAAGATATACAAGCAGTATCTTCAGAGATAATGGAGAAAATATGAAATGAGAGTTGTCCTCCTAAATCTGTCATTTTGAAGCAACCTTGTGAATTTGAGGATCGCCATAGAACATGTAGAAAGTTAATCGAGAATTTTCAAATTTTCATAGCTTTCTCATTTCGTAACCGTTTTTTGATGGAACTTTTTAGAAATTGCTTCTCTTTATCCTCCCTTTTCATTAAAATTGATTTTTTGCCCAGGGTTTCATTCTCCTTTAACTTTTCCATTTCGCTTGAAACTGTTAAGGTGTCCTGTTTTTGAACTCATTTCCACATCCGCTGTTAGCTCGGAAGTACTCCGGGGTACGCATTCATAGGCTGACGTATATTCTAATGGTTCAGACATTCAAGCACTCTCTCAACTAATTCCTTGGAAATGTCGTTGACCTCAAATTCTTTATAACTGTATATAATATTCGGGGAGAGGATAGATGATCACTGCTAATAATTATGCCTGATTAGCTCCTTGTAAAATAATTTTCAGTAATTATGTATTTGATTCTAGTAAGAAATATGAATCATTAATTGATTTAGCTTTACAATAATGTCTTTGCATTGACTAGTTTTCTAATTTCATACACATGTCTTGAACTAAAGTGTCTATTCACACCTCAGAAAGTTTGTTAGAGGCTTGAGTTGCCAGACTGGAGAGAGAGAGAGAGAGAGAGAGAGAGAGAGAAAAAAAAACATGCGTAAATTGACACCATTAGTAAACAGGGGGGGGGGGGGGGGCGGGGGGTCACAAAGCTGTGAGCAAAGTTAAGACTTTAAGAATGACTTGGATACGGAAAGCTTCTTAATCATTTTTTGATCACATCAATAAAGTTGAAATATCTATGTAGATTAGCATTATTATATAACATTCTCTGAGTAAAGCATAGTTTTTGAGAACAATTTTATTGAGATTATGGGAAATACAGTCACACTTTGTTAAAGTAAGAGGAAAAGCTTTGAACAATTCATTTGGCACTTGATATTTATGTCTTTCTTAAAGTCATGCGTAACTTTAAGTATAGCTTTGTGACCCCCCCCCCCCCCCCCCCCCCCGCCCCGGTCTTTTGCTGATATATTTTATTTCATTTCCTCTCTTGATATAAGAATAATAATTGAGGGGTTTTAAATTCACTGAAGACACTTTCCTCGGTTGGCCTCTGAAATGACGAGTGAAATATTTTCAAAGCGAATATAAAATATCCTGGTGTACCACGAAAAAATATTATGGTTTCAAAAGGCACGATAGGAAAAACTATCGACACATCTCTTTGAGACAATTTCTGTATCCCAGTCCATCCCCCCATTCAAATGGGTGATCATGATATGTATCACGTAGTCCAGACAATGCTGTCTACTTGGAAAAACGGGAGGATGGAGGCAATTTCTTGGAAGTCTGCGAGATCGTATTGAATCGAGAGCTATAAGTTAAAATTAGAAAAATGGGGTTTCAATCGGTCTTTTAGGGACATTTAGGGAAAAAATTGAATAATGTTCTTAACCTTGATTCTTAGGTGCTATATGTCAGTAAGAAGTGAATATATAATTTCTGGAAAACAAATGTCAAAATGCAGCTATTCGTTTTTGTGGATAAGAGAAGAATAAAAAAGGGGCACTAAATTAACATTCACCGAGTGAAGGATTTCTAAAAAGATTTATAAATTAAGTTGCGCAATTGATGGTTGGTCCGTGAATTCCCCAGAGTTGGTTAATTCTTTAACCAGATCTTTTTCAGGGTATTTAACCAACTTGTGAGATAGATTTCTCAACAACATTTATGACTGGAGTTGAGTAAGAGTTATCTGCGTAACTGACGCATTGGGGTAAATTACCCAGAAAAATGCTCTCCTTGCCGATGGTCATTATGGTGTCATTATGATGCCTAGGGCAGGGTCTGATCCTACCCCATAAACCTTAACCAGGATCTATGACATATCCGGGATATTGTTTAGAGCAGCATGCAGACCATACGAAAGAAGATGGTGACAAAGACATACATTGGTACTAGTAACATGAACTAATGATGGTGATAGATATAGCCGGGTAATATTTCCCAGCGTACCTTACCCAATTGTTCCTTTTCCAACTCATTATACTAGCTGGGTTATTATTTTTTTACATCTCTACAGTTAACTTTGATTTTCCCAAATCTATGTTTGCTCCTAACGTTGGGTAATATTTCCCCAACACCTCTTGCCCAACCATTACTTACCCAACGTATTTTTCTTCTCATTATTGAAGGGTTTTTTTTTGTCCAACACCTCTTACCCAATCAAAATGTGCCAAACGTTTTGTTTGCTCATAATGTTGATTTAGAATATCAATAAAATATTGTAAAATTTAAACCAACATGCAGTTTACAGGTCAGTATGTTTCTCGGTGAATTGGTTATCTTTTTTGGCCCCCTATAATGCGACATTTTATTGCATTTAGGGAATGGAAGTTAAGCGAATTTGTCCAGCAATCAGACAAATGGCAACTTTGTTCATGTACTGGATAAACATACTAGGGAAATGATGTAAAATCTACTATATACAGCAATGGTAAAGTAAAATATGAATATTTATGAATTTTTATTTGCGTATGGTTTAGGAAGGTCCGATTTAATAGAGGTATAGGAGTTAGCATTCCGGGCTGACTTGGGGTAAAATGGAATGTGTTGAATTGAAAGCAGTGACATTTGCTAGACAGCTTTGGATGCGGCTCTATTTTTGTCATAAAACTTACGTTGGAGGAAAAAAGAACAGTACTGGGAAACTGAATTTACCCAACTACATAGTATCTATTACCCGAAAGTTGGGTAAATTCTAACAGAGTATGGCAATTATTACCCCAAATGAGTCATTATTATTCATCATAATAAGGAAAAAAGTTGGGCAAAGAAATTAGATCACAAGATATGTTAGGCAATGATTATACAACTTCAAAAGACCACAAGAGTTGAGCAGTGGATAAATGGGTAAATCCCTATTTCACACGAGGGATTCGGCAAATTAAGTTGCCCAACAAAATAGTAAATGCATTGCCCAACTTGCGTTGGTTAAATATTACCCAGAAATATTGTGAATAGTATTTTAAGCAGTGTTTGTAAAAAGCTGATTCAACTCTTTGCCCAATCCTTCTAAGAGTGTACATTTATTATCTATAAGACAATGATTTCTATTCTTTTCCATTCTATTCTGTTCTATGTTCTATTTTTGTATTATTTGCGTTAAAGTGATTACACAATGGTAAAGCAAATTTTGATATATGATCGAGAATAGAATTCTAAGAAGAATAACATTTAAAATTTGATGATTTTTTAATCAAAATCAATGCATTTTGGCTAATTTTCTCATTGAAAAAGGCAAGAGTTGACCAAAAATGTGAGTATGAGGTATGACGTAAAGATGGGTACCAAGCTAATAGACCAATTTCACGACGCGAGAGGGCAGCAGACTGGTCGACATACTGCGGTGTGCGCCCAAACTTTTATAGTACACAAGTCAATAGCGCGTTGTGTACATTCGTTCGATTCTTTTTTCTGTTTTGACCAATATATGCAGATTTATTTTACTGTTTGCAATGAGAAATAATCAGGGAAGTTCAGGTCACAGCTGTGCGGTGCTCAAATGCCACAAGAATTGGAGAAAGTTTAAAAAACTGAGTGCGAAATTCACTCGCCTTTGACTCATGAAGCCTGTTTGTGTGAGAAGCCGTACTCCCTACACAGGCTTCCGTAAGGAATGTGAAGGAATTCGTCGCCAGTGGGTAAAAAACATCAAAAAAAGAAAGGACTTTGAAGTCAAGAAACATTATCATTATGTAGTTTGGCGTACAATTTAATGAGTGAAAACATGTAAACAAGGTAAGATTAAGGGCTCCCGTTTACTTCGGCAGAGCAGTACCGCTAGTGCGACAGTGCCAGCAGCACGGGCTTTCATGACGCCAACGAACTTTTACTGACAAAACTAAGGGGAAAAAGCAACGAAAGTGCAAAAATTCATCATACCTTCATCTGTCAGATATGGCCATTGTCTTACCTCATCTACCCATGTATCCATGCTTTATTTTATTGATCTAGAATAAAGTAAATGGAGTAATATCAGGGCATATCTCATTTCTTCCATTGATTTTGTACACAGAGTCAATCGCGGTCAGCGCGCTTGCGCACTGCAGCTATCGTGTCGCCGATAGAGGCCAAATACATAAATCGGAGATGGAACTGGTCTATAGCAGTTGTGCTGCCCGCTAGACTGTACAATATGTATTATACCTTGCGCGCATTTTGCTAGGATTGCGCGACAAGGTACCCACTTTGATGTCATTTTGACGTCAAAGTGGGTAACCAGTTGAAACTGGGTTACAGCTGAGGGGTCAAAAGTACCTGAAATCTTACCATATTTGAGGGTTTCCTTGGTAAAACGACTTTTTAAAAAACTTTAGGCAGATGATTTTTTGCTAATAAAATCATGCTCTTTTAAATGAACTAACATTGTTTCAGCATTGGGTATCCCCTTTAAAGTATTTCAAAACATATGGCTCTGAGTCAAACCCTCTTATTCAGCTGGTAATCTAAAGAAGTACCAATAATCACGTTACTTTCCTACCTGTCCCGAATAGGAATATAAAGTGGAAATGAGTAAAGTCCGGGGGAAAAAAATCGCAATTTGCAAAAGTCAAATTCTATTTCGTGTGAATTTTTCAAAAGTTAAATTTGAGTAATAAATGTTAATAACTGAAATAAAATATTTCAAATTGTCTGGGTTTTTTTAAAACAATTTGTTTGATTGAAAAAGGATCTGCCCATCGCCAAATTTGAAGTTGAATAAATACATGTTTCACAAAGAAAGTGTAAAAAACCTCATGGAAGTTAGTATAGAAAAATAAACACACTCTGTTGTTTAACAACTCAAGAGAAATGACCGTCATCCGCCGTCTGATCTTTTAAAATTTATTTATTTATTTATTTATTTACTTATTTATTTATTTATTTATTTATTCATTCATTCATTAACTTACATTTGGGGGGGGGGGGAGTAATAATGTTCTTAAAATAATTCTCTACATCCACTATTTTGTGGAACAACTTGTCATAACATTTACAAATTTGGCACATATGACAATTCATGAGTATACGTCTATAAAGTAGATTGAAATGTTACCTTGATTTATATGGCAGTCACAGCCGGTGACTATTATCAATATTTCTTATATCCTTATGTGCAGTATGCTTATGATTTATTTTGCTGTTATCCATTTGTATATCCGGGAAGCAGACTTGTATGTGTTTTTTTTTCAAAAAGTTTCTTGTCTTCCCGATACATGTTTTTTATATTGTCTAAATAAATTCAAATCAAATCATTCAAATTAAATCAGTACAATGAAAAGACATTTTTTCACCACTTTGTAAGATGTCAGAATATGAATCCAGTGCACCTTTTCCTATCAAATACCTCTTTTGTACGCTATTATTGAAAGTGCAAAGAGACAGTCATGTATGCGCTATACAAAACTTTTGATTATTTATTGTTATTATCATCAGTAACAAATAGCAACGAAAATACATGTCGGGATAAATTCGCACAAGCCGAGTTAGGCCTATATTGGCGAGTTATGTCGAGTTTTTGCGAGTGGCCTAGCACCTAAACCCCGCACAGTAACCTAGCCGCATGCCCACTCATGCATACTTTAATAAACACCCCTGTAATAGACATGAAACGGGGAGGGGAGGGGGGTGGGGCTGGCTAGCAAAACATGTTGAAAATATTGTGTTTCCGATGATCATGCACACTTATGTCCCAAATCAATGTTGATATGTTAATATGATTTTTAAATTTGTGTTGAATGAGTGTATACTATTGCCCTCATGATTATACTGTATTTCTCTTATTGTTTCAGTTTGTGACAGACATTACTCCATCCCTCTAGATTTTAGATTAGAAATTAATCTAAGTGGATTGTTATTGGGGACAACTCCAATATTAGATTAAGAACTTGTAATTAATAAGAATGATTCCTAAAACTTTTCAAATTTGTAATTGAATTCTGGAGGTTTAATTGTATTCCGAAGTGGTCTCTAAGAATATTAGAGTGATATTAAAAATGTTTACAGTTATAAATCTTATCATGTTGCTGAAAACATAAAGTCGTTCTCATCTTTCATTAACCAAAATGATGTTTCAATATTATTCCAAATGTGTTTCAATTGAAATTGATATTGAACTGAATTGATATTAATTTTGTTCATATATCCGATCCTCAAGGGATCACCTCATAATACCACTCTAGATTTTTTAGATTAGAAATTAATCTGATAGTTTGTGATTATAGGGACAAATATGAAATCAGATTAAGTTATTATAATCACGAAGATTGATCTATAAATCAGATTAAGATTTTTAATCGAATTTTAGATTCGTCCCAGATTCAATTTAATAGGGGTTCTCCCTTTGACTACTCAAGTCACACACCCTTCCGCTCATACTCTTTAAATTTCTTTAATCATAAATTAAACTAAGTTTATTGTAACTAGGGATAACTCCGAAATTAGATTAAGAAATTATAATCAATAAGATAGATTTCTAAATCTATTGGATTAAAACTTTTACGGTTCCCTGGAAAAGGTTACACCCCCTAATCTGATCGTATCGCTCATAGACTAAATGTAAATCTGGAAAAAAAGTCAATCTCCTATCTGATCTTATCATAATTGTATATAAAATCACCGTGACGTATCAAATCAAGTTGTAGATATGTGGAGAAGGGGGGGGGGGGGAGATCTTTAAGGCTTCAGATGGAACTCTTTGGACAAGTACCCAACGTGAAATATACAAAACCATATTCTTAAGATTTCCTCTAGGTAATATCGCAATAGCAAGTAGGCCTAATTTTTTTTTATGATTGTGATATCCCTTAAGTTGACCTTTTGAGCAATGATATTTGAATATAATTATGTATACTGCTTTTTCTTCTTCTGCTTTTTTATCAAGGTAACTTGATCATCTTGCTACTTTGATATTTTGGTATTACACTTGAAGAATAATATCATTTCATTTTCATGCACTTGCAGGTTTAACTAGAATTTACAGTGAAATGGTAATCCTTTTTTTAAATGTCAGTGACATTTGATAGCTAAGAGTCTAGCTCTCGACGCATAACTATTTATATACTTTATTTCCTCAATCATCTAAAGCCACCAAACTCCTAAACATATAAAGGAACAGAAGCGCCTTTGTCAACTACCTAGACTGCATTAGTGTTGACATTGAATTTTTCTGTTGTAGTTTTTATTTTAATGATTTAAGTAAAATTCGGGGTATAAACATATTCCTTTTGTATCTAAATTCGTATGGCACATACTAGATAATTCCCTTTAATTGTAAAAAGCACATGTTCATGTAATGCATTCCAAGTGCCGGCGGCAACAAAAGAAAATCGGCCTTCCATGTATATAAGTGTAGCACTCGCCACGGAATCTATCATAAGCATTAGAGACGTAATTATATTATTTTGAAGACCCGTAATTATATTTGAAGACCCCAACATCCACATTTAAATTTTGATAGAGCAATCATCATTTCCATATTGTTTTTTACTTTCACGACGAGTGCACTTACTATAGGGGAGTTCATTATTATGGAGAAAGCGCCTTAAGTGAGCTTCTGCGCTGGCGCTGCACAAGACAACATCATCATCATCATCATCATCATACCCTCAACAACACTATCATCATCATCGTCGTCGTCATCATCAACAACAACCACGTCATCACCTTCATCACCATCATTATCATCATCATGAATAAAATGATGATGATCATCATCCTTATCATGATTAATGCTTTAATCAAGTCTGTGCAGCACTACATTTAGAGGGCGCTATTTGGAATTACGCAGAGTGGAATTACGGACGAGGTGATTCCTCGGCGCCACTTTGTGGCCTAAAAACCGTTAAAAAATATGCCGAAATATCTGATGAAAATCATGACTTGGTGACCAAAGGAAGATCCCACAATCCACTGCGAGACTTGCGAGAAATGACTTAAGGAACAAAGTTGGAGAATGAACCCAACAAAACTTAGTCCTACATCGGCAATCTTCCTCCTCTAGTAAACGTGTCAAACTTGGGTAACATGCAAGGAAATCATTAGGCATATGGGATTAAACACCAAATATATTACAACTTAGTTTCCTTGTTGCCCTTGGACAGCAACATTCAAAGTATCACTAATCATAAGGTAGTAAAACCGGATCAAATAAAGCAAGTGTTTGCTACATCGTGTGACATCAGATCCTACTTTAATTGTAAAGGACAGCTACATTCAAAGTATCACTAATCATAAGGTAGTAAAACCGGATCAGATGAAGCAAGTGTTTGCTACATCGTGTGACATCAGATCCTACTTTAATTCTAAAGGACAGCAACATTCAAAGTATCACTAATCATAAGGTAGTAAAACCGGATCAGATAAAGCAAGTGTTTGCTACATCGTGTGACATCAGATCCTACTTTAATTATAAAGGACAGCAATATTCAAAGTATCACTAATCATAAGGTAGTAAAACCGGATCAGATGAAGCAAGTGTTTGCTACATCGTGTGACATCAGATCCTACTTTAATTCTAAAGGACAGCAATATTCAAAGTATCACTAATCATAAGGTAGTAAAACCGGATCAAATAAAGCAAGTGTTTGCTACATCGTGTGACATCAGATCCTACTTTAATTCTAAAGGACAGCAACATTCAAAGTATCACTAATCATAAGGTAGTAACACCGGATCAGATGAAGCAAGTGTTTGCTACATCGTGTGACATCAGATCCTACTTTAATTCTAAAGGACAGCAACATTCAAAGTATCACTAATTATAAGGTAGTAAAACCGGATCAGATGAAGCAAGTGTTTGCTACATCGTGTGACATCAGATCCTACTTTAATTCTAAAGGACAGCAATATTCAAAGTATCACTAATCATAAGGTAGTAAAACCGGATCAGATGAAGCAAGTGTTTGCTACATCGTGTGACATCAGATCCTACTTTAATTCTAAAGGACAGCAACATTCAAAGTATCACTAATCATAAGGTAGTAAAACCGGATCAGATGAAGCAAGTGTTTGCTACATCGTGTGACATCAGATCCTACTTTAATTCTAAAGGACAGCAACAGTCAAAGTATCACTAATCATAAGGTAGTAAAACCGGATCAGATGAAGCAAGTGTTTGCTACATCGTGTGACATCAGATCCTACTTTAATTCTAAAGGACAGCTAGAAAAAAATTATCTAAAGGTCATCGAAACGATGATGAAGAAGAAAAAGCGTGTCGGCCATGCACCCCTCTTTCTAACTCCCTCCCTCCCTCCCTCCCTCCCCTCTCTCTCGAGGAAACGATGACTGAAAGTTGTGTACGCAGATCACACAACGTGAATACAGTCATTCGGGGGGGGGGATGGAGAGAGAAGGGGGAAGCCAGGAGGGGAGGGGAAGTTTCCCGACTCCCGTGCTTTTTGTCATCATACCTTCTCTGCTACTTCTGTCTTCTTGTATTACCTCATCTTTTTCTCTTCTCGCTCTTTATTTCTTTCTTTTTTGGGGGTGTTTTTTTTTTTTTTGGGGGGGGGGGGGGACCGCCCCATCGTCCACTGATTATGCGGGTGAGAGAGAGAGAGAGAGAGAGGGGGGGGGTGAGGGTGGGATGGAGAAAACATTGATTGCTCTCTTCATAGGTATGGTTAAGCAAAGAGTATTAGAACTGAAATTTCATTCGATAAAAGAATGAAAGGGTTGTGTTTGGTGTTGACCCGTTTGGTGTTAAAATCAAAACTCTGAGTTCAAACAAAGAAACTAAATCTTCAAATAGTCCAACATTATAAAGACAATATTCTCATCTTTATTTATTGTTTTCTGTGGCAATCACTTGAAAATGATTCTCTCATATTTCCAAAAAGAATAAAAAAATGTTTCAAGAAGTATTTTATTTTTCATTCAATAAAGAAAATAATACCAGATCATATGATAATAGCATCAAAAAGAAATTATACATTCTGAAGATGATTTCAATAATGTAAGTCATGTACATTCACTTTAGCAAACTAATTCCGACAACAGGAATACAACATATTACTTTCAGTTTTACCACCTAATATCGATTACATGATATAAAAAAAGATTAAAGATACAAATCTTACACGTTCACTGAGTGAAAGTGAATAAATAAAATCAATTGAATGAAAGTAAATGAATAAAATCAAGATAATGCTATAGGTCAAACAACCACTTTCTTGGAAGAATAGCGGGAAACGGGGAATATATATGTTTAATTTCCCATCTTTGTGTCCTCTCACTTTTTCCTCTTCTCGCTCTTTCTTTCTTTCCTTTTTTTTTTTTTTTTTTTTTTTTGAGGGACCGCCCCTATCACACCTCCCGGTTACGTGGATGAGAGAGAGAGAGAGAGAGAGAGAGAGAGAGAGGAGAGAGAGAGAAGAGAGGAGAGGAGAGAGAGAGAGAGAGAGCGGGAGACAGAAAGGGTGGGAGAGCGAAAAGATTGATTGCTATCTGTATAGGTATAGTATAGGCATGATAGGTAAAGAGTGTCGGAATTGAAATTTCACTCGATAAAAGGGTTGAGTTTGGTGTTGACCCGTTTGGTGTGAAAATCAAAACTCCGAATTTAGACAAAGAAACTAAATCTTCAAATAGTCCAACATTATAAAGACAATATTCTCATCTTTATTCATTATTTTCGGTGTCCTTCACTTGAAAATGATTTTCCGGTAATGCTGTAGGTCAAACAATCACTTTCGTAGAAGGATAATAGGAAACGGGGAAAGATACATGACATTGTATAATAAAGTTTTAAAATGGCTCATTACATTAAATGCGCTGAAAATAATATCGATGTCCTTTGTTGCTTTTTTGTTTAAAGCAGACCTACATAAACATGATAAATTGCTTAATGGTTCTGGTTCATTGTTAACCAATAAAGGAGGCACTGTGGCTCAGTGGTAGAGCAGTAGTCTCATTACCGGGAGACCCGGGTTAGAAACCAAGTGGATGCGCTAATGCCCTTTGGTAAGGTATTAATCCTCATTGTCAAGTTCTTCGGAGGGGACTCTAAGCCGTCGGTACTCTGGTTGCTTACTAAAAAGCATACATATGCTTTCTTAGCAGTCAGGTAAAATAACCAACCATTTAACCTGATTGACTGAATGGGGTGACGCACTTAATTACATATGCTTGGGCTTCAAAGTGTTAGTGCTGCGAGTGATCACTGTTAGATCAATATATTTTCTTTCCCAGTATATCTCACTATCTTGTAATGGTAAAATACTTGAATATTTTGAGTGTTTTTCTCGAGTGTTTCTTGTGACAGGCGTCACTGCATCCTTTTTAATGAGGGGAAGGGGTATATTGGAATGAAAATGGCTATAGGATTGCGGGTAATTTTTGACATAAAACAAACAAACAAACAAACAAACAAACAAACGAACGAACAAAGAAACCACCCCTCCCCCCAGGAAGGGGGGGGGGGGATACCTGGGAGGTGTTTGAAAAAGCTGTTTAAACTTGGTAAAGTTATGCATGACTCTAAGAACGACCTGAATATGAAATGCCAAATGGGATGCCAAAAGTTTTTTTCTGACGTTTTAACAAGGTGTAGCTGCATTTCCCATAATCTCAATTAAATTGTGGCAAAAAGTATACTTTGCAATAAAAATCTTTTTAAACAATAGCAATGTCATTCTATGTTTGCATATTTTACCTTTAGCTGCATGTGATTTGTAATGATTGAAAATCCCATTTGGCTTGCCATATTCAAGTCGTTCGTAAAGTCATTCGTAACCTTACGAACAGCTTTATGAAACACCTCAGGTCACATAACATTCGCAGTCTAATAGCAGGGGCATTTCTGAGGATCAGACATGGGGAGGGGAGGCCTCGTAGACAAGTGGTTCAATAATTGCTTTTACATTTGTTCTATTTTGTTCTTATTCATCCCATTGAACTTGAACCCAGGAGATTGATTTCGACATCGGTGATTATGGACTCTTCAACTGGAAAGGATTTAAGCTCTTTGAGATATCAGCCTTAATGACACATCTTCCTTGATCCTAACATTGACCTTCCAAAAGTCATACTATGAGCGATTTAGTACACATTATGAATATTTAGATTAATATTTTCGTCGGCACTATGTATCTTAACCGATCTTACCCGATCTTACATGATCTTATGCGATCGTACCGATCTCCTTCTTATTTGACCTTCTTGCAAGCCTTTTCTTTAATCGTGAATGTCAAGCATGCTGATGCAGCCCAATGAATCATCTTGCGGAAGTGCCTTCAATTGGTATAAAACAGACGTGCTTCGGTCCAGTGGATAACTCTCCTGACTGTGAACCACAATGTATGGGGTTCGAATCGCTCCCGCAGCGTCCATTGGCAAGACATTAATCTACATTTGCTACTCTCGACTCAGGTGTAGTAAGTGGGTACATGGTAGGATTTATTCTTTGAATCCACTGAGCACTACGATTGGCGGAGTAATAAGGCCAGGGAGTGTTTCATAAAGCTGTTCGTAAGGTAACGAATGACTTTACGAACGACTTGAAAATGGAAAGCCAAATGAGATTCTCAATCATTATAAATCACGTCAGTTTAAAGTTAAATATGGAGATGGAGATTACCATTACTATTGCTTACAAACATTTTTATTGCGAAGTATTTTTGTCACAGTTTAACTGAGATTATGGGTAATGCAGTCACACTTTGTTAAAACGTCAGAAACTGTTTGTTTTTGCATCCCATTTGGCACTTTATAGACAGTCGTTCGTAAAGTCATGCGTAACTTTACCAACAGCTTTATGAAACATTCCCGGGATATGATATCCAAAATCCTTTGGAAGCACATACAGACGCTGGATCATGCGCTATACACAAACGGAATATTACGAATATTAAAGTAACACTTCTCCATTACCACGGAATGAACTTCAGAATGATAAAAATAATAATGTCTTAAAAGACTGAACTACCCTTGCACACCTGCGAGAGTAAGAGATTGTGTGGGCGTGTGGGTGTGTGTGTGTGTTGAGGGTGTGTGTGTGTGTGTGTGTGAGAGAGAGAGAGAGAGAGAGAGAGAGAGAGGGTGGAAATATTAATCAAAATCTTTTGAATTATGGGTATTATAAAAATTCTGGGGCTTTCATTACAGTCAAGGTATACCTTATTACATAGGTGAAGTTGTGAAATAATTAACCAATAGTTTATAAAATCTCTAAACGTCGGCATGGGCCATTGAGAAGAAATCTGTACGTTTTCTAATAATTTGACCATTACAGATTACATTTTTCATCATTCATGGAAGATAGATTAAATCAGAGCGAGGATCAAACATATCCATTACATTTCCATTGGTTAATCTCTTAAAGAAAAATAGACATTCCATTCTGAAATCACCGCACGACAGAGAACGATGTGTACAACAGGGATTAAAAAAAAAAAAAATGTTCTTCGCTTGCACATTTGAGAGGGCGCTGTGTAATCTCACCGATTACCAGTTGCGAGGCCTACTTCTCAATAAAGAATGTAAGCTTTTGATCTTACCATATGATTTGATTTCATGAAATCAAATCACATTCCCATGAATGGAATGTGTATTCTCCTTTAAGACTTTAACAGATGGTAATATGTTTGATCACATCAACTCTTGCAACAGCTTGTTGTTCGGTCTTCCTTCAACTGATGCTGCGGAACACTGCAGCCAGCTCAGGCTTGTCACTCGAATTCCTTACCGACAGAGCACAACCAAAAACCCTCAAGAAATTTCACTGGCCACCTGCTAACAAAGGCATAATATTCATACTCATATTGCTCACGTACAAGGCAATATTATTATGCATAATGTTTTACTTCTAAAGATTAATATATTACACCGGCGTAAATCTGTTTCGATGAGGGGGGGGGGGGGAAATGATCGAAATAGTTTGCCGAAATTTCTTGTTTTTTTGCTCACACGCGAGTATACACACCCCCTCACCCGCCTGCACACACTCCCACTATTTTTTTTCTATTTTGCGAGCGAGCGAAGCAAGGGAGCCAAAACTAACCACTTCTTGATATTACAGAAATCTTATTTTGTCATCGAATCTAGGCCTATAAGATATTTAAATAGTATATTTGGTCACCTCTCTACCAAAGATAATATACCTCGCTGGTCCAATATTTTTTGCTGTCCCATACCACCCTGTTTCTTACTAAACACAACAAAAAAAGTAACTCCCCCCTAATTCAAAACAGCATAACTTTTTAACGAAAAAGTTGTGAGCAAAATGACTGGGCAGGAGTGTTCCTATACTTATTGACTAATTTCTGTGTGAAAATGAGATGGATCCGTCGAGTCATGCATGAGTGAGCAGACACTAAATGCAAAAATGTCACTTTTCAAAAGTCACAAGAGTCATTTTTGGGGGTCTGTGAAACAAGCTTTTTCTGGTATTTCTTTAAGTTTTGTTGATGTTTATCATGGTTGTGTCATGGTTGAGTGAGCACATATTTAACAATGAAGCAAGAAATGCTAAAAATATTCTGTTTATTGCTGGAAAGCGACTACCCGGTATTTTCACATATGTGCTGACCCATGTTGGTCGATGCCAATTTTTTCCATAAACTGAACTGCTGAATGGATTTGTAGATTTAGGAGGGCTGAACGTCACCTTTTTCAAAAAAAAAATGTGTTCGCCCAACTGTAATAAGCATGACAAGTGTCAGGGATAGGCGCGACGGTGTCAAACAATGGAAGGAACCAAATTCGTCAAAGTTTTGTTTCACATACCCCCCAAAATAGCTCTTGTGACTTTTGAAAAGTGACATGTTTGCCTTTAATGTCTGCTCACTCATGCATAACTTGACGGATCAATCTAATTTTCACACAGAAGTTATTCAATAAGTGTAAGAACACTTCTGCCAAATTATTTTACTCAAAACTTTTTCGTTAAAAACTTATACTATTTTGAATTGGGGGGGGGGGTTACTTTTTTTTGTTGTGTTTATTACGAGCGAAGCGAAGCGAGCAAGGAAAAATACGCTCTTTTGATGATAAAGTATCATTTCGTCATTAATATACACCATTGGCCTATATATATTCGGTCACCTCACTTACATGCCCGATTCGTTTGCCTTCCCAAATAATTCTTTATCTAGATATCATATGATTCAGCGTAGCGAGCGGAGAAAAAAAATATCAAAAATACACTAGATAACTAGATAATATAAACCTCCCTACAGAATTCGAGGATAGTCGGACACCTCGCTGCAAAAATATTATGATATTCGGGCATCTGTTGCTGGAATAAGAGCGATTGCTGATCGAAAACATCTTGTTTCTAGATTTCATGAGGGAGCAAACAATGATTTTTTTTTAAATAAATAAAATACTGAGAATAAGTTCCAGTGTATTTTTACTCCCTTCTCGTGATTTTAGTAATGTACAATTTATCAGAATTTTCCGTTCTCACAGAGGATATGATAGAAATAGGCTAATGGTCAAAGGCCGTTATTTCCTGAAAATTCATCTATAATTAAAGTCAACTTGCCGTTCGAATCCTTGCAGTTTATAACTAACATTTTATGAGTAGCAGAATCAAACATTGGACAGAGAGACAAGATGCAAACCTTTTCCCTTTCTTAAGAATAATAATATAACCGGCATTGATTAAGATACTGAAAATGCGAGCGAGCGAAGCGAGCGAGCGCTTTCAGGTTTTTCTTTTATTTTCATTCTTCTTTTTCCTTTCTCTTTCCTTCTCTTTTTTAGGGGATGTACCGGGGTCCATAGCCCCTTGTGCCCCCTGTCTATACCAACTGATATGGGAGGACTGATTGCGATATCATTTCTTCTTTAGAAAGTGTGTGTGTGTGGGGGGGGGGGGGTATACATACCCCCATCCCCCGGGATTTAGCTAATGATGTATTATGTTCTACTTCTGTATGTACAGCGCATAGAGAAGTGTATACTTTGTATAGTCTTACTATTATCATTATTATCATCATCATCATCATCATCATCATCATCATTATTATAGCTAGCTCCATGTTTGAAAAAACTTTCGGATTGTAGTCGAGCTCTCCTGGAAAAGTCGTGTGTCGACTGAATGGCATCACAAGAGCAATGTTTATATTTTCTCAATGGTTCAAGTAAAGAATAAAATATTTGCTGGTAAAATGAAAGGAGTATTCTTATTTAATGAAAGTATGTATATTGTGCTTGAAAAATTATACGAGTACTTGATTTGAGTACCGTTATCATGGAGGCGTGTATTTGTGCAGCCCCAAAACACCGGAGGAGTCAAGAATAACGATATAATAGTAAGTCAACATAATAGAACCCCCCCCCCTCTCCCCCGGTGTACTGCAAGTAAATGAAAAGTGAAGAAAAATCCACAATAAATGTTACTGTGTATGCATAGCCTTCTTAGTCTTTGTCAATATTTAACGAGCAATCTGCATTCTCTGCGCTCTTCTCGAGTGGGGTCTTCAGCTCAATCTTTGTTGATAGAAATGAAATTCCTAGAATAATTTGGCTTAGTAGATATACATATAATGAAGCTCATGTTCATAATCTACTTGCACAGCAGCGACAATTAGTTGACTTTAGAAAATTGAATTGGCAGTCAGATGTGTCGCTGGATGGGGAGATGACACCCCCTCCCCACCCCCTCCGTTCATCATAATATAGTTACACACTAAGAAAAAAAAGATTCAATTTTGCACCTTTCAAACGCAACACTGGGAGCTCCTTTATGGGTACAAAGGTGCAAACAAGTGCCTTTTTCGGTGACACGACATTTGCTCCGGCGACATTTGCTCCGCCGACAACTGCTCCGAAAATGACGACAAGTGCTCCGCGACATATGCTCCGCCGACATATGCTCCGCCGACATTTGCTCCGCCGACATTTGCTCCGCCGACAATTGCTCCGCCGACATTTGCTCCGCCGACATTTGCTCCGCCGACATATGCTCCGCCGACATTTGCTCCGCCGACATATGCTCCGAAACGACGACATTTGCTCCGGCGACATTTGCTCCGCCGACATATGCTCCGCCGACATATATCCTCCAAAACGACATTTGCTCCGCCGACAAAACATTTCGGTGGAGAAATTGGCGGCCAGGCAATTGTCATAATCATTATCAATTGTCGGAGCAGAGTAGAATTATTATCAATTTATTGATGATTATAATTAATTCGGCGGAGCAAATGTCGTCCGAGCATATGTCGGCGGAGCATATGTCGGCTGAGCAAATGTCGTCGTTTTGCAGCATAATCCGGCGGAGCATTATGTCGGCGGAGCAAATGTCGCCGGAGCAAATGTCGTCGTTTCGGAGCAAATGTCGGCGGAGCAAATGTCGCGGAGCACTTGTCGCGGAGCACTTGTCGTCATTTTCGGAGCAGTTGTCGGCGGAGCAAATGTCGCCGGAGCAAATGTCATGGAACCACCTTTTTCATGTAGGGTGCAAGATTGAACCAAAAAAGGTGCTGCCATGCAGTGTTGCATTTTAGGGTGCAACATTGAAACTTTTTTTCTTAGTCTGTATAACAAAATTGTCTGCATGATGATTTCCTATTTTCCACTCTCTTATTTCCCATTTCTTGTCTGTCGGGTGTTTCGGCGCACAGGTCTTATTTACTAGTTGGGCGGAACTTTCGGGAAGGAAAGTTTTTAGCTAATTCGTTATTGCTTCTTCATTCAATTTACCTTATACTTGATGTTATATTGGTATTATATCGATATAAACAGATATTGTTTTGGTTATACGTGTGTGGGAAATTTCGCTCTCTACTGTTGAATCTCTTACTTGCAATAGGGAAAATTGCATAGTAGACAAAAAACAGGGAAAATTTTCCACTCTCTTATTTCCCATTTCTTGTCTGTCGGGTGTTTCGGGGCACAGGTCTTATTTATTAGTTGGGCGGAACTTTCGTGAAGGAAAGTTTTTAGCTAATTTGTTATTGCTTCTTCATTCAATTTACCTTATACTTGATGTTATACTGGTATTATATTGATATAAACAGATATTGTTTTGGTTATACGTGTGTGGGAAATTTCGCTCTCTACTGTTGAATCTCTTACTTGCAATAGGGAGAATTGGAATATAGACAAAAAACAGGGAAAATGAGAGAGAGAGAGAGAGAGAGAGAGGGAGAGAAAGAGAGAGCGTGAGAGACACTTAGGAGTGGGAGAGAAAAAGAGAGATAGGAAGAGAGGGAGAGAAAGGGGGGGGGAAGAAGGAAAGATCGGGGGAAGTAATGAAAAGGAGACTGTAATGCTCATCGGGGTTAAGCCCACGAGACCGTCAGACAGGGATGTACATAAAGAAGTTTTTACGGGCCGTCGCCATAGTCTGAAATGCATGCTAAGAAAAAGTGGCTGGCTGGACTTATGCCCTCGTGATCGAGTGACAGCGCGGTTTCGTGTGTTACCGATCTCATGATTTTGTTTGTTTGTTTGTTTGTTTGCATTTATTTCTGCGTTCAAAAACACAATACAAAATTATTTATAATTACAAAATACAAAATAATTCACAATATAAACAATGTGGTCATATTACATAATAAATACAAATAAGGATGTAAGTATAAATTAATCTTTTATAAATGTAAACATATATATATAATGTAATAAATGAACGCAGGAGACCGCCATCGTGAGCGGTTAGGCTTGAATTGATGGCGGCCTCATAAAAGATTCGTGACTAAGATTGATATTTACTGACCAAGTGGGTGCATTGCAAGTGCAGGTGCTGGTGCTGTGTATAGCAGTTGAGTAAAATCAGAATATTAAACAGCGAATGTGAATATTTGAGTGAATGTTTTAATTTGGAGGGTGGGGTTGATAAGATTGAATGATAGTTTTCTTTAGAGTGGCTTTTAATGAGTATATGGTTGAACACGTTTTAATATTGTTTGGAAGACCATTCCAAATGTCAGGACCATGGTGTCGAATTGATTTAGAGGCAATTAACAGTCTGGGGTTAGAGAGATGAAAGTTTCCGGATATGCGCGTTGGGTAAGTATGGACAGAACTATTAAATTTGAACATGTTATCAAAAGACGAAGGGAGGAGATTGTTAATATATTTAAACATAATTATAGTTATTTGAATAGTATATAAGTCGGCAATTTTTAATGTCTTCAGTTTAAAAAATAAAGGATCGGTGTGAGCCAAATAATGTGATCCTGTACAAATGCGAATTGCTCTTTTTTGTAATTTAGAAATAGAAGTAAGTTTTGTGGAACCACAATTAGCCCAAACAACGTTACAATATGTTATATACGGGAGTATTAACGAATTATACAATAGAAATAAAGTTTTGTGTGGTAAAATAAATTTCAACTTGGAAATTATTCCAATATTTCTCGAGATACATATAATGATATGGTGCAGATGTTCATTCCAAGACAAAGCTTGATCTATGATGACGCCTAGGAATCTAGATTGAGTCTTCCGCTCTAATGGTGTGCCGTCAATCTGTAAGTGAATTGGAGAATCTGTAATATGAGAATGTTTAAAATGGATGAAGTGGGTCTTTTTTGAGTTCAAGGATAGTTCATTAGCTTTAAACCACTGTGAAACTTTAATTAATTCAATATTTAAGATATTGTTTAAGGAAGTTATATTTTTATGAGAAAAAAATATATTTGTGTCGTCAGCAAATAATACAAATGATAAAATGGAAGATGTATTAATAATATCATTGACATATAATAAAAATAAAAGCGGGCCTAGAATGGAACCTTGAGGGACACCACATTGAACTGGAAGTAAACTAGAATCGTTGCCATTAAATGTGACATATTGTTTTCGGTTTATTAAATAATTTTTAAACCAAAGGAGTGATTGACCTCGAATACCATAATAATTAAGTTTTGAAAGTAAAATATTATGATTAAGTGTATCGAACGCCTTACTGAGGTCACAAAATATACCAATGACATGCTCTTTGTTGGCTATGGCGTTTGTTATTTTATCGTAAATTTGGATTAAAGCCAAGTTTGTTGAATAATTTTTTCTAAAGCCATATTGATTAGAAATTAATAAATTGTGTTTGTTGATAAATTCATAAAGTCTATTATAAACTATTTTCTCGAGGATTTTGGATATACTAGGGAGAAGAGATATAGGGCGATAATTGCTTATTTCATGAGGACTGTCTTTTTTGAAAATTGGATTGACTTTGGCGATTTTGAATAAGTCAGGAAATATACCTTGTGATAGAGATTTATTAAAAACATGACTAAGAGGGTTTGCAAGCGGGTGAATTATTTCTTTTAAAAGAGACATACTAATTTTATCATGCCCATGAGATTTGGAGCTATTAAGAGACCGTGTAATGTTGAGAATTTCTGTGGGGTTCGTAGGGTTCAGGAAAAATGAATGTGGATTAGGTTCGGGGAGGTAATCTGTGAAATGCGCATTTTGGCTATTGATCTTGCTTGCAAGTTCGGGTCCGATATTTGTGAAAAATGAATTGAATGAGTTTGCATGAAGGGAAGAGTCAACTTTGGAACCATTTAAAGTAATGTCATCAGTAGGTGGGGGATCTGCACTTGTTCCTATTAGTTCTTTGATGATTTTCCAGGTAGTATAAGTGTTTGAACTGGCATCTTTTATTCTATTAGTATAATACATTTTACGTGATAAACGAATTAATTTTGTTAACTTGTTGCGATATACTTTGTATTTTTTTAAATTGGTTTCAGTAGGATTGCGTAAATGTGACTTGTAAAGGCAATTACGTGTCTGTATTGATTTTAATAAACCTTTTGTTATCCATGGTTGTTTGGGTGTTTTTCGATTATTTTTTACTTTTCCTATGGGAATATTCTTTTCATAATAATGTTGTAATTTATTATTTAAGAGATTATACGATGTGTTTGCGTCAGTTTCATTATAGACATCCTCCCACCCCTCAAGTAATAAGTCTTGCTTCATTAATTCAATATTACGTTTAGATTCTTTTCGATATGAGCGTTGGTTAATTGATTTGGGGCACGGTAATTTCATTTCACAAGTTAAAAATATTGGTAGGTGGTCTGAAACTTCAGAGCATAGAATTCCTCCTATCATTTTATTATTCATGTTGCTATGTACGTTGGAAAAGATATTGTCAATTTGAGTAGATGAATTTGGGTTGATTCTAGTGGGTTTATTGATGAATGAATGGAAGCCGAATGAGTACATTAGTTTCATAAAATTGATTGAGTGATTATTGTCGACCGAGGGTAGGAAATTGATATTAAAATCACCAAAAATAAAAGTATGTTTATTTTCATTACCTATTGCATATAAATATTGCTCTAGCTCCTCACAAAACAAATCAAGACTAGAGCCTGGCGGTCTATAAATCAAACCTATGATGATATTTTTAAATCCTGTGTTTTCAATTTCAATGAACAAAGACTCTGCATGCAAGAGTTTCACATCGGAACGGATCTTAAATTTCAGTTTATCAATAATATAGAAGGCCACGCCTCCGCCTCTTTTTCCTTTGCGGTCTTCCCTTATCAACTTGTAATTTGGTAAATTAAACAAATCTGGGGAATTATCATGCAACCATGTCTCGCTAATACCTATAACAGAAAATTTGAAATTATTTAATGTGTGTAAGAGATTTTCAAAATATTCGAAATTTCTATTGAGACTTCTTAAATTTGCATGTAAAAGGGAAATATGATCGGAATTACTATCAAACATATTATTAAATTCTTGAGGTGTATAGTATTTGCTGTCATGTGAATTGTCTATGTAATTATCAAGAATAAAAGAGAGGGATTCCATCAAAATTGATAAAATGTAAAGTACCATAAACTAAGAAAGGGGTCAACTGCAAGGGTGCTTGTGGTGTAGGTGCGTTTGCTAGTGATTGAACGGGTGTTCATGTATGTCTGTGGTGCAAATGTGCAGTCAATATCAATATAAATTACATGTACAAAAAGAACAAGACCCATCTTGGTCAGCAAGAACATATCATTGGAAGCAGTAGAGCAGAGCTCAACCACCCAAATACATATAAGATTTGAAATCATCACTTTAAAAAAATAAGATAAACGGTCAGATGAAAATAAATTAAGAGTATACCCAGAATATGCCTTAAGATGATGTGGGGGATGTTTAATACAAAAGTTAGGTACAAGTCTAGCGAACGATTAAAAAGAAAAAAATCAGATTGTATCAATCAATTCTAAGTAGCAGATTCATGCCCATGCAGTGTAGGCCTATTAAACAGTCACTTTATTCCTGTTCTGGTGAGTATTTTGATAGCCATGCATGACGGAGTTGCCACGCCTTCTCTGATCAGACACGGGGTTGAACATGCGCGAGTTAATAATCAACATGAATGTCGGGCTGTTTTGGAAAAAACATGTGATGAAATGTATTAAAGCCGGGTGTAACGCCCACATCAATCAATCAGTATTTAAATACCTGACCCGTTGGGCGTTTTAGTGATTTAAAAGCAAAAATAGGTCTGCATTAATCATGCATAAAATAGCCCGCTTTCTCTGATCAAACAACGCATGTGCAAGGGTGTCGGGAAACACACAAGTTAAAATTAACATATTTAACAAGCCAATGTTATTGGTAGGGTAGATTGAAATTAACCCATGCATATAATAGCGAACATAATAGATGGACATTTGTTCATGCATGTTTAGCCACACCTTCTCTGGCAAGGTCGCATGCGTGTTTTCAATCATAAAGCGAATCTGAGACACACGTAGGCATGGTAGGTGTATCTTCATGTTCAATATTGGATAGCCACGCCCCCTATAATCAAACAGTGTACGTACATGAGGCATGCAAGCACGCGACTGGTGTTAATGTCATACCATGCATGAACAATGGAATAAACCACAAGAATTCATTGATTGTTATACAATTGAATTACAAATCGTTTAACATAGCTGGTATCAAGACCAATAATAGAGATAATGAACCTTTATCTATTGCTTGTCAAAGAAATTGGATTACATCGTTTAAAATAGTTGAGAAGGTGATCAATGACATACCATGGATGAACAACGAAATTAACTACATCTATGCGTTGATTCTCATGCAAATTGTTTAACATAGCTGGTATCAAGACCAATAATAGAGATAATAAACACCTTCATCTATTGCTTGTCAAAGAAATTGGATTACATCGATTAAAAATAGTTGAGAAGGTGATCAATGAAGATGCAATTCATACATCTGATCTTCATTCAGTATTAAGGGTAATTGTAAGGAGTCTATAGGTAATCGAACGATAAAAAATACCAAAATTTTAGATACAGAGCGTGATCAGCCAATGTCACGGACGGACAGTTAAAAAAAAAAAGTGATTAGTAAGCCTATACATAATGTTTGGATAACTCAACAGTCAACACCTTCAGCGAAAGCATCCCCATGATAACTTTTTCCCAAATGTCCGTCCCCGACACCAACCGATCACACTCTTAAGTGCATGGTTACCAATTCAGTGATTACATAATGCATATGATTTCTTTCTAGAGGAGAATACAGAGGGCCATGGACATTACACGCTTCTCCTTGTATCTATTCCATTAAAATATGATATTGATAACAGGAAGGCGGATTTCGAAATAATGTCATGCATCTCTTTTTTTTTTTTTTTTTTTTTTTTTTCTTTTTACTCCGATCTATAACCGATATTTGTAAAATCGTCAACATGCTGTTGTTAAACATTAAGATAAAAATTTACGATTCAAAAAATATGCCTAGGTTTCTTTGGTCAAAAAAGGCAAATTTTTAAATTCAGTAACGAAAACCATTGAGTAATCAAGAATATATATATATATATATCTTCTAGGATAAAATAATAAATAAGAATACTGTGTGAAATGCTTATCACAAAATTAGAAGTTGAAGTTGTGTTTAAACTGATATATCAGGGGTAAAAACAGTCAGGGGCTTTTAATTTTAGGCCTCTGAATTTTAAAGGTAGCAAGGCAACGAAATACAATTGGATTCTCCTTTACCTAATGTCTGTGGAGTATTATTTGTTTCAACTTCTTTAAAATAATTTGTGGTTTATCGTATACAAAAGATAGGTACAAGTCTTGGAAATGATTAAATATATTTCATATTATTTTATCATTCAGTTTAAAATCGCAGACTCATGCCCAGGGTAGGCCTATATTAAACAATGCCTTTACTCCTGCTTTGGCGAGTATAATTATATTCATGATAGTCATGCATGTCTGAGTTGTCACACCTTCTCTGACCAGATACGGGGCTGAACATGTGGAGTTAATTCACATGAATATCGTGTTGATTTGGAAATAATGAAATGTATTAAAGCCGAGTATAAAGCCCACATCGATTAGTATTTAAATACCTGATCCGTTGGGCGTTTTGGGGTGAGTTAAAAGCAAAAATAGGTGTGCGTTAATCAAGCATGAAAAAGCCCGCCTTTTCTGATCAGACAACGCATGTGCAAGATATCTGGAGATACACAACATTAACATTTTAGTCAACCTTACTACATCATGTAAATTCTCTCCTAAATATTCAGCTTGTTGATTCTTATTTCATCCATCTATTCTAACCGATACGTGCCCCCCCCCCCACCATGATGCCAGTGGCTCCCTATTTGCTGGATCCATACTACACTGCTGTCGACTCATAATATGGACACACAAGTATAAGAGATGAGCTCTTATCACTATGAACATGACGGACAAGAAAGCGGACAAAATAAACAACCCTTCATTCTACCCTTCACAATGGTTCTGGTGGTCAAAAGAACATCCCTTCACTGCTATTGTCTAAAATATGTGGAACAGGTGCCACATGCACATTCACCTGGAACTACATGATTAAACATAATAGCTGTGAAGGGATGTTCTTTTGACTACCAGAACCATTGTGAAGGGTAGAATGAGAGGTTGTTTATTTTGTCCGCTTTCTTTGTCCGCCAATTTCATAGTGTATGTGTTTATATCGAAAGGCGAGACAAAAGCGAGTCCGAAAACATGGTTACTTCGATTTAAAACGTGGTACAAAGTACGATTTAAAAGAAACCCCTGGAGTGAAGTGAGGAAGGAAAAGGGAATAACATGGTCATGAGTAATCCACCCCTGGAAGAAAATCATTAAGCATTTCGCAATCCTCTTGGCTTGCTGGCTTGATTTTGCAATGTTTCGTTGTGAAAATCGTTGTTTAGTTAGACTGGATGCTGTGTGTTTGAAGATATAACCTCTTGCATTGCTATGTGTTTGATTTAGTCGAATGTGCCGACAGCCCATGAAAAATACGTGACAAGGTAAGAATTCAATGATGTGAATAGAATCTTTCTTTTTTCATGTATTAGATCCAACAAATTATTTTGAAAGAACCTTACAATATTTTTATATGAGTATATTTAATGGTTTATAAACTGCAAGCTAACAAAATAAATCAGAGTCTTTTTATGCCTCCGCCCACCGACGGTGATGCTGGAGGTATTATTTGATTTGGTAATATTATCATTGTTATCGTTATTATTATTATCATTATTACACTTTTTGGTTATTATTATTATTATCATTATTATTATTATTATTATTATTATTATTATTATTATTATTATTATTATTATTATTATTATTATCATCATCATCATCCTCATCATCATCATTATTGTTATAATTATCAGATTAGCCTTGTACTAAACAAGTTATAAAGTATAATACTACTATTACTACTACTATTATCATCACCATCATCAGCAGCATTATTGCGCGTATTAAAGCAAACATAACACACATTTCTTTATGTACCCAGTCTCCTGAGTGCGGGGAAAAGGAAAGCAAACTTAATCACGGTAAGCGTCATGGTCCTCTTCTCGAACAACTGATGGACTAAGAAGACCGATAAGAAATATAGCATGAAGGTAAATAAAATGCATAACAATTCCAAAAACCAATTAAACAAAACAAAATAAAAACACGAAAAGAAAAACAAATATTTATTACCTGTGGTCATGAACATGCAAAGTTAAAGACATTAAAACTAAAATAATCTTTTTAAATAATGGAAACTTAGAGAATTAGAGACTGGAAATGGTAGTGAACATCAGAGTGGAATTAATCCTGGCTACAAATGGTTGCATGAAAGGAAGTAAAATGAAATCGTGTAGAATAAAACTGGAAAAGAAAGAAATGAAGAGGATAATGTTGATAAGAAATTCAACAATCATAATTACAAGTTGGTCCCAATGGCGTAGCTAGGATTTCATTTTGGGAGGGGCGGTAATGGTGGTTGGCCCGTATATATAGAAATTAAGAAAAAGAAATGTCTAGCCGGGAAAGGGTATAGAGCGGGAAATTCTTCATGGAGTAGGACGACTTGAAAATTATATTGGTATTTCCTACTGCAGACAAGATAAGACCTCGAACATATCCATTTCTTTTAATGATCATAGCATGGAAGGCATGAAGAGTCGGTTCCTTTATTTTTCTTATTGTTTTTTTTTTTCATTATTTTCAAATGGTTCTTCTTGTTCTTAATCTGTCCTTCAGAGCCAAGATGGCCAAGTTGTCCATAAAAACCTCGAGTGTCCTGTCTGTCTTGGCTTCTTCAGGGATCCCAAGATTCTGACATGCTCCCACACCTTCTGCAAGGTTTGCCTAGATACCCTTCTACAGTGTCATCCTGATAAACAAAGCCTGTCATGTCCGGTATGCAGAGAAAAAACACCAGTTTCAGGTGAAGACGTTGGTAAATTGCCAACAAGCAAGGCACTGACATCCATGATAGCTGATGTGGAGACTCAAGAACAGGGCAACAAGAGCGACAAAGATTTGAAAGTGACTGGTGGCAACGGTACTTTGAAGAGATCATGTAAGTGTGAGGAACACTCGAACAGCGATGAAGAATGTTTCTGTGTTGACTGTGGCAAATACGTATGCTACAGGTGTGGTGTTGAGGAGCATGTACATGAAGGCCATAAAGTCATAACATCGGAAGTACATAGAAATGCTGTCAGAAAAGGCGTTGAGGAGCTGGTATCAAAGGCAGAAGCAAGAAAAGCTGACCTCGACAAATACATAGCTAGTATAGCGGAACAACGGGCAAATTGTGAGAAGGTCGAGAAACAACTCAATGATGACGTCAGCAAAGCTTTCGAAGAATTGATTGTTGAACTAATAGAGCGTAAAGAGTTCTTGAAAAGTGAAGGAAGAAAGCGGTTTGGAGAGATAAATTCTTCGTTGCAAAGCATGGAAGAGACATCTCGTCAGCACATTACACGTATAAACGCAGTATGCGAGTTAGTGAAAAATGGTCTGAGAGGTTCTCTGGAGAATGTGTCTCTAAAAGCACACAACACCCTATGTGAAGAGCTAAAGCTGCTCCTGAGCCAAGCAGAACCCGAAGAGGAACAGTTGAGAAGAATGACAGAGCAAAGTGAGCATCTCCGCTTGGAAAGACACCAGGGGACGACTGGACTCATTTTGGGCCGAGTAGCTGGGATATCCAAATGGACATTGGTAGCAGACGAACTGCTACCAACAAAGAACAGTATGAATGGTTTGGCTGTATCACCTAGTAATACTATATCTGTAGGTTGTCATACAGGAGGAATAGTAAATTACTCTGCCAGTGGTCTCCTACAAGGAATAGCCCTGCATAATGTCAAAGTTCGTACTTTGCAGTACAGATCGGATGGTTGTTACATTGTTCGCAATATCAAAAACAAAATAACTCTGTACACACCGCGTGGCAAGAAACTTGCACTGACATTTCATACAAAGGATAATGGAGAAGATGACCATGGTGGTCTAGCTGTAGATAAGGACGGCCATATCCTCACAAGTTACATTAAAGCGAAGAAGATACAAATATTCAAACCGGAAGGAGGACAAGTCAGAGAAATACCGAGTGATGGATACGAACCTTGGCAGATATTTACAATGTCAACATGCAATTCGATCTTAGTGAAGAATCGTTCACGTAACGTCCTCGTGATCGACAGCTTGTCTGGTGCCACCATGCATAGCATCAGCCAAGAAGGCCTATGCCCATTTCCCTGTCTAGGGAAGGATGATACCATTCTCATCGCATGGGTGAACGACAAGGATGGCCAGGTGAACATCACTCACTACACAAAAGAGCTGAAATTTCTGGAAACTGTCGTCAACAAGTTTAAATTTCCTGTTCCAGAACGATCATGGTGCTATCTTCAAAGATTCCAGAGCGGTGAGATTGCCTTCTGTACACCTGATAGACTCTTCATCTTCCGTGAGAAGTCGGGATGATATCCATCAAAATAATGTTCATGCTTCCTCTGGGCATGCTTGATAACAAGATGGAGAAACATTTGCATTTTACAGTGACCAACGTATTACGTCTACAAGAGCAAACGTTTCCGTGTACCAGTAGATACATATATTAATGCCTCAGGTCACTATGATATTCTCACTTCTGGGGTCATTTCCAACATGAATTAAATATTAACAAATAGTTTTCCAGATCGACCTATCAAGTCTACAGTCTTAAGCATAGAAAGCTTATATCCCAGCACATACGTTTTGACCGACCAAAGTATCAGGGTGCCGTTGCATAAAAACTTGCTATTATAGTAACTTTGCCATCAATGGTAACTACCATGGTAAAGTTGCTCAACAGCCAATCAAAATCTAGTATTCCATGAAAGAACTATTTACTCGAACATTACGAGATATCTGCAGAGTCAATATTCAGATAGGAACTACGAGAAGGAATGTATGACATACAGTTTTGTTGAAGGTGATTTGAATATAATATAAATCAGTTTAATGAAATTATTGCCTATTTTTGAAGTTAGGGTTCAGATTTTGCTCAATTTCAAATCCCCTGTACAAAATCAAAACTTTATACGTCTCTGTGAGTGTTTTGCTTGATCCTGCACAATGCAAGGACAATGACTGTGAATAATACACCTCAGAAGCTCTAGGGAGCAAGCTTCTCATCCAAGTGCAGGATAGGTGAATGCTTTATCAATTATTCATGAGTAATTACCATATCATTGCTAGTCTTTATTCATTCCCATTTACTAAAATCACTAGTAGGGTAAACGAAGGTTCCATGACATTTGCCCTAAGGTGTCTTTAATGAATCTGAAGTAATCATAAGCGATTCCAGTCATTCATATGGTGAAAATGATGGTGCTGACGAAGCATGATGGTTGTTTTATATTATGAGGCTAAAAGACAGGGTTAATAATAATGCACCTTTTAACAAAAGTGTATTATTGATTTCCAATTTTCTGCACACTTAAATTCAGTGCAAGGATAACTTATATGAGAAGTGGCATATTTATGTTTTAACGTTTTACTTTCATTTTGAAGGGTAGGGGTAGGATAGGTTATGTGAAGTGGACTCGAAAGAATTTTTTGCTCGCCGATCAACGGGGGGGGGGGGGGTGCATGGCCCCCTTATGCTCCCCTCAATACGCCAGTGTTGTTGATTTTTATTTCATCCATCTATTCTGACCGGTACACGCCCCCACCATGATGCCAGTGACCATTTGCTGGCTCCATATTACACTGCTATCGACTCATAATGGACACACATGTATAAGAGATGAGCTCTTGAGCTCTTATGAGTTATCGAAAGGCGAGAAGCTTAAGGTACAAAAATCAAGTCCGAAAACGTAGCTAACTCGATTTAAAACTCAGTACAAAGTAGGATTGTATAGAAACCCAGGGGTGAATTGAGGAAGGAAAAAGGAAAGTCATGGTCATGAGTAATTGTCGCTTCATGATCAGTTTCCGCCCCTGGAAAAACCAAAACATTATTGTATTAAGGATTTCGCAATCCTCTTGGCTTGCTGCCTTGATTTTGCAGTGTTTCGTTGTATAATCGTTGTTAGTTGGACTGAATGCTCTGTGTGTGAAGGTATAACTTCTCATTGTATCGCTTCGTGGCTTTGATTTAGACGAATTATGTCGGCTGCCCGTCAAAAATATGTGACAAGGGTGACAAGGTAAGAGTTTAGTGTGATTTGAATAGAATCTCTCTGTTGTTTTCTTTTTTCGTGTATTAGATCCAACGAATTATTTCGAAAGGACCTTACTATAATTTTTATATGAGTATATTTAATGGTTTTATTTCATCGCTTCTAACTGCAAGCTAACAAAATAATCAGAGTCCTTTTAAGCCTCCGCCCACCGAGAGTAATGCTGGAAACATTATAGGATACTATGATGACGATGATGATAATGATAATGATAATAATAATAATATAATAATAGTAATAGAAGTAGTAGTAATAATAATAACAATAATAATAATAATAATAATAATAATAATAATAATAATAATGATAATAATGATAATAATGATGATAATAATAATGATAATAACAACAACAACGACGATTATAATATTTCATTATTACTATTACTATTATCATTATTATTATTATTATTATTATTATTATTATTATTATAATCATTATCATTATTGTTTTTTATTATCAATATTATTATTATCATCATTTGATTTGACTTAATGTTCATTTAATTCCATATACGTCATTATAAATTAACAATCTTTCAGCATGTACAGTCACGTAAAATCGGGTCAAGAGCACACTTTTCCCAACAAACTTAGGGACGAGTTTTCTTGATTTTTTGAACAGCGTGAAATGCAGTGATCTGATTGGCTGAACAAGGCCAGAAACATGCCAGTGCAGTTGTTTAAAACAGATTACCACATGGGGAGTGTAACTTCAGTGACTCGGCTAGTGACCGTTAGGATTCCAGGGTGTGTATGTGTGGTCTTTCTGGACCAACCACAGAGCAGTATTAACGTTTTTTGCTAATAATTTCACTTGGTCTGTGTGAAGTGTGCTCTTGACCCGATTAAAAAACACTATTTGTTAAAATTTGTTTTTACATGAAGACATGATTTTCAGCTCTGTGGTGATGTAAAAGTTATTTGGGCTCAAAAATAATTAGGTTTACAAAATAACAATTTTTAGCAGGTGAAACAAATTATTTTTTGTATCTTTTTTGAAATTCACAATTTCACCTATTCTAGAAATTGTTTCATTAAATTCAAACACATCACATAGAAGACTTATTCTTCACCTTCACATAGATATCACAAACATCATTTTTGATACAGTTTGAGGGCAGCAAGGGCCAAAATGAAAGCGGTGTTCAAACGAGGCCGCCCACTTGACCGAAGGCCCGCGAGACCGAAGGCCCGCTAGGCCGACTTTTCTCGTATCGTATCTTCCTTCATCACATATAATGCGCTATCGGTATATGAAATAATATGTAATAATAATGATAATAATAATGTCTCCTTTAGCATGTTTAGTCCTCGTTTCCGGATGTCCCACACCTTCAATGAAAACTTTCCGTTGCCCTTTGATACTTATTAAACTTCCCTCTGGCACAGGAATTGGTCAGAGCGATGTGATATTATTGGCTAAAATTTGCTATTTTCGGCCTCGGTCTCGCGGGCCTTCGGCGAAGTGGGCTGTCACCGTTCTGACAGGTTCTGACTCACTGAATATGCAGAGCCTGTTCTAATCATGGATACGAGTTGCATGAAAGAAGCAATTTTTGTGGACCTGAGGAATTGTATACTAACATCAACAGTTTTTCTCTGCTTCGTTATATTCAAATGGTTCTTGTTCCTATTCTTAATGTTACTTTCAGAGCCAAGATGGCCACTTCCCTCAGGCAAGTTGTCCATAAAAACCTCGAGTGTCCTGTCTGTCTTGGCTTCTTCAGGGACCCCAAGATTCTGACATGCTCCCACACCTTCTGCAAGGTTTGCCTAGATACCCTTCTACAGTGTCATCCTGATAAACAAAGCCTGTCATGTCCGGTATGCAGAGAAAAAACACCAGTTTCAGCTGAAGACGTTGGTAAATTGCCAACAAGCAAGGCACTGACATCCATGATAGCTGATGTGGAGACTCAAGAACAGGTCAACAAGAGCGACAAAGATTTGAAGGTGCCTGGTGGCAACGGTACTTTGAAGAGATCGTGTATGTGTGAAGATCACTCGAACGGAGAAGAAGAATGTTTCTGTGTCGACTGTGGCAAATACGTATGCTACAGGTGCGGTGTTGAAGAGCATGTACAGGAAGGCCATAAAGTCATAACATCGGAAGTACATAGAAATGCTGTCAGAAAAGGCGTTGAGGAGCTGGTATCAAAGGCAGAAGCAAGAAAAGGTGACCTCGACAAATATATAGCTAGTATAGCAGAACAACGAGAAAAATATAAGAAGGTTGAGAAACAACTCAATGATGACGTCAACAAAGCTTTCAAAGAATCGATGGTCGAACTGAAAGAGCGTAAAGAGTTCTTGAAAAGTGAAGGAAGGAAGCGGTTTGGAGAGATAAAATCTTCGTTGCAAAGCATGGAAGGGACATCTCGTCAGCACATTACACGTATAAACGCAGTATGCGAGTTAGTGAAAAATGGTCTGAGAGGTCCTCTGGAGAATGTGTCTCTGAAAGCCCACAACACCCTATGTGAAGAGCTAAAGCTGCTCCTGAGCCAAGCAGAACCCAAAGAGGAACAGTTGAGAAGAATGACAGAGCAAAGTGAACATCTCCGCTTGGAAAGACACAAGGGGACGACTGGACTCATTTTGGGCCGAGTAGCTGGGATATCCAAATGGACATTGGTAGTAGACCGACAGCTACCAATAAAGAACAGCATGAATGGTTTGGTTGCATCATCTAAGAATGCTATGTTTGTAGGTTGTAAAGATGGAGGTATATTAAACTACTCTGCTAATGGTCTCCTGCAAGAAAAAGTTCTGCATAATGTCAGAGTTCGTGCTTTGCAGTATAGGCCTAGGTCTGATGAATGTTACATTGTACGCAAACCTGACAACTCAATTAATCTGTACACATTGGATGGTAAGAAACTTGATAAGTGGTTTTTCACAAAGACTCATGAAGAAGGTGGCTTTGGTGGTCTAGCTGTAGATCAGGATGGCCAAATCCTTATTAGTTACACCCGGACCAAGAAGATACAAATATTCCAACCAGATGGCTGGAATGCAACCAGAGAAATACAATGTGATGGATATGAACCTTGGCAGATATTCGCAATGTCAACAAGCAATTCGATCCTGGTGAAGGATGGTTCAAGTACCGTCCTCGTGATCGACAGCTTGTCTGGCGCCACCATGCATAGCATCAGCCAAGATGGCCTATGCCCATATCCCTGTCTCGGGAAGGATGATACCATTTTCATCGCATGGGTGAACAACAAGGATGGCCTGGTGAACATCACTCACTACACAAAGGAGCTGAAATGTTTAGAAACTCTCGTCCACGAATTTAAATTTCCAGTTCCAGAACGAAAATGGTACTATCTTCAAAGGTTCCAGGGCGGTGAGATTGCCTTCTGCACACCTGATAGACTCTTCATCTTCCGTGAGAAGTCGGGATGATATCCATCAAAATAATGTTCATCCTCCCTCTGTGCATGTTTGAACAAAAAGTGGAGGAAACGTTTGTATTTTACTGTGACTATCGTTATTGTTTAATTGTAAGGTGTCTGACATATAGGTGGACTGGCTGTAGGGAGTTTTGGGACCGCCCCCTCAATATTTTTCCTTGAGAGTTGGTCCTTTTGTAATCCGAGGACCGGGTTTATAGGTCTGAGGGCCGGTCATATGGAAATTTTCCAACCAAATTTTAGTCCCGATCCGCCCCTGTTATAAACACATGTGTCAACGTATTACGTCTACCATGTCTACAGGAGCAAACATCTACGTGTACCTATACAAATACTAATGCCTCAATTCACTATGATATTCTCACTTCTGGGGTCATGTCCAACATGAATTGATATTCATAAATATTGTACCAAATCGACCTATCAAGTCTACAGTCTTAAAGGCATTGGCTAACTTTGTGAGTAGCTGATTTAAAAAATTCTCAAACTAAGATGAAACATGTGTATGAGTACTTGTATTTGTACTCAAAAACCCTGAAACCAACCATAATTTGGAAAGAAAAGTGTAAGTTAGACGCAAACGGCGATTTTATTATTCTTCGTCTCACGAGACAATCACTGAGAGGACCACTTTGCTTGAATTTGAAAATGCCGTTATGTGCCTCCCGCCGCGTGATCCAATACACACAGTACAGTTAGGCGAGTTATACGCGCATGCGCACTCCTTATGACTATTCTATGCAGCCGACCATCGTATATTTTTCAAACATTGGTTCATATTTTTGATATTCAAAAATACTTCCTGTGGATATTATACTTTGAAACTTTCGGACTGGTATTTTTACACTATAACCCTTATGTTTATCCCATTTTCAAGTAACAAAACAAGATTTTTTTTTAAATCATAACAATGTTAACCAATGTCTTTAAGCATACAAAACTTGTATCTTAACACATACGTTTTGACGGACCAAAGTATCAGGGTGCCGTTGCATAAAAACTTGCTATTATAGTAACTTTGCCATCAGTGCTAACTACCATTGTAACGTTGTTCAACAGCCAATCAAAATCCAGTATTCCATGAAAGTTACCATTGATGGCAAAGTTACTATAATTGCAAGTTTTATGCCACGGCACCCTGGGGTCATTTCCAAAGTGTGTTGAATATTCATAATTATGTAGTGTATCAGATCAATATATTCATCAGCATGAAAAACTTATTTCCCAGCATAGTGGACCGAAGTATTAGAACGAATCGTTTACTCGTATCGCTGAGAATATGTTTCGCAATCAATATTATGTACATTGACAAAATAAATGTTTGAAATAAAAAATAACAGTTTATGAAAGAAAGCCCTTGTCTCTCAAGTGGATAAGACGAACTGACATAGGCTCTGCAGTGTCAATTTTTTAGTAATGATAGTAAATGAAAATAGTTGAACCAGTGAACTGAAATTTTTAGAAGTTTCCGTTCCCTGGTTGAACTATCCGTCATAAATCTAAAATTGCTGATAAAAAGCAAATCATTCTTACTTTTTATAACCATGATAACCGTGCTGAACAAAAGATCTTGACATTTCTGTATTTGATTGTTTTGTGATTGTATTTCATGTTTCATGTGTACTCTTATTGTAAAGTAATCATAGTTATCAAGTACTAACCATCTCCCTCGTCGTAACTCCCCTAAAAACAAAAACGAAAACAAAAAACAAACAAACAAACAAACAAAAAAAAACAAACAAACAAACAAACAAAAAAAACCAAACTTTTGAAGGATATTCATTGCACAAAAATATCCTTTAAATAACAATATCCTTTAAATAATAATTTAATCAAAAATTTGTTGTCATTTCCTTTTTTGTGGGTCGTATCCTTTACGATTCCTTTTGTTATTATGCATTAGCAATACTAACCTGATGTGATTTTTTTTCTCTCCTCGAGTAGAATATCAAACAAATGAGTGGTAGGAAATAATTCATATGCGTGACTCGGAAGCGTTTATTATTTTTAGACGACTCAATTTACCAGGAGATTGTGTAAACATTCTTTTGTCAACATGTTTACTTGTCAAAGTACTACATAGAAAATATCCAACTCTTTGGTATACAGGCCTTTATGCCATTCCTTAAGATTACAGTGATTATAATTAAAGTATGCCTAGTTAAAAAAAATTACGTAATTGGTGCAACCTTCTCCTTTCATTTTCTTCCTTATAGGCCCCTCTTTTCTCTCTCCCCCAGTCCTTACAAAAATAAAATCCCTAGGATAAAGACGGGAAAACATTTAGGACAGAGAAAATGAGAATTAGGAGAAGAAGCAGTAATTGAAGTTAGGATGAAACCAGAAGGGAGAAGAAGAAGAAGAAGAAGGAGGAGGAGGAGGAGGAGGAGGAGGAGGAGGAGGAGGAAACAAAGTTCACCTGAGTTTTCGAGAAGATAAGAATATATTATAAAGTCGAATAAAATTCATGATTGGTTGTGTATAATATCAATGTCACAATATAAAAGGCACAAAAAGGCTAAGAAGATTTAACTGAGTAGAACGGGTTGGAATAAAATATAAAGGAAACAAACTGTATATAAATAAGAGAAAATGAGGGTTTAACTGGAAAAAGATACCCTCAAACTCATGGGAAAATGAGAACCGAAAACTTGTTTGTTTGGTTTGGTTTGTTTGTTTGTATTGATTATGCATGTGTTACGTTGTATGTTACTATCGTGTCATTGTATTTTCATGTACCTTGCTGCAGTAATCAGTAAAAGACAACATTCTAACATTTCTCGTATATATAGCGGAATGAATAAAAATGATCAGTTATTAAATTGTCTCGGTCTCTCTTCTCAGTTCTTCATTTCAAGATTGTATACAGGCAGTGGCGTAATTAAATATGGGGGTGGGGGAGGAGGTGGGAGCTGCGCTATCAAAAAATAGATGACCAGCTGCTGACAAGCCAAAAACAAAAATAAAAAAAGAAAGAAAGAAAGGTTCTCAAGGAAAATGAAATGAAGAATAACAGAATAAAAAAGGTTATAGTCAAGAAAATTCGATGCACACTTTTATTTCTGCGGAGTCAAATTTGCCACGGAATGGAGTCAGCTTGGGGTCAACTCTCTTTGGAGTAAAAGTGACTCAGATTTCGGAATTAATTTGACTTGGAATGGAGTTACTTTGACTCGAATTTAGTCGATTCTTAGTTGACGCAACACCATTCCAAGTCAAAAATAGATTCTGAAATCTGAGTCACTTAAACTCGTAATAGAGTTGACTCCCAGCTGACGCATTCCGAGTCGAATTTAACTCCGCAGAAATTAGAGTGCAATGAAATAAGCTAACTATTAATCAGTTTTCATCATTAATATTCATTTGGTATAATCGTCTGTTGAGAGGTGAGAGGGCGTTGGCTATACAAGATGCATATGAGCTAACGTCCTTTTGTCTCTGAACAGATGATAAACGATACTATCATTCTTACTGATTTGATTTTTAATATTTTATAGCCTGTGTCTTTTTCTCCAGA
Source organism: Echinometra lucunter (assembly GCA_029962745.1). NCBI lineage: Eukaryota > Metazoa > Echinodermata > Echinoidea > Camarodonta > Echinometridae > Echinometra > Echinometra lucunter. The sequence goes on from CM057153.1 coordinate 1,702,116, forward strand.
GTTATTGTGAAGATCATATACAAATTATTTGAATATGACATTGTGTAGACCTACATTAATTTTATAATTGTTATTGATCTGTATGTTCTTTTTATTGTACATGTATTTGAATCCAACATCATGCTTTGGGGCTGCATTAAAGTATCGTGTATACAAACAGATAACATAGTAACTGAAAAATAACCCCTTGGTCGTGTTTTTTTTTTTTTTTTTTGGGGGGGGGGACAGAAGCCCCCCCCCTCCTATCAGTACGCCAGTGTATATAGACATTATACCCAACAAAAACTCCTTCATTTGGATATCCTTTGAAGATGGTAGAACGTATGGCAGTACAGGCGTTATGGTATACACCATTGTATTCTTTCTTGGATATGAGCGTGGTCCTGAAAAGGACCTACTCAGTCTCGACGTTTCGGTAAGCTGATTCGATTTTGGTTCTGCAATTTTTTTTTTTCGTTCCCTGTATCACCACACTGAAACTCATCATGATGAAGATATGTAAAGCGCAGGAGGAAAAAACTATGTATTGATGCTTATTCGAATCTTTTAAATAACAATATTCCTATGTTAGCTTATATCACATTATGAGAACTTTCTAAAAAATTTCATGATTTTGCGATAACAAATCAAAGATAAATCCTCAATTCACCTCACCTCAACAGGTTAATCCACTGCTGGATGTAGCCCTCTTCATGATTTCTCCAAATCTTCTTGTTCTGGGCCAGTCTTGTCCACGTGTTACCCATTATATTGTAATATCATTCCGCCGCCATCGACGTTACTGTCTCCCTATAGATTTTTTCAATACCTTGGTATCCATTCTTTAGCCCTCCTTGACCATGTATCATCTATTCTTCTCATTAGGTGCCCTACCCATTTCCATTTTGCTTCTTTCACCTTTTCCATATCTTTAACTTGTGTATGCCTTCTAATTCCTGTATTCTGTCCCTCAATGAGATGTTTAACATTCTTCTCTCCACCGCCCCCTGTGTTGTACTCGGTTTCTGTTCCAGTTGTTTTGTATATTTTGTTCACGTTTAAGCTCCGTATTCAAGACAACTTAAAAAGAGAGGGGGAAAAAAGAACAAAAAGAATACATAAAATTATAAGAGTAGAATAGTAGCAGAGGGATAAAGAGGGTAGTTTTGCATTTGATTAAGTATGTATTACGTAAGACAAAAAATTGAACAGTTGTCATTTTAATTAATAACATAAATTTCCAATTCCGAAAATGCATTGGAAGTTATTTTTCTTAGCAATACGATATTCAATATCTTTGTTAGCGGCAATAAGCCTTTGACTCTGTGTCCCATATCTTTTTGCAAAAAGTATTACGCACTTTTGGTTTTGGTCCACTTTTTTGTAGATGGATCCAAACACTCTATAATGGTGCTTTAAGCTGTGTTTTTAATGGACGGATATCTACTGGGTACTTAAGTATTGAAAGAGGTCTAAGACAGGGAGATCCTCTCTCTCTCTATATATATATTCATTTATACTTTGCATAGATTTCCTTGCTAACACAATTCGCAAGGACTCGGCTATTCATGGAATAAGTTTTGGTGATGTTGAGGTAAAACAAATATTATATGCGGATGATATGACTCTTTTTGTTAAAGATACCGCATTAGAATAGAAAAAGTTGTTTGTATGCTTTGCACAAATTCCCGGTTTAAAAATGAATAGAGATAAGACCTTCATATTACTACTGGGACCCCTCTCCAAAGAAAATGTTTTAACCCCGTTTGGTAAATTAGTAGAAGTCATTAAAATACTGGGTATTACCTTCTCACTTGATGTGGAGAACAGGAAAGGATCAATTATAAAGAAATCTTAACTAAAATAAAAAGGCTGTTAATATGGTGGAAACAACGAGATTGAACTCTGATGGGCAAAATACAAATAATTAAACGTTTGTACTCTCGAAATTAAATTATGTTTCATCCCTTACCCTGATACCATCTTAGGTTTTTGAGGAAGTTGACAGGCTTATGTTTGATTTCCTTTGGAATGGTAAAGATAAAATTAAAAGGAATGTGATGTTTTTGAATTATGACAAGGGAGGACTTAAAATGATAGAGTTTCCTTTATTTGTTTATGCACAGAGAATTATGTGGATGAAAAGACTCATACTCGGAGATTCTATGATGGGATGGAAACGTTTCTTTAAATATAAGACTCGTGAGGTGGGAGGTCTGCTGTTATTTTTTAGAGCAATTTTCCTTTGGGAATGAGCGAATTGTCCTTGCCAAGATTTTATTCGAATATGCTGGAAATTTGGGGGGCAATGAAAGATGTGTTGCTTAAAAAAGAAATGTGTAAGCAAAATGAGATCAGTTTTTAAAAATGAATTTATTCGTCTTGATGGACATATGTACTTCAATGAAAGCATATTTCTGAAATATATATATATAAATTACATCATATTGTCGATGCTGAAGGTGAATTCAAATCTAATAGAGATTTTCAAAGGAAAGGGTTAAACGAAGTCGAAATAATGAAACTTCACCAGTTATATAACAGCATTCCAGTGATATGGAAAGGTCTTTTGAAGAAAACTGATTTGTGTAAAGACACTGATTTGAATCTTGAATTTATATTTAATGGACGAGTCAATACACTGATTGGTATTACTTCAACAAAAAAATATTGAATATAAAATAAGAAAAGTCATCTGCTTCCAGAAACTTAGAGAGAACTTATAATTTTACTGAAGATGATATTCGTACAATATTTTTAAGACCTAGGAAGTGTACGTTAAGTAATAGGTTAAGGGAATTTCAATTTAAACTTCTATACAAGCTTATATACACTAGGAAATAATAGTGTATGCATTTAAATTTTCCATACTTGTGCCTTTTGTGATAAAAATGAAGAAATCTATGAACATTTATTTTTCACCTGCGAAAAAATAAGAGTCCTTTGGAGAGACTGTGGTAATCTCTTTAGTTTATTAGATATTAAACATATCAACTGGGAGGGAATTCACATTGGTATAAATGTGTCAAATGTTGGGAAGGAACAGCTGATCAATAATATATATAATACTTTTGAATAAATATACGTTTTTTGTTTACATTAGAACTAAAAATTAACCTCCATCTCCCCAAGAAATTGAACAAAAAATTATAGAAAACGAACGTGAGGAAAGAAAACTATAGCTGAAGAGAGGGGTACCTTAATGCGCCACCTTAGGAAATGGGAAAATTTCACCAATAGGGCAGCGAGGCAGACACGGATATCGTGCCTTGAGTTAAAAAAAGGAACACAGAAGGGGCTTATGTGTGTACGTGTGTGTGGGTTTGTATAGCTTTGCAAGCGAGGACAGTGAACAAAGAAAATTCCTGAGAACAAAAGTCCTCGGTTGTCGAACAATAGTCCTCGGTTGTCAAACAAAAGATTTGAGGCTTATTCCGTCAACCTTGCGAGGACAAGAGACAGTAGTTGTCCTCGGTAGTAGAATGATGCAGAGCTGTGTGCGTGTGTGTGTGTTTGTGTGGAAAGGTGTGTGTATGGTTGTAAAGGTGTTTTGTATGTGTGTGTGAGAGAGTATGGGCAGTGTGTTTTAGGGTGTGTACCGAGAGCGTTTTTTGTTTTGTTTTGTTTTGTTTTGGTTTTGGGGGGTGGGGGGGGGGGGTTTGGGTGAAGAACAGACAAAATTTCTCTCAGGCCTATTATGGAAAATGTAACATGCTTGTATTTTCTGTTTAAGCCAAATATTACTGAATAATGGTTTTGCCATTTTGTGAAGAATATGTAATTTTTGTTACGAATGATTGCTATTGCATTTATTTGATTTTGAGAGAAAATAAAGATTGTTAAAAACAAAAATAATCGTCAAAAGTTGTGGTTTATTTTGGAATTTTAAGTAAAAGAAATAGAATTTTATCGTCTTTACAACCAGACATCTTTCCAAATGTTGAAAAATTTTGTAGATCAGGCTTTTTATAATCTTGAATGATATTAGTTTAATCCTAAATGGGTTTTACAACAGGGCTTCCTGTGAAAAGATATACATAGGTCTCAGTGGCAAAATTAACATTTGGGGGAGTCTTTTCTTTTGATTTTATACAAAAAAATCATTCACACCTATTAATGAAATAATTTCAAGCGCACAGGCCTACGAGTATTTCTATTTTCATGAGTTTTCTCTCTCCCCCCCCCCCCCCCCCCCGTTGACCTCACCGACGTTGTGGGGTTTGAGAACTTAAGAATTGTAGGAACTTTGGCTTCATGATGTTTTCCTGAATTTTACCTTATGTGATGTTACTGCCCCTCAAAGACCTTAATCTCTGACATAAAAAACTTATGATGTGATGATCAATAAAGTTAAGTGAATACACCGTGAAAGTCTTAACCATATCGCATGAATCCATGAATAATAATAACAATGAGACTATAGTTTTTTTTTTACAACTAATAACAATAATAATGTAATGGTTGTTATTTATTGATGTTTATCAATTTGAAAATTTTGCTATAGTTATCATTTTAATTATTGGGAAGTGGGGGGGGGGGGGGGGGGGGGGGGGGGAGGGGAGGGGGGGGAGGGGGGAAGGGTCGTAAAGTGAATTGCGTCGTAATGCTTATCGATGCACCGGTACTGCGTATGCAGTACGTACCATAGACTGGTACGTACGTACGTGCGCTGTCGACCGCACCCGCGCGGGGCGTGAATTTAATATTCATGTTTATCATGTTTTCTGGCTGACGGGATTTTTAACTTAACTTTCTTGAAATTTAGAGGTAAGATAGCTGTGCCGTTTTTTGTTATTTCACACGAGTTTCAGGTATTATGCTCTTAAAACCTTTGTAGTTTTAACTTTTTCAACTTCTTTCAACGTATGAATCATTCCTCTCGTCCCACCTATTCATTATTTTGATGTGTCAATCAAATTCTAACCTTAGCATGCTTAGTTAGTTAACTGTTAGAATTTCTTTCGTTTGCTTTAAGACCACTCATCCTGGGTACTCGGATATGAATAACCGGCAAAATGGCATAATCATGTTTCATCATGATCGATTATGTCTCCTGACCTAACTTAGACCACAGAAATAGAAGACGATGGACTTTCCATTACCATTTTGAAAAAAAAAAATGTGTTGATCGATCATCACGTCTTATCATCATAATCTTCTATGAAAACTCTCTGATATATACTCGTGTTTACGGCCCCACCAAACGCAATTCAAATATGATTAACACAGCAGCGGAGCTGATGTCCATCAGCCCCACTACCATGATAATGATATCATAATCCCGTTTGGTGGGGCCATAAACACGAGTATATTATTAATGACATGAGTGGTCAATCGACTAAAATGGGCATACGTATCGATGCGCGACTAGATGCGAGCCCTGTTGCAGACGTTTTCAACAAAATTACGGCGAGAATTGCTGTAAAAAAAAAATATGCGCATGCACAAGTTAGTCGCCATTTTCTACCTGCATTTCAATGGACGCCGGGGAAACGTAAACAAGCGGTGAGTTTTTCCAGCTACCCTGCGATAAATTTATATCTAAATTTAGTCCCAAGTGTTAGTCGGGTTTGTGATGACCACAGCCGATAGTTACAAGACTGGTGGTGTCATTGGCCCGTGGGAAAGTGATTTTCCAGGGGTTGTTTTGAAGTGCCAAGTTGCTTGCTATGTACAAATAGGGGGTAAAATCACTGGACGTCAATGGGGAGTAATAGCGTTAGCGGTTTTTTTTGGTTTTTTTTTACTCCCCTGACGTCCCTGGACTAGGTATATAGTGAAACTAAGTTTCAGAGATGAATGAAACCCTGTCTCATTTTACATGTTTTAATAATGTCCGTGCGCAATGATTTGCCGTCGTTATTAACTTGCCACTCACCTGTTACTGTCTGAACTCATCCTCTAAAAATTATCTGCATTGCTGCAGAATTTGTTGTGGCTACCGTGAATAGGTCAAAATATATCCTTCTGCCATTGCAAAGTCTTTCTTAAGATCCGGCACTAGAATAAGAGTTGGGCTTAATCAAATTTTAACTTGCACATGTCCTTGCTGTTCTCCCATACTCTCTTTTCACACTCATTACGAAAGGATCATAGTAGACTTAATGCTATGATGCTGTTTCCTTGCTATCATTCCAGTAATGATATTATAGCCCATTATTGATCTTGTACATGTGTAATCTGTCCCAACCTCAGCTACAATCCATGTCATTGAGTAGAAGAGACATCCAGCTCATAAAGGTCTGTCATTATGGAAGATTCTGGAGATGAGGTCGAGGCAGCGGTAGCCGCTACAGAAATACTTGACTATACTCTTGATGATGTCACAGTAAGTACAATGGATACTTAAATGGATATTTAAACCATGTAAACCTCCTTTGTGACTTTAGGCTTTAGAGTCTAGAAACAGACCCTAATTGCCTGCTTAAAACTATTAACGGTAAATAATTGTTTTTATGTAACATTAAGGTAACTTAGTGAAATGTAGTATGAACAGACGGGTGAGGATGGCAAAATGCACTGGTATAGCTGCTTGTATTGTTCGCATTCCTCACATGTCTTTACATGCCGCTCGGTTTCACTGAGCTGTTCTGTTGAGAGGATATGTTTGAGTATGGGCCGATATTGGCTTTAATGATCAAATGTGAGGTATGAGTTACATATATACCAGGATCAATAGTGTTGAAACATAATCTTGAGCATTAGTGCACAGAAGTAAAGTTTTTCAAGTCAGATTTTGAACGGCTGTACTCTTGTGGATTTTCTTTATAAAAGGAGGCTGAACCCCACTGCACACCTTACAATCTGACTGGTCTGCGACTGAGTATGAGGAGATGTGATGTCACGTCACAGCTCTTGTCAGCTTGTGAGTTGCAGACCAGTCAGAGACAAATTGCAAGGGTAATCATAAGGATCTGACATGTCGAATCTCTGCAACTGGATCGCAGGCTCAATCCAACTTCCAGCCAATCAGACAGTAGTACTGATGTAGTCGGATCTCAAGATGTGCGGTGTCAAGGCTTGCAACTGCCTTGTGATTCATCTCCTCTTTTTCTCATTCGCAGACCAGTCGGATCGTAAGGTGTGCGGTGGGCTTAATACATTTTTCCATCTACCATTCCAAACACTGGCTGCTATGTTGGTGACAGCCCGCGAGACCGAGGGCCCGCGAGACCGAAGGCCCGCGAGACCGAAGGCCCGCGAGACCGAAGGCCCGCGAGGCCGAAGGCCCGCGAGACCGACTTTTTTTTTTTTTCATCAGGTGCCGCCGTCGAGTGGTTTAAGGCGCCTCGTTGCAGCGGCGTAACAGGTGCCTGTTATCAGAGGGGGGAGGGGGGCAGAGTCAAATATTTCCCTGTAACTCCGTCTAGAATATAGTGGCGTAACTAGGATTTCAGTTTAGGGGGCAATAGTGAGCACGGGAAGCGTGCTCCAGAGCGGGGTGCAGAGAGGCGGAGTGTCGTCCCCCCCCCCCCCCAGCGAGAAGCGCGGAAGATCCGACGTTCCTTTGAATCGTTCCTTGTCTGCTCTCGCTCATCTTAATACGTCCTCTGCCTGTTATCGGGGGGGGGGGGGGCAGAGCAAAAAATTTCCCGGTAACTAAGTCCAGAATCAGTGGCTTTGCTAGGATTTCATTTTAGGGGGCGGTAGTGAGCACGCGAAGTGTGCGAAACACTCTTAATAATGAGCGCGCGAAAGGCGCTCCATTATGAGGGGGGAGTATTCCCCCTCCCGCACAAAGCACGGAAGCTCCGACGTTTTCTTCTAATTCGTTCTTGCCTGCTCCTGCTCTTCTTACGTTCTCTGCCTGTTATCGGGAGAGGGGGGGGGGGGGGAAGAGACAAATCTGAAGTGCGGAAGCTCCGACGTTTTTTTGAATCGTTCCTTGTCTGCACCCGCTCTTACGTTTTCTACCTGAAATGAGGGGGGGGGCATTAAACATTAAATGCACAAGATCATGAAGCAGAATTACCATAAAAATAAACGTTTAATGAGTAGAGTTAATGATTAAGTAGTGTCAGTTAAATTAGGCAACGTAAGTTTATACTGTAAGTGGCGGAAACACCCCCTCCCTGCAACCTCCCCCCCCCCCCCCCCCCCCACTAGAGAGCCGTTTCGCGCGCTCATTAAGACAGTGTTTCGCACGATGCGCGTGCTCACCACCGCCCCCTAAAATGAAATCCTAGCAACGCCACTGATTCTAAACTTAGTTACCGGGAATTATTTGGCTCTCCCCTCCCCCCCCCCCCCCCCCCCCCCCCGATAACAGGCAGAGAATGTAAGAGGAGCGGGACCAGACAAGGAACAATTCGAAGGAAACGTCGGAGCTTCCGTGCTTCGCGCGGGAGGGGGAAAACTCCCCCTTATAGGGAGTGCCTTTCGCGCGCTCAGTATTAAGTGTTTCGCCACTTCGCGTGCTCACTACCGCCCCCTAAAATGAAATCCTTCTGGACTTAGTTACCGGGAAGTTTTTGGCTCTACCCCCCCCCCCCCCCCCCCCCCCCCCCCGATAACAGGCAGAGGACGTATTAAGATGAGCGGGAGCAGACAAGGAACGATTCAAAGGAATGTCGGAGCTTCCGCGCTTCCCGTGCTCACTACTGCCCCCTAAACTGAAATCCTAGCTACGCCACTAATTCTAGACGGAGTTACCGGGAAATATTTGACTCTGCCCCCTCCCCCTCTAATAACAGGCATACGCCGCTGCAACGAGGCGCCGTAAACCACTCGATGGCGGCACCTGATGAAGGAAATTAAAAAAAAAAAAAAAAAAGTCGGTCTCGCGGGCCTTCGGCCTCGCGGGCCTTCGGTCTCGCGGGCCCTCGGTCTCCCGGGCCTTCGGTCTCGAGGGCCTTCGGTCAAGTGGTCGGACCCCGCTATGTTTTGTCTTTCTTTCCCCTAGCAGTGTTCTATTATTTTCCATTCTTCATGCATGCCCTGTTTAGTTTCAAATCTATCACGCATTTGGTATTTCAGTACGATTTCAGACATCTACATGCTTTCTCCATGACAGATTGATGACAGCGAATTCGACATTCCTGAAGTGGATTCAACTCCAAGTCTTGAGAGTATTCTGAATGAGGTGAGTAAATCAGAAATAATTACTGTGCATGAATGCTTATTTCACCATTGCCTTTCTTTTTAATGTGTTCAACACTATAGTGCTGTTTGCCAAATTTTCTGTAAATCTAACCACATTGAAAATTTTAGTATTATTACTACCAATTCTTTTCACTTCACTGTTTTCTTCTTTTTACTTTAATCTTAATTGTAACCTTGTTATGTGTACCCTTTCTTTTAGCCTGAGGAATCCTTTGAACCTGATAACCATTCATTGAGTTTCTTCTCTGTTGGACCTGATAACAGTGATAGCGTCTCTTTGTCTGAAACTCCAACAACACCTGATAAATCACCCTCTGCTCACCAGTAAGTTCAGTAGAGATAGGGTGGTTGACAGATAAGGAGAGAGAGAGAGAGAGAGAGAGAGAGAGAGGGATGTAATGTAATTTCAGGCCCTAGGTACCTAATCCATAGGTGTTTCCACAACTTGACATATTATGAAAGGTACTGATACAAAGAGCATTGTGGTATAGTGTTGAAGGCTCTTGTCTCTCATAAGAGAGGTCCTGGGTTTGATCCTCACCCAGTGCTTACATCCTTGGACAAGGTGTTTAGCGCTCACATGTGTCCTTTTTGACCCAGGTGTACTAAATGGGTACCTGGCTTTGCTGGGGTAATAATAATTGCAGAGCCTGCAGGAAAAGCAGTAGTAATACTACCCCGGGTCAGTAAAACCCAGTTATTATTATTAAGAGTTACTGAAATGTAGGAAATAAATGTAATCAAATCATCTATGCATTCTCCCCAAATTAGTGAAAACCTGAAATACTCGCTGTATAGCAGCTTTCAATGCTAACATTACTCACTGTATGTAAAAAAGTTAGTACTGAACATGTTCATATCACACCCATTCAGAAATCTCTACATTGGTTAAAGGTCAACGATCGCATCATCTTCAAAATCCTTCTCCTTGTATTCCATGCAATTAACGGTTCTGCTCCACAATACAACATCAATCTAATTAACAAATACACTCCTGTCAGGTCCCTACGTTCATCCAACTCTGGTTCCCTAGTTGTTCCCAACTCCGTTAAGACATGGGGGGTACGGGCTTTTGCTCACGCTGGCCCTGTTCTCTGGAATGATCTTCCCCTGGTTATCCGTGAATGCACTTCAATTGACACATTTAAACGTTACCTTAAGACACGTCTATTCAATGCTTCCTACTCTTAATTGTTCCTTAATTTATCATTGTATTTGTGCTTTCTCTCTCTTTCTTTCTTCCACTGCGCCTTGGGCACTCTGCTGAGTGGATTTGGCGCACTACAAATCCCATCTATTATTATTATTATTATTGAACGTTGAACCTTGAAGAAGTACTCTCCCCAAAAGCGTAGACGCTGTCCTGGAGAGGGTTATGCTACGTTCATTGCTGCTGGTGCTCCGGGTGATGTGATGCCTTTAAGGTGGTGTCCTTGGTGCACTATGTACAGTGTGCTAATACTTTTGCTACCAGTAGCCTTATGAATATGTAATTTCTCTGTTTCCCTATCATTCTACTCAGGAAGAAAAACATTCAGTATGAAGCTCATGGTTCGATCCTAAGACATGTATTATTGAGAGGTATCGCATCCCAAGTGTCATCTGCAGCAGTAAGTATGAAAGTGTTCATTGTCATATCTGCCTTTTTAAACCTACATCAGCAATCAAGAATAACATGCTACAGTTATACACCATGTCCCTATAGTAGTCCTACTGAAGCATGCAGTTTGTATCTTTAGTTAGTGAAATTGACTAGAATACTTTACATCAATCAATTAAAAATCAGAAGTGAGAACTAGTTAGTGTATGAAATGCATTTTTCTAGTTTCGTTAAGATTTTTGAAGTCTTTTAAAGAGGATATTCTAAATTCATCAGCTAGATGTAGATTGCACTTAGATAGGAAATCTTCCATGTGAATGTCATGTCTAATAAGCCAGACCCTCATAACTAAGTAAACGCTGATTTCATGTTTATTGTTTATTTCATTAATATAGGATCGTGTAGATGCTGGTAAACCGACAGCTATTGCTATATCTGTTCAGATAGCTGTAGGAACATCACATGGCCTCATCCTGGTCTTTGGTGAGTTTTATATATTGCATTAGGAAAGAGTTTTAATAAATTTACATTTATAATGCCATCTTCTAATCCAAGATAAGCTAGCATCAGTTTTGAAGTGAGAAGCAGCTAAGGATTAGCAAGGTGAAAGTTTGATGGGGTTCACTTTGAAGCTTAAAGGCATTGGCTAAATTTGTGAGCAGCTGATTTAAAAAATTCTCAAACTAAGATGAAACATGTGTATGAGTACTTGTATTTATACTCAAAAACCCTGAAACCAACCATAATTTGGAAGGAAAAGCTGTAAATTAGACGCAAACCGCGATTTATTAGCTTTTGTCTCGAGAGACACTGAACTAAGAGGACCGTTTGGACGAATTCAAAAATACCGTTACTTGCCTTCCGCCGCGTGATACGTCAATACACACAGTGCGGTCCGTTGAGTCATGTGCGCATGCGCACTCCTTACGTTGGGTCTATGCAACCGACCCTCGTATATTTTTCAAACATTGGTTCACATTTCTAATATTTAAAAACACTTCCTGTGGATATTATGCTCTGAAACTTTCACACTGGTATTTTTACACTATAACCCTAATGTTTATCCCATTTTTAAGTAACAAAATGAGATTTTTTTTAAAATCATGACAATGTTAGCCAATGCCTTTAAGTGCAAGGATTGTGGCATCAATTAGATTTCTGTCAGTCATTCTACTGTCATCCTGGCTTAACCCGTTGCCTACTAAATTCTCTTATGCACTTTGGGCTACACCTAGGCAACTGGTTTATTCTGTATACTACTCCATGCATATGTTTGGAATAAAGAGCATAGATAAAGTTGAAAAGAAAATATTTCTTTGTTGAGGATATTGTTGCCACCTGTTTTATTTTACAGATCCTAAGCAGGTATTGAGATGGTGCCTAGGAAGTACTGCAGTCGGAGCTCAATATGGAGCTGTATCAGCTCTCAGTATCAACAATGATTGTACAAGGTTACTTGCTGGCTTTGCCAAGGGACAGGTAATAATGATAATAATAATAATGTATTTATATAGCGCATTTTCCATATAGCATGTTCAAATGCACTTTACAATGAAATTATTAATGGAACAAGTGAGTTTTAGATGTTTTTTGAAGACATTGAGAGATTGTTGGTTACGGAGAGTTTGGGGTAGTTGAGTCCACAGTTTGGGAGCAGCAGATGAAAATGCTTTGTCACCAAGTGTGGCCTGCATCTTGGAAGTAGGATAGTTCAGTGATCAAACAAGATCCAACAGCATACTGACTTCTCAAACTTGCCAGTATAAAAGCTGTTTCATTGACTCGAGCAGAGATTTATAAATGTATCAAATCATTTTTACTGGAAGGTCTGACATTTTCTTCACTTGCTCAGTGTAGGAAATTACAGTTTTAACCAACTGTGAATGCTAATTTGGTAATCTAATTTTCTATTGAGAAGTTATTTGTTGGAAGTTGTATGCCTTTCAGGAATATATAGCTTGCCAATGTTTTGAATAATTTACAACAGGTGTATTATTTTCAGTGACATGATTAATTGAAAGAGTCATCCTGTCAGTATGAGTTACAGCTCTCAACATTGTATAAAAATAATTATTCATAAAATATTATAGTTATTAAACACACATGAATTAGATAAAAGACTGATTGTGGCATTGTCATACATGTACTTGATAGTTTGTGTGGTTGTTTTTTTTTTTTTTTGTAGATGACAATGTGGGATCTGACCTCTGGCAAGCTACTACGAACAATCACAGATGCTCACCCACCTGGCTCAGCCGTCCTGCATATTCAAGTATGATTTTACCTCACTCACCCTCTTTTCTTCTGATATTCATCCACTGATGGCTCATTCAAATATGAGGGGGTAAACCATGGGGGGGGGGGGGGGGTTTCGAGGGAGTTTCTAAGCGCATTTTGTAACACACGAGTGAATGAGTTTGAGATATTTTAAGCGCAATCCTTTGTTGTGTCAGTGGCATTCATTTTGTACATTTTGTAAAGGTGTTGTGGTCCATTGGATAAGTCTCCAGAATTTGAATCACAAGGTACGGGGTTCGAATCCTTGCCGCAGCACTAATGTCCTTTGGCAAGACGTTAATCTACATTTGCCACACTCGGCCCATGTTAGATAAATGGGTACCTGGCAGGAATCAATTCCTTGAAATGCTTGTGCACTATAATGGCTGCCGGGCTAAAGCCAGGGTGATAATATCCAAAGTCCTTTGGAAGCGCATAGAGATGTAAGATAATAACATGATATGCGCTATACAAGAATGGAATATTATTATTGTTATTATTATTATTAGAAAAAAATATGTATATGTGCTTTTAAAAATGCCTTGGTTTCGCCTCATATCTGAACAAGCCTTGATTTAAGATGCTCCAAAAATGATACAATATCACAAATTATTGTTAAGGAAGGGTGATTTCTTGAAATCTCAAAGCAAATGGAACATGTCATGCTTGCTATCATGACTATATGAATTTCAGGCAGAACAGAAACGATTGACTTATTCCTTCAAAGTTTCAACCAAAGCATGCTGTAAGATTTACAATGCCTGTTCCTTTCCACATCCGATCATGAAGGTTGTATTCCACCACAGTCAGAAGGAGGAGAATGAGAGTTATGATAGTAATGTCATTTTGGTTTTTCCAAAACCAGTTCACAGATGACCCCACCTTGGCTATATGCAGTGACTCTGGAGGATCAGTCTTTGAGCTCAGCATGAAGTAAGTATTTAATAAACTACACAGTGATGACTGTACACTGAGTGAATATCGATTGATGTATTGCTCTGATATATATGGAAATTGGTGTCATATTTCTGATTACAACGAACAGGACAGTGGACCATTTATCCCATACGAACATTCCTCAAATATTCCTTTGATGTCTGTGACAAATTACTTACATTTCCCTCTCGTTTTGTATCGTTGTATCATCCTGAGAATCGTGATCTTTTGACTTTTGATACATTTCCTAATTTACAGCCCAAAGAGAAAGAAACTCAAGAAGACAGTCTTTCCTAAGAGTATAGAGGCTAACAATCTTCTTATTTCTGTTCTTTTTATCAGACGGGTGATGGGTATGAGGACATGCGAATCAAGGTGCTTGTTTTCGGGAAGGTGAGTAGACATGTAATGCAATTTTAAGTCACATGTTTTGTCATTCTGTTTTGCGCATGGTAAAGGTGTTGAATATTGTTTAATTTCATATTGATCATAAAGTATTATCTAATATCATAGTGAATTGCAAAGATGGTCTATGGCTTAAAATTGCAAATTTTCTTTCAAAACAGTATCATTTCTTATATTATGGCCATTGTACATGTATGTGTCACCTATAATCTGTCATTTTTCACATATCTTTTGATAGATGTAATGACTTTATAATTATAGAGGTCTGAATCTCCTAAGCATATTGCTGAGTATGTTTTCAATCATGCCTGTACCTCCTCTGTTTATTTTGTCAGTCGGGGTGAAGTATGCACCCTTGCTCCCCTGAGAATGGATACCACCATCACCAGTCATCCCCTCAAGGATTTCTCTCTTCTTGCCATGGCAACACTCTCAAAGGTAAACATTCTAAATATTTCAGGATTTTTTTTGGTCATCATATACAGTGTATATTCTAGATGAGAGAAAAAATGGGGTATCAAATAAAAGTAAGATTTAATTTTCTTTCATGTTTGAACTCTTAGATTATCCGTTTCTCTACAAATCTACCATTTACTGTGAGTTTCCTCTGGAAATGAAATCCTAGATCTTATGTACACTCATGTACAAAAATTGAATGTTGTTATTATTGGGTATTTAAATTGTCTCTATTACACTGTAAAAAATGTTGTGATATATGTTGTTGTGTATGAATGTTCCTTAAGATGTTGTGTATACATATGTAAACTGCTGCCTGATTTATTCATTCGCTTTAGGTCTTCATTGTTGGACTTAGACCAAGGTTGACTGTTATGTTCACAAAACAACTCAGAGTAAGTTCAGAAGATGGTTGAAGATTGTTGCCACCAGGCGAACCATAATATTTTAAGCAGTGTGTCATTAATTGCTCTTCTTTAAGGAGGGTGTCATCAATTTCACTTATATATAAACAGTGTCATTAATTTTACTTTGCACGTGTATTGGCATTTCATCATTTTATCAAGGTGTAATAGAGTGAAATATTTATTCTGACGTATAATTATCAAGATCAATATGTCTTGGTATAGTAATTTATTAGGATTCTGCGACTGGGCTTCCTTCCTTGACTATGAAACTGACATATCAACAGTAGGCTTATGAAGTTGTGGTTTTCTGTTGTTTTGTTCATTTATTTAACCCATTCATGACAGAGGGTCCACATTATGTGGTTTGGTCTAATAACTTTTGATGCAGAGCTCTAAAAATCATACCAAATACATGAGCAGAAAGAGTAAAAAATTCTACAGTTACTGTGCCAATTTTCGTTGCATCAATATTTGTTGTTTGATGCTGAAATTTTTTTAAAAGAAAATAAGCATTAAAATCCTTAAATTGGCAATGCGATGAAAATGTTAAATTTACCATTTTTCCCTGCAAATTGGCAACTTTATGACTTCTCATCATACATTCAGTCAATTTATATTTATTTCAGATACATGATGTTTTATAAGAAAAATGTAGCAATAAAAGAAAAATGTTGGTGTTGCCAATTTGAAGAATAAAAGCTGATCAAATTAGGCTTTAAATAATTCCTGTCACGAATGGGTTAAACATATATATTATTCTAGTCCTGATGATGAATTTTAGATGTGTTGATTTTATTTCAGGGTGACCCTTCAACTTTGCCCCTGCTTGCCTGGCAATTTGTCATCATCCAGGTCACTGACACCGCTAAGGTTGTTGACCCAGTCCTTGCCTGTGCTAGAACTAACACCATCAACTTCTATCAGGTCAGTGCTTCTACTTTGTTTTGAAGTAAAAATGAACATGCTTAAGTTGTAGAAAAAGTTATCCCAGAAACCATAACCCTCTTAAAGGGATTACACAATGGTAAAAAATATTTTTTATATATGATTGGGAATAGAATTCTAAGAAGAATAAAATTAAAAGTTTGATGATTTTCAATCGAAATCAATGCATTTTGGATAATTTTCTCATAAAAAGTCAAGAGTTGACCTAAAAATTTGAGTATGAGGTATGACGTCAAAGTGGGTACCCAGCTTCGCGCATTGCAGTTGCGCTGCGCGCTAGACTGTACATTATGCATCATACCTTGCGCGCATTTTGCTAGAATTGCGCGATATGGTACCGACTTTGACGTCATTTTGACGTCAAAGTGGGTACCCAGTTGAAACTTGGTCACAGCTGAGGGGTCAAAAATATCCTGAAATCTTACCACATTTGGGGGTTTCCTTGGCAACACGACTTTTTAAAAAACTTTAGGCAGATGATTTTCTGCTAATGAAATCATGCTCTTTTAAATGAACTAACATTGTTTCAGCATTGGGTACCCCCTTTAAATGCCTCTTACAAGTATGACAATAATGATAACTAATGGGCATTAATGCTGTGATCAAAGGATATATGTGTTATTATCCTCATTTCTAACATGTGCCAAAATACCCCTGTATAATGATGTGGAATAATGCAGAATGATTCATAAAGTGAAACAAAACAAAACAAAAAGCAACGGGCTGAAATTAGGGTTACATAATGCCTGTTTGTGTTTGTGTTCCAGGTGCTATATCAGGAGGATGGTAACAAAGTGAAGTTTGCTCCACTTCAGAGCATCTTTCTCCCTTACAACCTTCTCAATGTCCAGGTAAGATCTTTACCAGTCAAGAAGTCCTTTCATCATTTTCACGTTTCAGAAACCTTACGCCTGCATTTGCGACAGTCACTCTAGCGCGAGATGGGTTGACAACAGTACTATTAAAACCTTACATAAGTCGCCTTTTCTGCTCCTACTCTAATTGATTAGAGATTTCTAACATTATTTTTTTCTCTGGGCCGAACTACTAACTTTTTCCCGTGCTTGGGATCCCTCAATCAGGTAAATATTTCTTAAATTGGTCGACTCTCTGTCGCAGCATGCACTACCTTGAAAACAGATGTCGACCCACGAGGCCATTCATGGTACGGACATTGGTGGCGCATGTATTGTGAAACGCGAGAATTGGGACATTTACAAAAACGTAGGAACTATCTGCATGCTGTGAACTTCCTATGAATTATTATCAGTGAAAAACAATGTTATGCCTGCCGTGAAATTGAATAGACATGTACTACTGTTTAGTGATGTTGGCTTAAATGTGTTACATTTTGCAAGCATCTGATTAGTCCGAAGAAGCTGTTTTGACTCTTGTTTATGAAGATGGCTCACTTCAAATCTATTCATTTCATGCTCTGTTTATTGCATTGTTTTCCATTTGCATTGCCATTCCTTTGATTGCTAGAAGTATTTAAAGAAGCAAATACCATTCTCGCAGTCTGAAAAATTGAGTGTGATGAATGTCAAATAGTGTCATGATAATGAAAATTACAGTGGCTTTTTTTGTATGTATTCTTTTCTTAATCAGCCATGTTTTTGACTTCATGTTATGTTCACATTCTAATTCTAAGAATTAAGCAATACCAAATCTTTTATCCTGTATAGTGGATGAATGCGAAGACTCTAGTCACAGTAGATACCACAGAGAAACTCCACGTCATCGACGTCAAGTCAGAAGAAGAACTAGAGGTCATCGATCTCGGAGATGTGGAGCTTGTCTACGGGAGCAGTCATTTCAAGAGTCTTGCTACAGGAGGCAACGTCAGCAAAGCAATGGTAAAAGATTACTGTACAGTGTTATGATGACAGAGTTGTGTGATGGCAATGTGAATTTAGGAATACTTTTGCCTGGCATCTAAAGACTTGTTCAGATATGAAGCGGAAAACCCTCACAGTGTACAAATGAATGGGATATCAGGGGGACAAAAAACAAAAAAAGGCTGAGGCAAGAGGCATCCTGGTGGCAAAAAGCTGTGGACAAATGACATTCTTCAAAAGTTAGTGCAAAATATGACGTCACGATTTTGTCTGCACAGCTATTGGCAAAACTCTCTTTTATATTCAATTCATTTCAATTCAACTTTATTTCCACTATAAAAAAATACAAAAAATCACAGACGTAAAAAGATATTGTACATGTGGAGGGGTCAAAGAAAGCATAAATCTTGTACAAATTGGCCCCATAAATTACAAATCAATTGCATAAAAAATAATGACAAGAAGAATACAATTATAAATCAAAATAACATACAGAAGAGAGGGGAAAAGAATTAAATTATTACAATGAAAGGAAAGCCATGTTGAGATAAGTTTGGTTCCGGAGATATGCTTTTTTGAACTGATTTAGAGATTTACATAACTTAATTGAATTAATGAGCCTTTATGCTTTAATGAGCGTTTATTGTTATAAATGGCGTGGTTTACCGTGCCATATGTGAACACCCCAAAAAAGGAAAGTTTGTCTTGGGGGTTTCCCTCTTCATATTTGTACTAGCCTGTAGGCTTACTGTCAAAATAGAAGTATGTATGTAAAAGTGTGGTAGTGATGGTTCATTTTGCTACCAGAAATTTTTGTGAATCACAGAAGTGCTGAGGTGTATTTCAGTCATTTGTGAAGGAATTTTTTTTCTCATGGATCTTGACCAGTTACAAAGTTTCAAGCATGCAGAAGTTTTCTGGAGTTATACTATGACTAATGATGATTTCTACATGCTGCTTTTCTTTTCCTGCCTGCTGTCTAAATAAACTGCATTTTAGGGGCAGTCTTTACATGTGTATTTTGCTGTTGACAAAAGAGAGACTACTTATCATTTGTATTTGTCTGAAGAAAATGGGAAATTTGTATTTGTAGAGATGTCATGGTCTAGTGGATATGTCACCAGATGGTAGATCACATGGGTCGCAGTTGAGTCTCACCTTGGTACCATGGTTCTTGCCAGTACATAACACCCATGGTTCCAATACCATGCGTAAAGGATTTCAGACAAGGAAGAACCATGTGTGAAATTGCTGCACCATGCATGGCAACAAGGGTAAAAAAAACATTGGAGTATATATTCCTAACAATAATGATAAATGCCACAGATTGTTTTGCTTTTTGGCAATGTATTTTTACTATAATGCCATTAGTAGACAACTCTTGCTTACCAAGAAGTATTTTTCATCCTTTTTCTAAAGCATACACTGCTGCCACACCTAACTTTAGGTGTTATTCCGTAGAACTTCCGTAGAACTTAAAACTTCCGAAAATTCCGCGCTTGGCGCAGAGGGGGAACCATGTGTGGATTTTTTTCTAGTGAGAACCCTGCTTGGTACTAATGTCTTTTGGCAAGAGCATTGTAATAGCAGCTATGCTAAAGCCGAGGTAATAACATGGGAGCACTAGGAATGTCAAGTCTGACAGACTGGAGCGCTGTACAAGAACCCACAATTAGTAGTATTGTTTTATTATGTGTTGCAGGCATTAGCTGGAGAAAGGGCGTGTTACCAGTCTGTTGCCACCAACAAGGGACAGCTCATCATCCTTGGCACCAAGGTGCAGTAAATAATTATTTTGTCCTATTATGTGTATCATTGTATTATCCTGAGAATTATACAATCATTTTTTGTTGTGCTATTTCATGAAATCCTGATATACATGCACATGCTCTACGTAGGTTTTTTACTTTTGGAGTCCTTGAAACTTTTTATATGCAAGGAAGATAGCCCCACCCCCCCCCCCCCTGGTAAAAGTCTATGGGAATCTGAGAATGGAGTAGTCAACAGATTAAGCAAAGAGAACAGATAAAGTACAAGGCAAATATTGTGTGATGTTGTGATTCTGTAACATATCCTTCATTTGGAACCGGAACCATTATTCTGCATTCACTCATTTTCCGATGAGTTAACAATAATTTATCTTGTATTCCTTGCAGTCCATTCATGTGATGAACATCAGAACTTGGCAACAGGTATGTCATTCCTTACCTATCCTAAACTGAAGTAACATACTTTTTTGTGTGTGTAACTTTGTTATTCTTCCAAAATTGTATTTCAGTGCCTGTTTATTATGGATATGAAGAGCTGGTTTGCAAAAGGGGTTAGATCCACTTCTGATGAAAACTGATAATTGATATCAGAACGTTGTTCATCTGTCTTTTGAATAAAAGTATTAAGCTAAATTTCAGAGCACTCATGGAACAATGCACTTTCAAATTTCACTTTTCCATAGATGCCTGTACAAGATCAGGCAAACAAATGCATTTTTCTCTGTAGTTACAAAAGTGGATCTAACCCCTTTTGCAAACAAACTCTTCATATGCTACTTGCATATTACATTGCAATATGATTCAAAACCACAACAACATTTAGTTTGATCCCAGTCTGTGTTCTGTTTTATTTAGAAACACCAATAACATCTAATTTGGTAGATTCCCCTGCAAAAGGAGCCTCATACATGAATGTAACTCTGATGTTTAATACAGAATTTGTTACTCGCCAGTTATTGTATTGTATCATGTTTTTCCTTCTCTTTTTCTCTTCAGAGACTTGAAGTTCTATTGAAAGCTGGGAAGTATAAGGAGTGTCTAAAACTAGCTAGCTCCTATTACAGTGGAACAGCGAAGGCTGTCATAGGTATACCACAATTACAGAGAAGTTTCACAAAGTACTTTACAGAAAAAGAGAGGGAAATGGAAATATGGAAAGAGAGCGAGGATATCAAGTATACTTTCATATTTGAGTGATGACTTGATACTCTCTCTATAATAACATCTTATTTACCCAGGGTAGCCACTTCAGCTTTTATCAGCTGCTCTTCCAGCAAGCCCTGCATAACATAATATGTTAGTATTACCCTTCTCCATTCTTATATGCCTAGCACCTGGCTAGAAGGCAGAAGGTCCCATTCTTAAAGTCTTTGGTATGACTTGGCCGGGGATCGAATCCACGACCTCCCATTCATGAGGCGGACACTCTATCAATTGAGCCCACCATGCTCTAATTTGCCAACAGTTACTTTACTTCCTTGTTTACTGATGTCATTAATGTGTGTATGGGATAATCACTCTCACTTGCCTAATCTCATTTGATATGCAAAGGGAAGTTATTTTCATCTTGTGCAGGTATTGCATGTGAAATACATGTACCATGAAGTCATTGTTTTTAGTTATTAGGCCTTTCTTTTTAGTTAGGTCTTTCTTTCCCCACTTGTATCATTTAGACAGAAAGCTGTCAATGAATGAAGCTCTTCAGCCAGTGTAAAGTGACATATCCTAAAGTCATGTGTGTTTCATACTAAGTACCATTGCCCTCCTTATGTGGTCTTTTCTTTTCAGGTTTAGTGAAGAAGCAGCCCCAGAGACAAGCAGCTGTAGCTGACAAGGTAAATTAGAATTTTCTACATCCTTAATGCAGTTCGCATCCATATATTTGAGTGGTTTTAATTTAAGACTGCAGTTATGCATTAAAAAAAAAAAACTTCCAATTATTTGCTCCTATCACCATATTGCTATATATCTACATGTACCTATTTAATTTACCAAAGCAGTACTTATCATTCCAGTGAGATTTATTATATGCTGTTTTTGTATTTATAGATTCTTGAGATTCTCTTTGATTTTGTGGAGATCTCTATGAAGCAGGGTCCTGAGAGAGGGGCAATTCACCTGCTAGAGGAACACTTCCAAGTAAGTCTTAACGATTCAGGGTGTTTATTGATACTTGTTTTGAAAAAAATTTAAAGCTGAGCTGACAATATGCTGTAAAACTCTGTTCCTATTAAAAAAGAAAAATATCATTCCTTTATCTAAAAGTCCATTTGAAAAGGGCATTGAGCTTTATCTGAGAAATAATGCATCTGTCAAGCTAAATTCACTGGTGCAAAGAACAGCTTTCAGACAGTTCATGTAAATTTCAGTTCTAGAGCTAGAAGATCACGTTGCATGAAACAGAATGTGACAAAGTTGCAAATTAGTGAAACATTTGTTTGCATGATTTTAACTTTTTTAAGGTTAATATATTGTATGGATACTACAGACTGCCTTCTTCGTGCAGTTTTAAATGGTACATATAGTCTCATCTATTAATGGAAGATTTTCATCTATCCTTTTATTCCAATGTACCAAATTGTTCTATCTTTTCATTTCTCTTATTTCTTTGTAGAGAGTTGTACCCGTATGTGTGGAACATTGTCTTATGCTGGGCAGAAAGTAAGTTTGTATCTTCCCTTATAAGGGGCATTCACACACAAGGTAAAAAGTGAGATTCAAAACTCAATTTTCTAATCGCGATTAGAAAATTGATTTTATTTTGTGTGTGGACAGAATAATCTCACTAATAATTGCAATTCTAATCGCGATTCAACTCGCACTAAGAAATGCGATTTTTCAGCATAATTGAAATTATTTGCTGAGCGTTTTGTGTGTGAACGAAATCGCGATTAGAAAATCGGTTTTATCTATCCCATCATTCTTTGCGCGTGTGCGATCGATGCGCTGTGCGTGCACAGATGGGTTTGGTAAACCCCTGATTTTATGCTCACTCATATGTCAGTTTGTATACTCACATGTTGCTTCTATTTTATATTTAGAGGTTATTTTAACCCATTCGTGACAGGAATTATTTAAAGCCTAATTTGATCAGCTTTTATTCTTCAAATTGGCAATACCATCATTTTTATTTTATTGCTACATTTTTCTTATAAAACGTCATGTATCTGAAATGAATATAAGTTGACAGAAATTATGATGAGATGTCAAAAAGTTGCCAATTTGCAGGGGAAAATGGTGATTTTAAACTTTCTATCACATTGCCAATTTAAGGATTTTAATGCTTTTTTTCCTTTAAAAAATTTTCAGCATCAAACAACAAATATTGACGCAACCAAATGGGCAGTTTGTGTAGAATTTTTTGCTCTTTCTGCTCATTTATTTGGTATAATTTTTAGGACTCTGCATCAAAAGTTATTAGGTCAAACCACAAAATGTGAACCTCTGTCACGAATGTGTTTTAACTCACAATATTTTCTTTAGTATAGAAGTAATGATTGACATTGAATCCCTGATAGGCAGAGCAGAATGTCTTGTGGATATTGTTACTCTTCAAATCTACATAGCCCTGCCTAGATAAGTTTCCTGTATCAATCAGAGAATTGTTTATAGTATTATGATAATAGAATGCTATACTTTATCTCTCATTTTCTTTTTCTGTCGAAGCTTAGCCATTCCCTTCAAGCATAACAAAATACATGTAGTGACCCTTGCTGACATTATTGCACGGCTGAATGCATAGCTTGAATAGCAATATTTCATGAGAACCACAATAGGCTGATTGTAACAGATGTATGGTATTGATTATGTGATGAGTCATGCAGTAAAGTAATTGATAATTCATATTTGATTTTGATAATATGTTTTGATTGTGAAGAGAAATAGATATTAAAGATTGCTTGGCGGACCTTCCTCAGGTTATGTATATGGTTCTATGACACTGAGATACTCTTGTGCTCTTCCATTCACTTGGATACTAATCTTAGGGAGTCTCTCAAGATAGGTGAGTTCTTGTATAGATGAACCATTCTTCACTATACTGCATTCTCCTATGACTTATTCATTGCAGGGATGTCTTGTTTGGGTCAATTTATGAACGATTCAGACATGACATCATTGCCAAGGGTGTCTACCTCGAATGTCTTGAGCCTTACATCCTCAACGATCGTTTGACCTCTGTGACCCCCGAGGTCATGAAGGATTTCATTGAGCACTATCGGCAGAAGGAGTTGATCTCCAATGTGGAGGCTTGTATAGTGCATATGGACATTGCTAGCTTGGATATTCATCAGGTAAAGTTAAAGCAAAGCTATTATCATGGCCCTAGAAACATAGAATCTGTAATATATGTTCCTTTGTAAGTAAAGAACTGTGGAATTTTTGAAAGCCATTTGCTGAGTATTAGCAGACATCTGATATTTTGCGATTGCCGATTGATTTGTGTGTACAGATATGTACATGTAAATGACTGTATGCAGGTGATGGAGGTGATGTTATTCTCTCATGCCAGGAGCAGATAATGCCTATCCATATTAGATAGGAATGAAAAATATATCCTAAGATGAAAGCATGTTTATTTCAGAGTAGCAAGCTCAGATGTGATCATAATATTAAATAATGTTTGTACTTGCAGGTTGTATCACTGTGCTGGGCGTATGGTTTGTATGATGCCATCATCTATGTCTACAATAAAGGCATGAATGATTACGTGACGCCATTGGAAGAGCTGTTACAGCTGTTGAGAGCTGCTGTTAAAGCTAGCAGTCAGCTTTCAGGTAATGAAAGACATATATTTTCATTTCATATTCAGAGTATTTACAGTACACTTCAAGCAGCCATTTCCACCTCTTATATGGGATGTTACATGTATGTTTTGTGTTTCTTATCTGATTGCTATTAAAAAAGCAAATATGCGCTTGTAGGTAAGCAGGCATGGTAATGTACGACTTTATATCTGAAGGATGTAAATATAGTAGTAAGGATTAATGACTTACCAAAGTCTGGCAGCGCATCAAAATGGTTTTGAATCTGAAATTTCTTGGGTACAAAACTACTTCTCTGAGTCAAACTAATGTTTGTACTGTCAGCTTGAGTATTGTTGAAAAACACAATTACATGTATATCCTGCTGACATATTTCAAGTATTTGATATCTATTTCTTTTTTTTACCGAGGGGAAATACTGTTATATTGCGTGCATTTTTAAAATTCTTTGTGATAAATGCTATGAACAGTTCTCTTTCCATTACTCTCCTATTTTAGTTATTTGTTTGTTTTTATTGCAGAAAACCAAATAAAGCTAGGAAACAAGCTTCTTGTATATATCAGGTAAGTTTCATTCCCTTTGTCAATTTTCTAGTGAAATGTTGTTACATGCATTTACATGTACATGTAAATTTGCTCTCATGTTGTACATGTTGATAATAGCCTGTGCACTTGTTCATCCATTAGGGAGGGATCCCAATATAAACCTTTTTTCAAATTATATTGTCAATTCTTACAGATCTTACCAAACAACAATTACCACTAACAAGGGTTATCATTGATTTGTTTTACAAATTTATCACGCAGTTGTAGTGTTGGCTTGTATCGAATCATTATTTTGTATGTGCTTGTGTATATTTCAGTTGTTGCCTTGCTGGCAGGGCCTATCCTATGGGTGACATACCACCTCATCTAGTCAAAGATGTCAAAGAAGGGGTAAGCAAAAAAAAGTTCATCTTTCATATTTTATATTTTATTGGAGCAGCATGGCATTTTGCATGTTCAAGTGTTTATTATCATCACTGAAAGTAAGGTTGTAAACAAAGTACAATTGCATATTATTAACTGTAGCATGTCTTCTGATTTATCATTAAATTTTATCATTAAATCACATTCTTGGCCCTGTAACACAAAGGTTTGCAATCAGTTGAAAATTTGAAAAAAGAATTCTGGTTGGTTAATGCTCAACTTTTTGAACAAGATGACCATGCAACAGTTATCTTGACTGTCATTGCCATTCTGCCATTCTACAGCTGTTTGCAAACTTTGTATTACAGGGCCAGTAATTTACAGATATTACAATATATATTGGGGTTAATGTAGATGTTCGACTGCTTGAAACTCTGAAGACTCATCCCATAACAGGCCCACCTTCCCATTTACCACAATTTATTTTCATGAATGTGTATCCCTTTTGATAAGGTATGGCTAGCTAGTGTTGCAGGTTTGGAATTGTCTGACAGCTTGACACCCTAGAGGCCATTCCCATGATTAACTAACCTATCTCAATCACTGCAACCCCCATCACTTTATTCTTGGTCTGGTATTATACTTAGGAATGTCTACCCTTTGTGATCTTGTTTTATTATAGGTTTGGAGATGTCTTACAGCTCTACACACCAAAGACCCATCCCCTGATGAACCCACCTATCCTAACCTTCGAACCCTTTTGACTTTTGACACCAGGGAATTCCTCAACGTCATGTCACTGGCATTTGAGGAACCAGAGTTTGATTTGCCTCAAGGAGCAAAGTAAGAATTAAAGGAATAATCTCATTATTTTGCATTTAGTTTTATAAAAACGCTCTACGTGAAGAAATATTTAAACTTACAAATAAATCACAGTTTTTCATGTGTTGTCTCATTGTATTCATACCTATGATGGTATTTTAAAAGGTATTTCCTTAGGTTGCAATTTCCATTTTCATATTCTAGTATAGGAGTCTTGAATCCATTGTTATTTCTATTTTAATGTACAATAAGCATGAAGGATATCAAAGCGCTGAATCACGTTAAGGAATGACATCAATTATAAGTCATATTATTCTTCTGAGATCATACCTATGTTTTGTTTTGTCTAAGCTTTTTTTTTAAAAAGAAAAAGAAATGTTAAAGAGTAAACACCTCTTCCTGTTGTCTTTTTTCAGTTCGATGCAATCCAGACAGAGAATAGTTGATATCCTCCTGCAGGTGATGGTAGAAAGTGTTGGTTTCTCAGTAAGTATCTTTAACCTGTTGAACACTAAGCCTGAGATAACTCGGGCTGGGATCTATGGAAAGTGCATGTTATACTGAAATCAAATCACGCTTTAATAAAAATGGTTAAAATTTGTTCATACAAGATAAACTGTGAATTTTGTATCAATTTTCATCAAAATTTAAAAATACTGGAAGGAATATGTATATGAGAAACAATTTTAATAATTTTGTCCATTGTATCATTTTGTTTTTATTGCGTGAAAATTGGTGTAAAATGATATGATTCTGCTAATGCTTTGCAATACATGTATATGTGGACAAGTCTACCTTAAGATTGTTTCATTTCATTGTGTACCATTTAATTCATTTTGGTTTCTTAGTTGCTACCATAGAATTGCGTGGTAAGATTATGCAGGTTTTCAGTGAATCTTACAGCAACTTACCATTGCTGGATATTTCTTGCAATGTTTTAGATGCTATATATTTCAACACCTTCTATTCTGATTTCTTCTAGCCTGCTCAGGTTGGCTGTCTCTTCACATTCCTAGCAAGACAGATGGCCAAACATGAAAACACCATCTATGTCAATAGAATGCTCTTTGAACAGGTAAGGAAATATTTGTACATATTTCAGAATACAGTTGTCATGAGAATTTATGTATTTAGCACATTTTCCACATATAATACACTTTGCAATGATGTAACTACAAGAATAAGTGACTTAAAAACATCACATAAATAAAGCGTGATATGTTCCAAAATAAAGAATTTGATAGTCTGAAGAATTTGTTGTTTTGTTAAAAAATGGAAATTTCTGATAATTATTCATATTGTCATTTTTTATATATTTACTGTCCATTCTAGATCAGATTCATTATCATCATTCATTGCTACCACTGAATCAAGACAGCATTCATGTAGCGGTTATATCACTTGTTGTATGTTATATATATTTAGCGTTTCTGTCAGTTGTTTGATTAGTTTTCAAAAAACAGGGTTGAAGGCATCTAAATAAAGTATTGTTTTATTCATTAAACATTCATTTAACATTACATTGTTACATGCGTTTCCCATTTTTCTAATGAGATGACCATTATTATACCTGTTTTTTATAACCTTTATGTTGTTTGTTCAGGTGTTAGAATTCCTATCCAATCCAACTGGTGAAACAAGGCATGAAGAGAGGGAGCAAGCATTGCTGGAGCTCTTGAATGCAGGAGACTTACTCCAGGTGGATCATGAAAGACTCCTGCAGCTTGCAGAGGGAGCAAAATTGTAAGTTCTGCATCCAGTCACAATCTCTGCATACTGAATATCATGTCCATGAACAAAGTATGTGAAGATTCAGTGACGTTAGTATCACTCGTGATAAGGAAACCAGCTCAGAATATAATCATTTCTGCAAGGTACCTGCTTACTGTATCTCTGCCAGATAAGCACTAAGCATTTATGTACACAGGATGATATCTTTTTGTGTCTCCATTCATTCATTATATTATTTTCCACTAATGAGGTGGAACACCCTACCAGGAGAGCTGGTTTCCTTAGGGGTCCACCTAAATTGAATACATATTTCAAATAAATTTTAAATATAAACTTCATAAAAGAAAATAATAATTGGATAATCATGAAACACTGGACATGCAGAATATAACACAAAGGAAGAAAGGAACAAGACTAACATATGAAAAAGAAGAAAAAAAAAATGGCCTTAGATACACATATGAACTGAAGTAGTATATTTACCTGGAATTTATTCAAGGAACCATTGTTCTATTTTTATGTATTATTTTCTGTATTATTTTAAATTTTTCAAGGAAACAAGTGATCTAGCTCTGTCTCCACAGTATGAGCCTGATCCAGAGTTTCAGCATATTTTGTTTTGCTTATATCCTTACGGTGATGCCAATCACTGATATTGATTTCAATTTTTCTCCTCCTCTAGCTACCGTGTCTGTGAAGTCTTGTATGAAAGAAGAAGAGAGTTTGAGAAGATTCTTCTCTGTTACTTGAGAGATTCATCCAGAAAGGTAAGCTACATTTTGCATTAATCCTTGTTTTTGATGATCACATATATATATATATATGTGAGACAATCGAGAGAATAATAGCGTAGCATGAATCAAAGTTCCCCAGAGCTGTCCTACCATTTTGGAAATTTTGCAAAGGTTGAAAAAATGTCTCCGCCGGGAATCGAACCCGGGCCTTTGGCTATGAACGCCATTGCCTTAACCACTAGACCACGGAGACAGGCCAGTGGTTTCGGCGACTCCAAATTCACTTAACCGACAGATTGACAAATCTTCAACCCTCACTAATTAATTCCTTTGTCGGTGGCAGATGAGTTTCGAACAATGACCTGCCGCACACCTCAGCTGGATCCTGCCACCGACAAAGGAATTAATTAGTGAGGGTTGAAGATTTGTCAATCTGTCGGTTAAGTGAATTTGGAGTCGCCGAAACCACTGGCCCGTCTCCGTGGTCTAGTGGTTAAGGCATTGGCGTTCATAGCCAAAGGCCCGGGTTCGATTCCCGGCGGAGACATTTTTTCAACCTTTGCAAAACTTCCAAAATGGTAGGACAGCTCTGGGGAACTTTGATTCATGCTAGGCTATTATTCTCTCAATTGTCTCACATGTATTTATTTCCACGAGAGTTGCCAAAGCTGTTGTATATGTTACCTGATCACAAATATATATATATATATATATATATTATATCAATATAGGTACATAGAAGATGGAGAATGAGTAGACTCATTCAACATAATAAATTTCATTACTAAAGCACCTTATAGATTTTTTTAAAAAACACACATGCACCTATTGGTAACAATATGCCTATAGCACATTGATTTATTTGATGTACGATTAAAGAGCAATGTAGCGGTAGATAAAATGCCTTGCTCAAGGGCATACGTGTCATGCCGGGGATTGAACCCCCATTTCTCGCGTCTCCATTCAAGCACCTTAAACCGCTAGACCACCACTATCTTTTCAAATTTAGATGCAAAGCGCATCAAATATGAACGCACAAAGAAATAATGAAATAGTATGATACAAACTTACACAGGAAACAACAGAGAAAATTAGAAAAGATATGTTTTTAGACACCTCCTAAAGGTATTGGCTAACTTTGTGAGTAGCTGATTTAAAAAATTCTCAAACTAAGATGAAACATGTGTATGAGTACTTGTATTTGTACTCAAAAACCCTGAAACCAACCATAATTTGGAATGAAAAAGTGTAAGTCAGACGCAAACGGCGATTTCATTATCCTTCGTCTCATGAGACAATCAATAAGAGGACCACTTTGCTTGAATTTGAAAATGCCGTTATGTGCCTCCCGCCGCGTGATTTGCCAGTACACACAGTACGGTAAGGTGAGTCACACGCGCATGCGCACTCCTTATGTCTATTCTGTGCAACCGACCCTCGTATATTTTTCAAACATTGGTTGATATTTAAAAAAACTTCCTGTGGATATTATACTTTGAAACTTTCAGACTGGTATTTTTACACTATAACCCTTATGTTTATCCCATTTTCAAGTAACAAAACAAGATTTTTTAAAATCGTAACAATGTTAACCAATGTCTTTAAATGCTGTGAGAGTTTTACAATTCTAAGTTTTTGCAGATTACTTTCCAGTATCATGCATATATATTATTTTTTTTATTTGTTCATGGTTTGATACAGCTTGGGATTGGCAGCTAGTGGCTGAATTGTTCATGGTTTACATTAAAATTGCATGAAAACACATTCAGTGATTACAAATGGTAACGGTTTTACAAACAAGACAGTCAAATTGATGATCAAGGTGTATAGAATATAGAATACATGAATATTCACCAATGCCATGGTGAGAAATCATGTTATTGAAGTATTCTTGGAACTGAGATTATCTAAGAAGTTTCATTAAATCAAGAAATAATATGGAGTTGATCTCCTGTATTGTTTTATCTGATGCGAGGTATGAAGTGTAAATTGTTCTTCAAAAGAAGACCTTTCTTGACCGTCTCTTTTATCTTGTTTTAGGCATCAGTATTCTCCTACATCCATAATATAATGATGGAGAGCTACTACACGGAACCAGAGAAAGATGCGGTCCAGAAACAGGCAATCAAACATCTTCAGGTATGAGGAAGGTTTTTGTTTTTGTTTTGTTTGTGTTTTTTTTAAAGCTAACCATGTTAATGATCACATAGGGCAGGTTGATATCTCAGTTTGTTAACCTGTTGACTACTAACTTCTCATATTTCCCATAGACTTACTAAAGGAACTATTCCGTTCCCGTAGGCAAAGTGTTAAACATACAGTGATGATACATGTTCCTACTCTGATTCTTGGACTTGCAGACGCCATGAAAAATTGCCCAAAAGAGATAAATACATGTACATGCCATTAAAGACACCAACACCATAACGAATATGAAAGGAAATGCCTGTCAAGTTTATGCTGCCTTACTCCCTCTTGTATAAAAACTGCTTTTTGAAAAAAAAAAATTCCTTTTGCTCTTTAGATGTATGTATGCAAAACTCTATATACATAGATCCTTCTTCTGAGCCGTACCCAAACATTTCTGAGTCAAGAATGCCTGTGTTTCATTCACTTGAATGGTTTATAATGAAAATGAAGTAATGAACCGTGTATAACTTGTAATTTTTTTCTTTGTATTGACAGGATCTTGTAGCCATAGACAGCAAGGAAACTGCCCAGCTGGTTTTGAAAGTTTTTGCTCACTCTTTGAGTGATGTTGTCTTACAATTACAGGTTAGTTCATTAACTGCTCTATCATTCTCTTATTCTGCATTTGATTCCATCATTGAATCATCCTTTCTTCAGTTCTTCTGTCATTCCCTCCAAATTATCTTGTTTTCCATCATCCCATCTCTCTCATGGTATCTCTATCTGCCATGCCAGTTTCACTCTGTCCTTTCCAATTATGAAAAGTGTATTGCTTGTCATGATCTGTTTTTTTTCTTCCATATACAGGTACCTTTTGAGGTCCACCTTACTTCCCTCTCCTCAGCTATCCTATCATTCCAAACCAAAGAAGCCAATTTGAAATTTATATCGTTCATGTCTTTTATGAATATTCTGTTTAAACAAACAAACAAACAAACAAACAAAAATAATGTAGGCAACATAATATACTGTTTATTCATTTGTGTGATTGCCATTAGGGATGGAGGTTGAAAGCCAGTTCACTGTGTCATCGTCAAGTTCTTTTACTTGAATACCTATTTGACTATGCTTTCTTTAAAATTTCTTCTTTTTTTTTTAAATTCAGAACCAACCACAGCTGCAGTATGAGTTCCTAGAAGGTGTGTTTGATGGCAGAGATACAGGAAGCGCCCTCTATGGCCGAGAGGAAGCTCAGCCTGATTGCTTTCTTCATGAGAAGTTCCTGGATCTGATGTGTACGTTCAATCCAAAGAGGGTTCTAAACTTTGTCATGATGTCTGAGAATTATCGACTGGAGGAAGCACTTCGTGTAAGTATTCTTTCTCTGTCAAAATGCCTTTCTTTTAGAATTGTAATTTGAGACAAGTATAATGTTATACATAAATAGTCATGTACATCATATATTTTAAAGTGATTTACATATATATATACCACAAGGTTTTCTTTAACCCTGAAATATATACAGAAGAATAATCAAAGTAAGTATACTGTCTCTATTTACTAGAATACATTGAAAATCATCCCTTTATGTATGTGATGAATGCACCTGTGAATTGGCAAATAGATTTTACTGGATTCAGTGTAAGAGAAATTTGTGCATCTATTTGTGCAAGATTTGAGAGTCTACTGTCAATATCAGTAGGTCTGTGTTCTTGCCCTACACTTTTTTCAGACAACATTTCAATCCCTCCCTGCTTTATATCTACTCATTAACGTGACATATGCTCTGTCGTCAATTTCTCCAGGCTCTATAACATCAAGGATACACGGTTAAGATCAAGATTGCGATAGGGTTTTAGGTCAGGCTTTGGGTTAGGGTTAGAGTTTAGTATAGTGTTCAGTCCAGGGTTAAAGTTTATTATTTGGGTAGTGAAGGAAATCAAAGCAGAGAAATTGTCAGTGGAACACATGGTACAACTGTCCATACCATATGCCTTGCCTGATCTTATTTGTCATAGGAGTAATGTTTCATTTCTCTTCTACAGATTGTAAGGAAGCACAAGATGTCTGAACCCACAGCCTTCTTGCTGGAGAAGTCTGGAGACATTCAAGGAGCCTTTGGGATCCTGATGGAGAACCTCCAAGCTAAGGTCAAAGGTCTCTCAGACGTGGTCAAAGGTCAAGAGGGCAAACAGAATGATGGTAGGAATATGTATTATTCAAGGCACAGGAGGTTTTTATGTGGTCACTCATTGCTTTTTTATATGTAGATTGTTTTACAAAAATTATCTGATTTATTCAAGTTAACTTCATTTACACTTTCATTACTAGTGATAAAGTTTGGCATTTTTAAAAGAGCCCTTTTAAGAGCCTCAGATATTTTCTACTTTCTTCCATTATGGTTATGTGTTCAGTTGCATTGAAGACCTCTGTGCACTGTGTCAGTTGATTCATCGCAAAATTTTGACATGATATATTTTCTCTTCTTTTTTATTTGTTGTTGTTATTACAGGAATGGATGTTACCCTGTGTCTGTCTAATGTGCAAGCAGTTCTAATGGTTCTTGTTCAGCTGTGTCAGAGAAACTCACCAAAACTTGATGAAGAGGGAAGAGAGGTATAATAAGTTGTGTTTTCATTGAGCAATGATGCTGAGAATGAGGATAATGATGATGGTAGTGGTAATGGTGGTGGTGGCGATGATGTTATGATGATGATGATGATGATGATGGCGGTGGTAGTTGTAGTGGTAGTGGTGATAGTGATGGTGATGATAGTGATGTGCTGCTGCTGCTGCTGATGGTGATGATGATGTTAATAATGATGGTGAGGATGATGAGGATGATGACAGTGGTGGTGATATAATAGTGATGTGATGTACTGCAGCTGCTGCTGCTGATGATGATGGTGATAGTGATGATGATGGTGATGATGATGACAGTGGTGGTGATATAATAGTGATGTGATGTACTGCAGCTGCTGCTGCTGATGATGATGGTGATAGTGATGATGATGGTGATGATGATGACAGTGGTGGTGATATAATAGTGATGTGATGTACTGCAGCTGCTGCTGCTGATGATGATGGTGATAGTGATGATGATGGTGATGATGATGACAGTGGTGGTGATATAATAGTGATGTGATGTACTGCAGCTGCTGCTGCTGATGATGATGGTGATAGTGATGATGATGGTGATGATGATGATAACAGTGGTGGTGATATAATAGTGATGTGATGTACTGCAGCTGCTGCTGCTGATGATGATGGTGATAGTGATGATGATGATGATGATGATGATGACAGTGGTGGTGAGATAATAGTGATGTGATGTACTGCTGCTGCTGCTTCTGCTGCTGATGATTATAATGATGTACATGTAGGTGACAGTATTGATAGTGGTGGAGAATGGCGATGATTATGATGTTGATAGTGGTAACGTGGGTAATGACGGTGATGGTACTGGTAGCAATGTTATCTAAAGGATTTTGCTCTTGCTGCTTCTACTGCTGCAGTTAACGATGAATAATGGTTGTTACTAAGAATTGTAAGAGTTGCTTAATTTCAGATGAACTGCAATGATGGATTTTATGAATTTTTTTTTCTGTCTCCTAGACCCTGTGGTTTCCTCTCTTGGACCTTATGATGACAACACAAAGAAGACTCAAACCATCCTTCAATGAAACTCAGTTTGAAAGTAAGGATTTTTGTCTACTTCATTGGCTTATCGTGCAGATATTGCTGCGAGTCAAGAAAAACTAAAAAAATAAACCTGAACAAAAAAAAACGACAAAAACAAACAAAAATCATAAAATTCAGTGCAGTTTAAGAAATTCCCATGTCTCCTTGTCTTGTAGAGCATTAAAATGCAATAACATTTGTTGATATTTGCATCACAAAGGAAAAGTCCAAAAATTATCCTTCATCCCGTATGATTGCACTTTCTAGGTTTTCTTTCAGTTTTTGATTATGTATCTTTTTATACATTTAGGCATAAGCTGTGAAGTTTCTTGAATTATCGCTTTTAGGAGAAGACTTCAAATGCTTCCTTTCTGCTTTCACTCCTCAGGTTTCAAGGAGCTCACAAGGCATGTACTGAACAGCATGATGGGGCATCTGTCATTACCCAGAATCCTTCAGAAAATCATGCAGGTATGTCCACACCTTAGACATGTAATAAATTGACTAGACGAAAAGCAGCACGCCAGATATCATTACTTGAATGGCATTAGGCCCTGCCTCTTTCGGATCATTTGAAGGGGCCGATAAGCACCCGTTATCGCCATGATATCGATAACACTGCTGCATTTTTCATATCTTTTGCATGTATCAATTTTATAGTGACACTTTGATTTAATGCGCATTTGTTGCGTATTTGTTGCGCATTTATTGTGCATTTATTGCGCATGTTTTTAGCTGATGAGTGTGATGTTTTAAAACATGCACAAACCTACAGGCCACTCGTTGGAATCATCTTCCAAAATGAATTATTCATTTTTTATCATAAATATTGATGGTGCTTAGGTCGGCCTTCTAATGGATCTGGACAAAATGGCGGAGCTTTAGGAGCCTGGTCCACACTGAATGATAATATGCTTTGATGGTTATATTAGAGGATGGTCTTCCCTTCAACCTTGATGCTCAAGTTTTGAATTGAAATTATTGTCTACTGAGGATGAAAAAAAAGAAAAGAAGACAATTTCGGGATCTACTGAGGGAAGAAAGAAGAGGTCTTGCTTGTGTGCCATGATGTGCAGAAATTGCAGGGTCTAGTAATCAAGGAATTGGCATCAGTTTCCAGTTGTACTTGAGTTTCAAAAGGGTTAGCATTTTCTATTACCTGACTGTTTCCTGTCTTTTAAGTATGGAAGTTTAGAATTCATCTTTATTGTTGTAGTTTTCAGAAAATCAGAGCATTTTTGGAAAACGTAAAGACCTGAAATGTTCTGTTTTGTTTTGCATATGCATTTTAGGATCCAACTTACAGCACAGGCAGGTTTGGGGAGATCAGAGAGCTGATTATTGGAATGTTAGAAACCTACACTTATGAATCAGTGAGTATCAATGAACTATTGACTGAATGATGTTGTATTTTAATGCTAACTTTACTGTGATATGTATTCATATCAGTTGAATTAAATGGAATGATTTATAAAAGCATGTAAAAATAAAAGAAAACGTACAATAAAACAGAATGTGAACTTTGAACACTCCAAAAAAAAAAAAAAAAGAGAAAAGGAAGAAAAAAATAAAAAACACAAATACTGGTGGGATCAGCATGTAGTAATAAAAATTTCTAGACAGATACATGTATGTATGGCAGTAGACAAGCAAAACCCTGTTTGTTTGTATTCCTGTATATTCTCTCTTTCTGAATTCTTGTTTTATTGCTATCTCTCTGTATTTCCATTTCTCTCTCTTCCAATCAATAACATCTCTCTATCTATCTTTCTCTTACAATCAGTGACAATTTTTCCTAATCCATCACATTTTCCAGACCTTACTGAAGACTGCCAATCGATTGCTAGACAGAGATCTGTACGGCTCAGTCAAGAACTTGACCATGGCTGCCAATAGAGGGCTCATGCCTCGTAGAGAATCTTGTATGATATGTGGAAAGAACTATGCCTATTCAACAGAGTCTGATAACATGTTAATCTTCAGGTAAGAATACTGCATGTAAATCTTGGATATCATGCAATGACATTGTTGATACCACAATTAATCTTATCCACATTTATCACTAAACACATCAACAATGTTCTTTTTCTATTTGGTACTTTACTAAAATTGTGATGTAAAAAATGTATGGGAGGACAATACCTTGGACTTACCTCCTACTATTGACCTGTTATACTTTCATCCTATATATATCAGCTGTGGGCACACCTACCATACTACTTGCCTACAGACAGCTGGTTGCTCAGCTCTCATAGATGGCCAGAGACACTGGACATGTCTACAGTGCTACTCGGCTAGGAGAGGGGCAGCACTCACACAAAATAGGAGACCACGCCTCTTCAGCTCAGGGGAGGAGCCTAAGAAAGGAGGAGGGCCTATCTCACCAAGGGGTGGAGCTGTGGGAGGGAGTAAAGATGCTGCTGAAGAGGTATTAATGAATTTTGTCAACATGGTCTTTCCCAATGTATAGAAAAATGAATTTGTTCCTCAATACAGTGTTGTTGTTTTTTTGTGTGTAAATGTTGCACTGGAATTCATATTGACTAAAGAATAAATGTTTTGTTTTTTAGTTTATGGAATCACATACTCTTGTCTAAAGTCATGTTGAAATTTTGATCAGTAAAATGTAAACTATTCTTTCAATATCATATGCAAAATTAGTGAAAAATTTGGGGCTAATGAAAATACAAAATGACCACTACTTGAAGGGCTACTTTAATTATCTCTACAGCTTTGTTTCCTTTATTCCCTCTTTGGTTGGCCTAATTACTTTCATAGTCTATTGTAATAACTGGATGTTGAATTGATAATGACAGCTGTATGATATGGTGAGGTTAGTGTCCTCATTGATTATTACTTTTATTTCTATTTTTCTATTGAAGGATGTAGCCTTGAATCCAGAGCAAGAAGCATCTCTTGAAAATCTGAAGAGATGGACAGAAGGACCCTCAAGAGTGAGTAAAAGATCAAACTTTCTCTTAAACTCTTCAACATCCATGAGAATTTGGGAACTAGTTGTTTGGTGGGAATAATAATGATTTGGAATTATCACAGCATTTTCCCTTCATGACAGAGGTCCACATTTTGTGGTTTGGCCTAATATCTTTTGATGCAAAGCCCTAAAATCATACCAAATACAAGAGCAGAAAGAGCAAAAAATTCTACACAAACTGTGCCCATTTTGGTTGCGTCAGTATTCGTTGTTTGATGCTGAAATTTTTTAAAAGGAAAATAAGTATTAAAATCCTTAAATTGGCAATGTGATAGAAGGTTTAAAATCACCGTTTTCCCCTGCAAATTGGCAACTTTTTGACTTTTCATAATTTCTGTCAATTTATATTCATTTCAGATACATGACGTTTTATAAGAAAAATGTAGCAATAAAATAAAAATGTTGGTGTTGCCCATTTGAAGAATAAAAACCGATCAAATTAGGCTTTAAATAATTCCTGTCACGAATGGGTTAACCCGTTGAACCCTAATCCCGAGATAACTCGAGCTAGGGTCTGTGGAAAATGTGTGTGATATACTGAAATCGAATCATGCTCAACAGTTTAAAAAGGAAAAAGTAGTGGACCAATTAAAAGAAATTACTGAATAGGTGTTTGGTACTGCAAAATCAGAAAGTAGCATTAACACAGACATACTTAAGCTTTTCGACATGCACTCAGAGTAAAATCAAATGAATGAACAAAGCTGAAAATGTAAACAATATATAGGCGGTAATGAGAGAACAATACGCGTGGAAATGGAGAGCTCTGATTGGCTGTTGGGGTAAACAAAATTAGCTTGCTGCCAGCTGGTTTCAAATCATAAAAAATTATTAAAATAATCCAAGAAATTATAAAAAGAAATTAGTGGAACATGATGTCACAGAGATAAGATATTAGGAGCAGTTTGATGTCATAGTGTGATGTTACTCAAATTTTAATGTTCCTACTTGCATTTATTGGTAATGTTAAGAATCATGCAATATCTGTGAACCGGAGTCTTTAGTTGATGAATTATTCTACAGTGTATGAAGTTCATGTTACATTTATTTAGCAGATAACTGTTTCTCTATTTTTCTTCCAACTCCTTACAGCTAGCAATCTTAAGTGAAGTTTTGATGACCCAGCGAGCCAATCCCTCCTCCAAGGGCCTTGTAAAACCTAATAGTATTCTACATCAGGAGAGCTTCAGACTCAGGCTAGCTCCACCCCCTAGTGATGAATGATGTCATCCATACATATATTAGCCCCTCCATCAATGATAAGTGGCTTAAAACTAATAAGGAGAGCTTCAGACTCAGGCTAGCTCCACCCCCTAGTGATGAATGATGTGATCCATACATATATTAGCCCCTCCATCAATGATAAGTGGCTTAAAACTAATAAGGAGAGCTTCAGACTCAGGCTAGCTCCTCCCCCTAGTGATGATTGACATGATTCTAGATCAGGAGAGCTTCAGACTCAGGCTAGCTCCACCCCCTAGTGATGAATGATGTCATCCATACATATATTAGCCCCTCCATCAATGATAAGTGGCTTAAAACTAATAAGGAGAGCTTCAGACTCAGGCTAGCTCCACCCCCTAGTGATGAATGATGTGATCCATACATATATTAGCCCCTCCATCAATGATAAGTGGCTTAAAACTAATAAGGAGAGCTTCAGACTCAGGCTAGCTCCTCCCCCTAGTGATGATTGACATGATTCTAGATCAGGAGAGCTTCAGACTCAGGCTAGCTCCACCCCCTAGTGATGAATGATGTCATCCATACATATATTAGCCCCTCCATCAATGATAAGTGGCTTAAAACTAATAAGGAGAGCTTCAGACTCAGGCTAGCTCCTCCCCCTAGTGAGGATTGACAGGATTCTAGATCAGGAGAGCTTCAGGCTCAGGCTAGCTCCACCCCCTAGTGATGAATGACTGCATCATGAAAGCAGACCTCCCAACCATTCTTAATTTGGAGGAAAGAATCTGAATTTTGACCATTCCAAGCTCTTGTTTAGATATGATTTTCCTCTTTCTCTTAATAAATTTACTACACACTCCTATGGGAAATGCTGTTTCTTTCCTTATTTGAGCAAAATCAGCTCTGTTTATCAGTCGGAAAGGTTGGGAGGTCTGTGAAAGCTCTTCATTTAGATTAATCTCTCCCTTCAATCTAAGTGGCGTAAAACTAATTAGGAGAGCTTCAGATCTCAGACTCAGGCTAGCTCCTCCCCCCAGTGATGAATGACAGCACTCTGCATCAGGAGAGTACAGATTTAGACATACCCCTTCCCCTAGTAATGGTTGATTGCATTATCTGTAAAGAGAGCTCCAGATTCACAATATCCTCTCCTATAATGATGAATGAAAGAATTATACTGAATTCTACACACTGGTAATCTCCATAACCAAGTTTTTGGGGGGTAAAAATCATGTACAGGGTTTTTGTGAAGGATGATGTTGATTTGCACAAGAGCGCAAGTATTCATACTGATGGCCATACCATCTCATTAACATAATTACATGCAGATAATATATCTCCCAATGTATTGTGTACCATCTGCTTGCATGGTAAGAAGTTGGTAACCTTAAGCCCTTCACATCATTGAACTTTGCAATAGTTTTTGAAAAGTGAAAATTAAAGTAATCATTTCATTAGGATATGAGGTATACCTGTATGCTGTTTCTCAAAGTGGGAAAAGGCAGAAATTGATACTACATTATTCAATTTGTTTAAATCAAATCTTGTGACACCTATTTTACAAGTCTATATATATTTGACAAAATAAAGTCCCTAGCAAATGTCATTTCACTATTGAAGAGGATTATTATGGGATTGATATATTTATCTTGTCATAAGAATTCCTGTTTTATAAAAGCTTTTAATCCAGGTGAGAACACCTCTGATTTAAACAAAACCCAAAGTAGATTTATGAATGATCCAAAATCAATATGAATCCTACTCTTAGAGTCTTTTGTATTTACTTCTTTCAGAGCATGTTCATAAGTGAAATTATTCTAGCAATCTCCTGATTGATCTTGTAATGCTATTGCTTGGTTTCAATGTAATGAAGATTTATGTGTACAGGTCACACTTCCTAAATAATTACAAGTGTGATTGTAGATTGCCTATGTATCTTTTTTACTTTCAATTTATACTTTGTATGAAAATGAGTATGTGATCTTCAAGAGCAACTCTATCTTTGTGATATTTATGTGCAATTTATTTCAAATATCTTATGTTGTATATGTATGATGTATCTTCTTCATCTGACCAAGATAATTATCTTGAGGATGGGATCAAAATATATGATTAACAGGCAAGAAAATACATAGTAGTTTTATATGTCTTGTGTTACTCTTAAAGGTAGTAGACCACTTTTGCACAACATTGTTTCAGAATTTGAAGAGAAATAAGCCAATTTCAATTTTGAATGACAGATATTTATGTAAAACTATCATGTTATCAAATTTACAACAATATTCCAAAGAATAAGTGAAAAATTAATGGTTTTACTCGTAAAGTGCCAGGAAGATGCCTTTACAAAACAAAGAAAATAAAAAGAAATTTGTGTTGAATATTTCTTTCTTAATTCTAAACAGGAATCTGCTGGGATCTAAAACTTTACAAGTGTTTTTCTGTGGTTTAAATCAATCTAAAGTAAAACTTTTGTGCAGATTGTGTGCTACTTGCAAATTTGGCCTACTACCTTTAAATGGAAGGAAAAATATACAGTTCTAACATGCATTATTTTTACCCTAATTTGTCAGGTTTACAGGGTTGCATAAACCCACTTGCCCGTTTATGCAAACTAACTATAACTACCAAAGCTAGTGAGGGAGTTTAAGCCTACCCTATTGCAGTTAAAAGTTTTGTGGCAAATTTCTGAAAGTTAGTTTTGGTTGAACAAGGGTAAATTTTGGTAGCATGTTTACTAGCCTGAAATACAGGTAACTTAATGAGAATACATGTATACATTTTGTATCATCAAACTTGATATGATTGAAATAAACAGTAAGGAAAGATAGATTGTGTTTGTAATTGTTATTGTGAATATGCATTTCCTCTCACTTATTCTCTTTGCCGCCACCCATTATGGTGTATCATTCTACATGATCTCATGATACATTCTATGTACATGTTGTATAATATTCTCTCTCTGATGCAATCTTATCTTGTTGCAATTTTCAACCTATTCTTGATGTATGTAAGCAGACTGATAGGTACACAAACAGGGAGGGGGGGAGGTGTGTGTGTGTGAGAGAGAGAGAGAGAGAGAGAGAGAGAGAGAGAGAGAGAGAGAAAACGTGGGGGGGGGGGGGG
Organism: Echinometra lucunter; assembly: GCA_029962745.1. Lineage (NCBI taxonomy): Eukaryota > Metazoa > Echinodermata > Echinoidea > Camarodonta > Echinometridae > Echinometra > Echinometra lucunter. The sequence continues at coordinate 1,743,903 of CM057153.1, forward strand.
TGGGAGGTGTGAAAGAGAGGGACATACAAATGAAAGAAGGCCCTGAAGGGCATAGATTGAGAGGGATAGACAGAGGGCTTGAATACACATGATACATGCAGATATTAGGATGGAAGCATTGTGTTTTGTATTTATATTAGTTTGATATTTCATTTCAATAGACGTTAATCCCCTTCTCTCCACACCTCTTGTACTGAGCATCTCCCTCTTCCTTCATAAAATGTAATTCGAAAAATTTAAGGTCTGTACATTATTTTCAGCAATTTTGAATTAATTAGTCATAACTAATCATATGTAGGCATGATCTTTCTGGCATAATATAAAGTAAAACAGATAAAAAGGATAAATGGGAAAAAAAGATTATTTGAGAAGTTTTGGGGGAAAAGAAATGCAAAAAGGATTGGGTCTCACTGTATTGAACGGGCTGCAAGCCGCTGACTATTCACAGGCGCTATCCCGCTACTGCTCCACACGGGGACTTTTGCCTGCTGCGTTTCCGCCCTGGGCCAGTACGTCCCTCCTTAGACGACCTGGTTAGAGCCGATCCTCCGACCAATCATATCGATGCCGAGCTTAGCGCGGACGCCCGATCGCCATAGAACGACGACATACAGGACTCCCGCTCTCAAGCGATCCACCAACCCCGACTTCCAAAGCAGCTGGATTACAGGCGCACGCCACAACGCCCAGTCGAACATGGCTACCAAACTTAAGGTTACATTGATAGCTTATGAATATTTCAACGCCTTTAATGCATATTCATACGATGAATACCGATGTCACTCCATGGCCCATTCTATCAGCTCAGCTACATAGACCTATAATAATGGGGAGAGCAGCCTCTGAATGCTGGTAGTCCAGTGGTATATACAACTCTCCATTAGAAAGGACACTAAGTAAATAAATGTTGACCTCGAAGTTGTGCTCCAGCTAAATTCATACCATGATGAATTCTTCCCAGGATCTTTCTTCAGTACTGATGCAATCATTAACGTACGAGGTAAGTGGTCTTGCCATAGGAAACCTATCGGGATTTTTGTCTTGAAAAACAAACAAACGAACGAACGAACGAACGAACAAACAAACAAAAAACACACACACAGACAAATATACATACAAAATACACAACCAAGATCGAGGAAAGATCGACCTAAGTCTAAAGAGAAATTCAGGATAAGGATCAGCTTGGATTAGAATTAAGGATAAAATCAGGTTTATTACATTTAGTACATAATCTGGCGTCATTCCTGGTTGTTCAAAGTGTTCATTAGACATGGTTATGTTGCTGCGCGGTGAGCATCCGTTTGCATTAGGTGAGCATCATAGGCATAATCGTCATTATCATCATCATCATCACCACGACCACCATGACCACCACGACCACCACCATCATCATCATCATCATCATCATCATCATCATCATCACCACCACCACCACCATCATCATCATAATCCTCATCACCGCCTCTACCATGCATCACCATCATTATTATCAGCATCATAGTCGTCTACATCATCATTATCAGCATCATCTTCATAATCTTCATGGTTATCATCACCGCCATTATCATCATTATAACAAGCATCTCTTAGTTTTCTTTCTCTTCTTCTTAACGTCGTCATTATCATCATCATCATCATCATCTCCTTTTGTTGTTGCAGCAATTGACAAAAGCACTATCACGCTATCATCATCGTCATCATCAAGTCAAATCGTCAAACGCTTCTCCGTTCTTCCTTTTTTCCCGACAGAATTTTCCTCCTGTATCTCCGAATAAGCCTCTAAAATGTGAATAATTTCGAAGTATTCATCGTAACCAGCTTTCTTTGAAAAAATATTGGAAATCTTACTGGAAATCTTAGTGAAGAAAAACAAAAAGGAAAAAATCCTCTTTTTTTATACCCTGCATACATGCACTCCTCATATTCCTACAGAATCAATGCTTACATTGCCATCTAGTTTTACTGTTTTAATTGACACCACACGAATGTAGTAAACAAACAAACAAACAATGTCCGTTTTACCTGTCTTTAATACATTTCAGAAAAGGTTACAGGAACGAAATCATAAATGCTATGATGATAATGATTATTCATTATGAATAAAATGACAACAAATGTCGTAAATAGTCAGTGACGACCACATGCATAGAGTAATCGCAATATCAATGCCATAAATGAGGAAGCATTATATTATCACATCTTGAACTTTACAAAAACAGAGACTTTATTGGACTAATTCACCTCTTATTAGCAATGCGTACAGTTTTCTAAAATCTATTTACAAAATATACAACAAAGCTCCGAATACATAATACAAATAATATCAATTATTTATGGCATGAACCATCAGTGTCATGTGAAGCTACGAAAATAAGATAAACATATCAACTCACTGTTCTTTGCGAATATCATATAATGTAATGTGGAAGAACGCTCAAAACGGTACCAGTATATTGAAGCATATATTTGCTGGGCATGATTGTATTAAATGTTAAATTATGACTTCACAATCTAATATGCTACATATTGATATTACATGTTGAGAATGAAAGAAGAAAAAAATAAACGCATCATATAAAAACTAATACATCCTGGTAATTTGACATTACAGCGACGAACTTGTGCAAAATAAAGTCCATATTCATCGAAATAGCAATAAACTATATACATACACAATAACTGATCTAATCTGGAATTCGTCTTTGAGCTGGAATTTTAATTTGGAAGTGTCGTTAAACTGGAATGACAAACCAAATTTTGGTCATAATACAACATAAGGAATGGAACCCATTAATGCTGATGTAGTGATATATTATTCATATTTTGCGTATTAACAAACTGGGGAGCGTTTCATCAAGAGTTTTGTCGGTGAAAATCACCGACAAATGTTATAAGCTACTGAAAATACTCGTATCTGATTGGCTGAAAGCAAATTAGTCGGTGAAAACCACCGACTAATTGTTTCATGAAACGCCCCCCTGGCATCTAAAGAGACACTAATACCATACTTTGAGCATTATCATGTCATTCTTTATTACCCAAATAATTATATCCAACTTTGCATAAAGTTTTATCTAAAAACAAAACAAAACTAAGAAAAAACAAGCTCTTTGCTGGAATATCTCAGTGATAGAAGAATAAGAATTATGATCAATATTTACAAAAACATACAAAAGTATACTGAAGATTTTCTAAAGAAAAGTGGATAATGCCGATTACAAAAGGCAGGTTAAAATGTAGACAGCTTTTCAAGTATATATCTTATTTTGTTAACGTCACTTTTATTTCAAATTCACGAATTTTAGCTCACAAACGCAATATTAACCCCTTATATGAGAGGGAGAAAATATAGTTATGAACATGAATTTGCAAGGCAGACAATTTCAAATAAAAAACATAAAATACCACCTCTAGTTGCATTGTCTACCAGTGTAGCAAGTAACATTTACTTCCATATTTGGTGGTGAGGCATTCACATTTATGCTATCAACTACCACGTTCAGAGCTAACTAATTTCTATCAGCTATTTGGCATGTTCAAAAGTTATAATAATACTTCTTGAATACAGTTCCATTGCGTCACTCCAAATATCTCACACGAAATATAAAGAAATATTTTGACATACTATAAAATTTTGTCGTGCTCTTGCCGCTATCTGCAGAATTAAGTATATAGCCGAATTCATTCATGACTTACTGTAGTAATACATGCTATCACTCAGTTTGAGTAATCATTACTATGGTAGACAAATTCACTACAAATATCATATCAAATATTATAAAATTACTATACCGGCATCTTCAAGTTAAAGTTATGGTTCATGCAGTACACTTTATTTGGCATGCATAAAATTACGCTCCTTGCAGTCTGTGCGTTTGCACGGGCGACGTTAATTTCACTGTATTTTTTTTCTGCATCCCTCTCAAAACACAGGTGAAAAACTCCCGGGAAAAACTTTAAACAAGTTGATCTGAAAACACTTAATATTGGAATATATAATTTCTACAGCTCTTTACTTTGCGTACATAACTAAGAAAAATGCCATTTTAAAAAAAAATTATAAAAGGGAACAGAAGACACTTCGAATTTGCTGACTTGATCTTTCTGTATTATTTTATCGTATATCTTCATAATGTTGTGGTCGCTGGTGGGATCACATTTCCTTTCGGTAAGGACACTTTGCCAGGATTTCTTCAAGCATGTCAAGGGCAGCATCCGTCAAAATACATCATGACTATGTCTGTATGTATTCCTTTCAAAAGAAGCTTGTACAACCTACTATACTTAAGACATTTCCTTATCCCTACAATTGCAATCCATTCTCCTTTTATCACGGTGCCGTTACTAAGTATTATGTTTCGTCCTTAATTTTGAGTAGTCAAGTTTAAAAGCCTTCGACGAGCAAATCAGCTATACATGACGCTTCTCCTTTCGAGTTGGTTGCTTTTATACAGTACTCTCCCTCGTCATCTTCTTGGATTCTCCTGATGATGAGAGAACACGAACCATCGTCATCGTAATCAAAGATAAATCGAGCACTCTCCTCGATCTCCACGCCATCTTGTAACCATTTGATTTCAGGTTCGGGATCGCCTGCCACTCTGCAATCAAAACGGGCGCTGTCACCTTCGAAGACTTCACAGTCCACGATTTCTTTGATAAAATGTGGAGCACCTGGGATGTTCTGATTCAAATCTTTCTTGCCTGGACCATCGGTGTCGTCCTCAACGTCATCCTCCGAATCAACTTCACTGTCATTATCGCCATTTTGTCGCTCACTCACGGGTTTCTTCACGTTTGTTTCACTCTCACTGTTCTTATGGTCCATATTGTTCATGGTTGCATAGTCTTTCGCTTGCACTTTGCTACTGATCGTTTCCTGCGCTTCTGTTTTCACCTGGTCTTCGCACTTGGACATCGACCGATTGTCGTTCTTGGGAGCGTCGTCAGTGGCTTTGTCATCAGTTTCTGTTATCTTCGATGGGGTTGTCGGGGTAGATGGTGGTTTTTCTCTCGATGAGGGCGTCGACTGGCTTCGCATGAGGCTGCCGCTATTCTCACCCGATTTCTTGCTACTGCCGAACAGTGATAAGGAGGCCATTCGTCCGATAGCTCGAACTGCTGTCGCTGTTTTCTGTGCGTAACAAAATAGAACCAACGACACATTAGTTAGATTCGACAAAAAGGTAGGATTTCATTATGATTATAAACTTCACAAAGCTTTTCTTTAACCATACACGCTTCCATCATTAGAAAAGATTTGAAAATGTAAGATTCACACAAACAGAAAAATCCTTGCTGTTAATGGACTACGACTGATTTGATCACAGGATTAGTCGATTTACCATGAGGCGAATAGCAATGTCAAGATTATTAAATAAAAAACGAACATACTGTAGATAAATCCCGGCTACATTTCGATGGGATGCACCCATCATCGTCAGACCGTAGAAGTCTCCAAACGTTTCCCGCCAAAAGCTTCACAGATGAGACTAAACCTGGACACAGTCTCATTCTACCGTCTGACGATAATGGGTGCATCCCATCGAAACGTAGCGGGATTTATCTATAGTAAGTTTCGGCTTTTTATTTTCAATCTTGACAATAACTTTCATGAATTTATTCATGAGATGAGTATATTTGTAAGTTGTAATGAAATTTCATCCTTTCCGCACACTTTAGACAGATTGAATTACAATACCGTATCGTCAATCGTTAACAATTTCTAGAACAAAATAACAAATATGTTCTCTCTAGGATGATGATAATCATTATAGCTTTCCCTAAATAAAATCACCACACCGCTATCAGTGACATTCAGTAACAATAACATATCATGATATCCCATTACAGAAGCATAGTAGTATTATGATTAAAATGAGTCAAACGATAAACCAGGTTAGATAATTCGCAAAGCAGAATATATTCATCATTCAATCATACAAACAGAAAAATCCTTGCTGTTAATGGACTACGACTGATTTGATCACAGGATTAGTCGATTTACCATGAGGCGAATAGCAATGTCAAGATTATTAAATAAAAAACGAACATACTGTAGATAAATCCCCGCTACATTTCGATGGGATGCACCCATCATCGTCAGACCGTAGAAGTCTCCAAACGTTTCCCGCCAAAAGCTTCACAGATGAGACTAAACCTCGACACAGTCTCATTCTACCGTCTGACGATAATGGGTGCATCCCATCGAAACGTAGCGGGATTTATCTATAGTAAGTTTCGGCTTTTTATTTTCAATCTTGACAATAACTTTCATGAATTTATTCATGAGATGAGTATATTTGTAAGTTGTAATGAAATTTCATCCTTTCCGCACACTTTAGACAGATTGAATTACAATACCGTATCGTCAATCGTTAACAATTTCTAGAACAAAATAACAAATATGTTCTCTCTAGGATGATGATAATCATTATAGCTTTCCCTAAATAAAATCACCACACCGCTATCAGTGACATTCAGTAACAATAACATATCATGATATCCCATTACAGAAGCATAGTAGTATTATGATTAAAATGAGTCAAACGATAAACCAGGTTAGATAATTCGCAAAGCAGAATATATTCATCATTCAATCATATTCGAATATCTTGTTAGTATTAATTTCAGCTCTTCAAACCATTTTGTTAACTCAAGAATGTACCGTTGTTGTTAATGTTTCAATAATCGTTTTAATCCTCTATTTCGTAATTCCCCCATATCAATTATTCAGTCTCTTTCGGAATCTTCGTTCATCTTCTTCAACGCGATTTTCCCCTTAACCTGTAGAGAACTTTTCTTTCACATCTGTCTTTTTTTTTTAATTCATTCCCGTCACAGTCTTCTCATTTCTTCTGTGGGAACATCTTTCACTTCTCGCCTATGGTTTTTACCACAAATCCACACGTACGTTTAACCCAACCTTCTATACAGGTATGACATCATAATTTTCATCCACATCAGGAAATAATGGAAGACGTGGAGTTGTTCACGACAACGATCAAGTCATTTAGAGATTACACGCTAACTGCAATTAGTCACGCTAAGTGAAAACAATAACACATGAAGTGTCATACATTGTTGTTCTTGATGGGTTAGTGACACTGCAAACATGGAAATAATGTTAGTTTTCACACGAAAACCGCCATATGACTGTCAATTCTTGGGTTAATTTCACTTCAAACCAAGGTATATAAAGATACCAGACGTACTGTTTCATCAGACGAGTCTTCATTTGAGTGTTCCTGATCAGATTCACTTGAATCCGACTGATTGGATAATGGGCAGGGCGGGAAAAGCAATGAATAGTGCAACATGGATATTATAGGACAATACATATTTCTAAGGCTCGAACAATAACCGTGCATCTATGCTAAGTAACATAACTGAACAAGCTGTCATCACTGGAAAGCATGACTTGAGGGATAAATCGTTTCAGTGGTATCACATTCAGGAGAAAAGGTGAATGACACTTATCATGTCAAATTTAGTCTAAATGGTGGAAAAGCATCTGGCACATTCTTGCAAAATTTCATATGTATTTTACATTTATTTATCTCATTTCCTTGATATTCCCGCGAGGAAAATTGGAGATCATTGTCAAAACGTTTTATATGGTGACAACAAAAGTGACAACTTTTAAAACGCTGCCAATTTCTTCGTTGATCTCTTACACTAAAACCAAATACAACTTCTTACTGATTAGAGTAGCATATTTCTAACTTGCTTTATATTTTCAGCAATGGTTAGATTTGCATTTAATCGTAAGTTTATTACCAAGAACTTAAAGAGGCCTTATGACACAGATAAACCACTTTCACCAGCACCCCATTTAAAGCGAATACAGACAAGTACATACCAGAATAAGACACACTAATTTCTTTATTTCACAAGAGTGCAGTGACAAACTGAGGAACAGAACTTTTAAGGACAGAGAGTGTGTACATAACAAAGAAACAATAAATGCGACAAGACCTGAACACAATAAAAACAATGCATTTGAAACCCCATCACTTTATCTCCAAACTCTGCAAACCTCAAGATTCAAGATTATCTTATTGGCAAAGCTTTCTACTGCACTATTGTTTGACATGATGCAACTTTCTGAAACTAATAACTTTATGAAAAAAAGACAACGAACACGAAGGAAGATTGAAGACTATTTAAACGGTGTAATCCCAGCTATTCCCAATAAAAGATGGTGCAATGCTTTCACAGTAACTTTTTTGGGTGGCCATAGAAATGCGATGTGACCTACTTGAATCGCATTACATTAGCAAGGAGAAAGAAGAAAACATTATAGCTCATTCAAACTTACCTGCCATCTCCTCCTTGCGACGAAGTTTTTGAGTTTAGTGGTACTAATTTTGTTACATTTCAGCTCTTTGGAGTCTGTTACTAGCCATTTGTGTTGAAGGCACTCGGCAGCGGCCATTCTCTCTCTGTGAAGTCACCATAAAACGAAATTTAATATTACCAACACAAAATAAGTCACAATGTCCGCGCACATAATTATCATAGCTACGGAATTTGAAATGAGTAGGTACTATGTACAGTAAAGAAATGAATCTTAAAGGTATAATTATCTTCATAACAGAGTACAACCAATCAAAATTTAATTGTGAATGAGTTTCTGTTGTTCTAATAAAGATGCAACAGTCGGCAGGATGGTAACAAGTGACTGAACCAAATCGATCACAACTTAAAGTATTAAATAACTTTTGAAAAATAATGTATAATAATCTTATTCAATAAACATCATATACAGAGCATACAAACAAGGATGAGTGAACAAAAAATATAAATTAAAACGAAGGAGACAGGCATCCGGAACGGTTAGACTGGAAAAGGATGGTAGCCTCATATTCAAAGAGATTTGGCGACATAACTCTCTCGGTAAATTTAGATTACTTATACTGCTTTCACACCTAGGTACGGTCGCTGCGACCGGTCGCTGCGAGCGGTCGCTGCGACCGATGAAATCATAGTGTGAAAGCATTTCATCGGTCGCTGCGACCGATCGTTTTGGTCAAAAACGATCGGTCGCTGAGTACGGTCGGTGAGGTACTTCAGCGATCGATCGCGACCGATGCAAGCTAGATGTGAAAGCACATCGTACTCAGCGACCGATCGAAATGCAATGACCCCCCATACATGCCTACGCACTATCTCTACTTCCGCTTCCGGCTAGGTCAGCTATACAGCGACCGATCGCTCTGGGCCTGACCAAATTTTGACGGAGGTGTGAAAGCACGTCCGATCGGTCGCAGCGACCGCTCGCAGCGACCGTACCTTGGTGTGAAAGCAGTATTAGTAATCAAGTGGGAACAGTGTAGACTTGAGACTGATCTCATACTCAACTCGTTAAATGCAATTTCTAACTTTGCGATACAGTAAAAGTCATATATTCCATCCAGATCAATTATTAATCTTAGAAAGGACTGAGATAAACTCACTCTTTCTTCTGGATGAGAAGACCCTCGATGAATGTCTTAGCGTCCTCCGAGATCGCATCAAAAGCTTCATCCTCGAAGTCCCATTCAGCCAGTGTGACGTTGTTGAGCGTCTCTGCATCATTATCGCCCATGAATGGAGACAATCCACTTAATCTGCATCAGAGATAGACATTTTGTAATATACATTTATAAAGAGATTAGGAGCAAATAAGTATTCACTTGATAAAGACTTAAAATTAATCGACTTCGTTACTGGTAACCAAACACTTGTCGGAAAGATCGGTCGGCCTGATGAACCTTCCTGCTGTTGGTGTTAAACGTAACTTAGTAGATTTGGTAGATAAGTAGATTGGATTTATTTATTTCTTTTCTATCTTGAAATATATAACATTTGTTAACAAAAATATTGCGATTATACATATTAGCAGAAGAAACGTTTTGATAATTCTTTCTTTCTTTTTTAATTTGAAAATTATGTTTATTCTATACATCTCAAACGACTTACAAGATGTAGCAGATGACACCAACACTCCACATATCAGTAGTGAAACCTATAGCATCGTAGTTTATCACTTCCGGAGCGACGAACTCCGGTGTACCAAACATGACCTTAGTGCTCTCAGCCGGGTTGAAATCCCTTGCCAAACCGAAGTCGATGAGTTTGATACGGCTACCCGTCTTGTCCATACAGAGGATGTTCTCTGGCTTGAGGTCGAGGTGGAGGATGTTCTTAGAGTGGATGTGATGGACGCCGGCGCATATCTGACGCATGAATTCGATGACGTCGCTTTCCATCAAGTTAAAATCGTCATCGATCACCCTCTCAAAGAGCTCACCGCCGTTCACACTAGGTTAAAAATTTGGGAAAAGGCAAAGCATTATAGCAATCAACATTGATAGAGAGTGATCATTACACAACCGTAATAAGGCATAAAGAATCGATTAGACGAATTACACTGCATATTTCGCTACCGATATCTGAACGATGTTTCGTGGCATTATCCTACCAAATCGTAATTCCAAACTTAAACTGTAAATCTACTCATTATTTTACCCTTCCCAGATCCTAACCCTAACCATAAACCAAGTATAAACCCCCAATCAAAACCATACCCTCACACTGTCTACGGGCAAGTGGTTTTTTTTTCTCTCTCTCTCTTTTTTGCGGTCAAAATATAAACTTCTAATTCCCTTTTTGCAATGCTATCATACTGCATAATAGTTGTAGGTGTTGGTTCAACATCTTATGTTCGGTTTCAGGTCATCCAACTGCTCGTCACTATTGTAAAAGATGGTCAAGATAAATTGAATCCTAAACATCCTTTCAAACAACTTACATCTCAAGAACCATGATCATCTGTTTGGGTGACTCGAATGCATCCAGGCATTGTAGTAGCTTAGCATGATGAAGCTTGTTCATAATCCCAATCTCGTTCTTGACCGATTCTTTATCAGCATTCTTGATTGTCTTGATCATCTTAGCCGCGTAAGCCTTGCCTGTCACCTTATCCACGCATTTATGGACGGTACCAAAACGCCCTCTGGCGGGTGAAACAGAACAGTAATGAAAATGGAATGAAAACAAGCTGTCATTTGGTTGTACACTAATCATACTTCATGAAATTAATAGGTTCATTTATAGTATACTGGGTGATTTGCGTTTAAAGTCTTCGTTTACTGTTACACGCAGACTGACCATTACTATCGTCAATGCATGGTATGTGGTTGTATTTTGAAACACCTATTATGCGGAGGTATTATAAAATGAGATTATTGTGTAGTCGGGTAGATTCAAAGTTTCGGAAAAATAGGCGTTCTGTCATCGTTCGCACAAATGAGCATAATATTGCATTGCAATGTGCCTGCATAAAAATGTATAAATCTGGTTACGAGAGTATAGCTGGTCTTCTTGAGTATCAATTTCTTGAAAAGGGATGGAAATAATAATATTAAATTAAGTAAGTAAGAAAGTGAGTAAGTAATACTTACTTTCCTAAGACCTCCTTGATCTGGTACTTTTCCGAAAACTCCTTGTCAGGTTTGATGGTGACGTGACGGAATTCAATTTCTTCCACATCATCTAAAAGATGGAGAAAAAGATCTTGGTTAACATTCATAATTCCACCAACCGTAATAGTTTCTTTCATATTTTAATTGCTTACTTTTCATAGTTTGAATTTTCTTGACAAATTGATATCAAGTAAAATGGTAATATCGGTAGACATGGCAAATGACATTGCACAGTCTTACTTTGAAATATTACGACAAGGTTTAGAATCTACATAAAAAATGGACTTATATTCAATATTCTTACTTTCTGTGACTGTCTCCTTCATATCCTTCTTTTTCTTCTCCTCTACAACAGTCAGAATGGGGTCACTCTCTTGACCTGGCTTACTGATCCCGAATTCATTCTCCGAGCTGACCCGGAAGAGATACTTCGTTTCCGGTTTAAGGTTCTCGATCGTATGTGATGTGTTTGAGACGACATCGGCCTTGGTCCATGTATCATCGTCGATGGTTCGCATCTCGATAACGTATCCAGTGATCCTACTTCCGCCATCGTAGCTTGAACCGGTCCAAGAAAGCGTCAACGACTGCCGACTGACGTTGGATGCGATGGGCTTACCAACAGGAGGGTCGGGTTTGTCTGTTATCACGAAACCATATGTTTCAAAGATTTACAGAAAATTTGTTCAGTGTCAACGTTTGGACATTAAAGATTTGCTCAGTTTTGAAATTCTATCTGTAGATGGCGGTTTTAAGGAAATTTATAATTATGAGCCAGTCAAGTATAAACAAGCTTCATAGATATTGTGACATTGCATCACTTACGAAACAGAAATAATTTTGATGACATTTTGATAACCACTAGCTAAACGAAATAATAAGCATGTATATTCGTTTCCACTTTTCTTCACAAAAGTGACGAATTACCATGATTACAATCGGAGCAGATGTATATCTTGGAAGTAATTCTAGTCTTACCTAAAACACTGACATAGATCGCTGCCTCATCTGACCCGAGATCGTTTTCTACTAGTAGCATGTATCGACCACCGTCATCATGAGTCGCCTTCGATATCGTCAACGTCGTACATGTATCCGTCTCATCGATCTTTACACGGTCGTTTTCTTGAACCGTCTTCTTATTCTTACTCCAGACTACGACGTCGGGCTCGGGGATGGCTACGAAGTTACAGGTCACTGAAAGGTCATTACCGGCGGTCACCTGGAGGGTTCGAGGGGGGTCCTTGATGCGGGCTGGAGCTAGGGGGAGGTAGATAACAAAAATGAAACAAAGTGAGAATCTTGAGAGCAAAATCAATAAAAAAAATTTTCTTGGTAAAGCAATATACTCCATTCAGGGACAGATCCAGTGGGGGGGGGGGGGGGCGAATCGGCCGCGGCCCCCGGTTCTTTTAAAGCCAAGGACTTTATTTTTATTTATTTCTTTTTTGCTTATCAACGAATTCTGGGGGTAAAATAGACACCTAAAAATGCCAAGGACCTTCCCCCCCCCCCCCTTGTTAGCAAATTTTTCGGGTAAAACAGACGCCGGAAAAAACCCAAACAATTGCCCTCCCCCCTTTTCAAAAATTCCGTATACGGCACTGACATTGCTTTCACTTCGTCAAATACAAAGGCCTTTTAGGCTAAATACAAGTTTCAAAATTACATCTTCTAGAAGTGACCAATTATAACACCGCAAATATATATCGGATATTAACTTCTCTAGCATATCCGCTCGTTTCGATGTTACTAGGGCCTATCGATAAATTATACAAGTTTTTCAACCAAACTGGATCGGGGTTGAGGTTAAATGAATGAATTCAACATGGATACATAATATTTTAACGTTTTTATCAGTAATGACATTAAATATGACTTTGTGAAATATTACGTTCAAATTACTTTCTGTAAGTGTTCTTTAACCAATTCGTGACAGGAATTATTTAAAGCCTAATTTGATCAGCTTTTATTCTTCAAATTGGCAACACCAACATTTTTATTTTATTGCTACATTTTTCTTATAAAACGTCATGTATCTGAAATGAATATAAATTGACAGAAATTATGATGAGAAGTCAAAAAGTTGCCAATTTGCAGGGGAAAATGGTGATTTTAAACCTTCTATCACATTGCCAATTTAAGGATTTTAATGCTTATTTTCCTTTTAAAAATTTTCAGCATCAAATAACAAATATTGACGCAACCAAAATGGGCACAGTTTGCGTAGAATTTTTTGCTCTTTCTGCTCATGTATTTGGTATGATTTTTAGGGCTTTGCATCAAAAGAAAGTAGGCCAAACCACAAAATGTGGACCTCTGTCACGAATGGGTTAAAGGATAATTAAAGGGGGTACCCAATGCTGAAACAATGTTAGTTCATTTAAAAGAGCATGATTTCATTAGCAGAAAATCATCTGTCAAAATTTTTTTAAAAGTCCTGTTGCCAAGGAAACCCCCAAATGTGGTAAGATTTCAGGATATTTTTGACCCCTTAGCTGTGACCCAGTTTCAACTGGGTACCCACTTTGACGTCAAAATGACGTCAAAGTGGGTACCTTGTCGCGCACTTCTAGCAAAATGCGCGCAAGGTATAATACAAGTTGTACAGTCTAGCGCGTAGCACAACTGCAATGCGCGAAGCTGGGTACCCACTTTTACGTCATACCTCATACTCAATTTTTCTCTGTCAGCTCATAACTTTTCATGAGAAAATAAGCCAAAATGCATTGATTTCGATTGAAAATCATCATATTTTTAATGTTATTCTTCTTAGAATTCTATTCTCGATCATATATCAAAATTTTGTTTACCATTGTGTAATCACTTTAAGTGATTATTATTCAATCAAAAGAGTGCGTGTCATGCTCTATGGACATGATGAAAGAAAAGGTTTTCTACATTTTCAACCTATATAGTAGTAGATGATGGATGGTATGGAAAATAACTGACTGGAATTCAATAGCTACACGTATTTCCAACATACTTTGCGCCTGATATAATCTCATTATCCAAAAACAGGTTATATTAGGCGAAAAATCTCATTATCCAAAAACAGGTTTTATTAGGCGAAAAGTATTTTGGAAATACGTGTAGCTATTGAATTCCAGTCAGTTATTTTCCGTACCATCCATCAGCTACTATATAGGTTGAAAATGTAGAAAACCATTTCTTCCATCATGTCCGTAGAGCAAAATGTGTATTTTTTTTAAGAAATGAAACTTTATAAGGCAAGTACCTGCGCCAAACGAATATGGTACGAATCAAACACATACCCTATATCCTTACCTGCACCCGTTAGGCGGTAACGTGTACATGGTCAAAACAAGCGGGTCAAAGTAAATTCAAAGCACTGACGGAAGAAAATATCTCGGAGCGACAGCTTTCTCCCCAAACTACCTTAACGTACAATAATCGATTTTCTCATTCACAAAACAATATTATGCCAACAGTGATCATAAATTAAGACCAAGAGGAGAAAGGATCATACACGCTAAATGAATCGATTTTAGGGGATATGGATAATCTGGAGAGCGTTCCATGAAGAGTCTTGTCGGTGATTTTCACTGACTAATTTGCTCTCAGCCAATCAGATGCGAGGATTTTCAGTAGCTTATAACAGTTGCCAGTGAAATTCACTGACAAAACTCTTCATGAAACGCTCCCCTGTTTAACATTCGTCGTACATATCACGATAAACCGATAACAATAAATATGAAGCAGCTTTGAACTCCAAAAAGGCGTACAATTATGAATAGTTCAGAAGGTATGTGTTAAATAGTAAGGAGGAAAATAATCTTAGAGTTGTAGGATGAAATGAAAGACTTTTGTATGTGGGTGCATGTGGGTTATGTGTGTGTGGGTGTGTGATAAAGGAGAAGGAAGAGAAATAATACATGAGATGGACGTAAAAAACACATATGAAAAACAAATGATTAAAAATAAAAATACAGACAAGAGAAATAGACAAGTTTTCAAACAATAAATCAAGGTATTAATACTTTCTATTGGGGGGGGGGGGGGGGGGTAATGTTTTTAATTACAGGCAATAACCGAAGAACGCACACCATCTTATTATATAAATTATCGCGTCATTTCTGCTTCTATCATTTTCAACATGTCTGTTTTATTTCAATCCGCGATCAGTTAATTTACAATAGGCTTACATAAATAAAAACAGATATATTTATACTATAGCATGGCTTTCATGGTTTTCAAATTCAAACGCTAGTCGATGTAGTTTCTCACTACCTTTAAGAAGGAAGACAATAAATCCTTCCACGCGTTGTGTACCAAACCACTCTAAGAACTGACTAGTGTTTACATGTTTGCAGCCAAGATTACACGGTGATAATCGACGTTTAGAATCATGCTGTCTACATACCAGACTCTACACCAAAATGTACAAGGAAAAAACTGTGGTTTTATACCATAAAACCGTTAATGGGGGAAAGACTGTAAACTAAACTGCATTATATTACTTCGAGCACGTATATAAAGAAGGCAGTGGTTGTGAAAAAAACCCCATTAAATTAATAAAATACACCGTGCTGAAGAAAAAAAATCGACATCCAAGAAGTCCTATACGTTGTCAGAAACGCACTTTCTGGAAAGCAATATTTTACTAAAACGTGTTTCTAATGAATCATCGTCTGGTTAAAAATTGAATATTGGAGAAAGCATAAGAAAAGAAAATCGAAAGAAGATACATATATCTGTATTAAATATACGGACATTTCACGAATAGGGCGGATTTTGCAGTCATTTCGCATCTTTTCAGATGCAAAAACTTTCTAAAATGGCAGCTTATATCTCAGATATGAATAAAAAAATAATCATTAGATTGCTTGATTGATTCAATGATGGATTGATTGGTTTATCTATTCATTTTACTTTTATTTGAAATAGAGGGCAGGTGCATTCAGAACAGTAAACTGCTTTCCAAGTACGCCCTCCACAACGGCAAACACACTTTTATATATTAATTTCATTGCAGAAAATACATGAAAATGTAGAGTTTGATTTTAAAAACACGATATATATACTTGTGAATTTGAAAATGTAGACAGTAATAACTTCAAAAAGAGTCGAAGGTACGCCATGAATTCTTGTGAATTTGAGATATTTGCAACTAAGGTTGCTAAAATATAAAGAAAATTATAAGAAATATACGATACTTTAAATCATAATCCCAAACTTTTTCCTTGATATGTATTTGTTTTTGATTCATACAATTGTTTGTTACTTTGGAAATGTTAAAAAAGCCTTTATCGGATTTTGCCTTCAAACTATTCCAAAATAAAATTCACAAATACATACATGAATAAATTCAATTATTAATTTCTAAAAGCAAAGTCCGTCTTCATTATTATTTGAAATCAGATGATTGTTTGCTCTTTAAATATCTAGAAATATGAATGTGAACTAACACATTTCTTTGTCATCATAATTGTGCATATACGGGACTAACGTCATGTGTTATAACAGACTTTCTACACATTTTCTTCCTCCCTATATGTTACATCTTTAAAGCATGGCCTTTCACGTAGGCCTACCTCCATGGTGTATTAGCAATCCCAGGGTCACTCAATTTTTGTCACGTCACATGTAACCACTAATGATTTCAGCAAACTAATCTAAGCACCGACACGAGTATAACGGTGCGCTTTTGTTCTCCTTCAACGCATTAAGAACACTTTGTAACTTTCAGGATTTCTAAATGTCTTCAAATTGCAGAAATCGTTGATATTTTTTTTTTTCAATTTTTGCGAAATTTAACCTTATTTCCACAGGAATAAATGCGAAGAAATGCAGCATATTAGCCGTACTTGTGACAAGAGTACACGGATTACTCAAACTTGTGAATGTACCAAAATTACAAAACATATGTTGTATTGTTCCTGATCCACCGATTTATCCCCATCATAAAAAGATTATTGAAAATTTAAAAATTAATATCATTGCTTCAAAATAATGAAATGAATTTGATGGACTAATAAGATCAAAATTATCAGGTGAATGAATTGCCTACAAAATATTTGTTAATTAAATCAGTTTTAAGTGTAGTTTTGGATACAAAACAGAAACTTTAAAATAGTTTTCTCTTTCTTTTCTTTTTCACAGAGGGCTCTGAATATGATAGACAATGGGGAGCTTGTGAAATAATGAGATGATCAAACTTTTAGGATGACAGTAGTACATCTTCTTTGCGATCTTGAAAGACAGGGTGTGTATTCCTTGATAAAATCATTGGGTCAATACTGATGCTGAGACGCAGGGGTAATAAGCGGTAAACACTTGCATGGATGAGTATGTAAATCGCTATTCAATTGGATTGATACAGGCGTTCTTCTGTCGGTCGTCGGTTATGCTAGTGCTAGACAGACAGACGTTTAAAGCCACACAATGTCATGTTAATAGATGAATGCACCTCTATGTTGAAATCACGTTTCGAGGTTCTCATTATTACTTTAAGTCACTTTCGAAATGATGTAATATTTATTCGAATAGTGTTTTATTTTATCTACCCTTCGTTTTTTTTGTACTCACTCATATTCAAGATTTGTCCTGATGGACGACTTAACAAATAACAGTATTCGCATGTAGGAAGAATCTAAAAAATCAAAATTCAGTGTAAAGATTGACACGACACGTCTCTCCTCCCTCTCTCTCCATTGTTTCTATTTAAGTATTGCTTCCGTTTATAAAGAAACAAAAGGGGAACATGGAATGATTGGGAAAATAGAGTTTACAATCATCCACTTAATAATTCAAAATAAAGAATAAAATTTCAATATATATATATAGAGAGAGAGAGAGAGAGAGAGAGAGAGAGAGAGAGAGAGAGATCAGAACAGATGAGGAAGATAGTATGGAGCAAAATATAGTAGGTTTCTGAAAAGATTTCTTATCTATAAAGTCATTAAAATGAATAAAACTTACCTTCAACAATGATCTCTGCTGTGCTCTCCTCTGTCCCGCATGAGTTGACTGCTTTGCATGTATATTCCCCTGCATCCTCAAGTCCTGCTTCTTTGACAATCAACACAGCTACATCATCATCAGGGAAATCCAACTTATATTTCCTATCATTTTTCAGCTCGATTCCATCTTTGTACCAGAACACATCCGGTTCTGGTTCTCCTGTCACCTTGCACTTAAGCATAGCCGAGCTCTCCTCCAGGACGGCAGTATCCTTCAATGGCTCCAGGAAGCATGGTGGATCCATGGCAGAATTGATAGAGTCTCCATTCACGGTAGCAGCGGTGTCAGGAGTGGGATTATCCATCGTACTTTCTGGGTTATCATGTGCAGACAGTGGAGCGGATTCCTCTATCGATGTTGATGTCTTCGTGAAAGATGAGAGAGATATCTCCTGCACCTCAGACGGTGGTGAGATCACCTCCTTGTTATTGTTTGTATTCGTGTTGTGTTGTATGGGTGAAGACGATGAGGGCGCTGTACCATTGACTACTTTGGAGAGTCTGACGTTGAAGGTCGTTGCTACCTTGTCGTGAGTACAATCAGTTTCGATCACACTACGTTGAGGATCGTCAGGATGAGGTATGGTGATTGTCGGTTCGTCGATAGATAACTTCTCACCGTTTAAGTGCTCTTCGTCTTCGAAATAAAATGATGATATTTGAAAAATTTGTCAGTAATATCAGAAATTACTTTCAATTTCAATTTCATATTCAACATCGCGGGACAAAAGTCCAATTAGTTAGCATAAAGCGGAAGTCGGCATCATGAAAAAAGAAAGAAAGAAGAAAACGATTACAAATGGGCAAGACATCTCCAAAGTGGCTCTTTTAATATGGCAATTTGATTTACTAAATTGCTTGCTGCTACTTCTGTTATAAACTTGCCTACCATATCCATACCTACCACTTCTCCAATAAAGCTGGTGCTATTACTCCCGACAGGCAAGATGACTATCTGATTTTCAGATTTTAATATAACACTGTGGACGTCATCCTAAGGCGATGCTGTCAGTCAAGGTCTATTAGTCGTTGTTTATGGAAGAATTCATGACACTTCACCTAATTCAACTCTGCATGCCATCCTGCCTACCGTCATTATAGTTTTCCTTCTTTTCAAGGTGCGTCTAGATCATCCACAAAGTATAATGATGTTGTCCTTTTTTTCAAAATCCTCCCCGATGAAGTGAATGGATATAGTTACATTTTCCTTAACATTTATTTACAGCAAGATTATCGCGGTGACATATGGCTACAGGCCGCTATTACTTCGAACAATTTATAATTTCTAACAAAGTACAGACGTAAATTATTATAATAAAAATGCAGAAAACTAAGTAATGGTAGAAGGGTTGTAGAAAGAAAAAAAAAATAAAAAAATAAAAAAAACAAATTCGCACCAAAAATTAAACTAATTTTATACGATAAAATCAAGATCATTTATTTACCTTGCACAGTAAGTTCTGCAGTACAAGACACTGTTCCGACACCATTGCTTGCTGTACAAGTGTAGTCACCTTCATCTTCAGGGAAAGCTTCGGCGATGAGTAGCTTAGCTACGTTATCTGAAATCAAGTCATTACAAAACATTCATACCTAACTGAATTCTAATCTGCAATTAAAAAAAAAATTATTAGTGTCTTTCCCCCTTTTGTTGAAAAGAATAACATTAACTGACAGGGACGAACATCAATTTCTTATCATCATTAAACGCAATTTGAGCATAATCAAAGACACCTATAAAAGCCTTTTTCCTGCTGCCCTAAAATTCAGACAAAATGCCTGCAACAAAACAAACTAAATAAATGTGAAATTATATTTTGGCGAGACACACGTGACAGTGTATCAGGAATTAAAGATGAAATACTCTACCTATGAACGAATTCTTGTTTAATCTGAACATAATACTCACTATTTCATTCTCAGAATAATATGAAATCAAAACCGCAAAATATACCTTTCAGTTTGAATATGAATTCCCGTTTTGACTTTTCACTCACATACCGGCATAAATAATACGAACATCTGTTTCTAACCACCTTCGTCGAGAAATGGACACGCTATTAAATCTTCAGACTGAATAATCCTCTTGCACTTCAAACGAAGAATTATGTCTTGTATAACTGCCCTTTCAATAAATGAGAATTCATCTCGCTATAATCCGCCTAGGAGCAGGTACGAATTCAAATCCTATTAATACAGAAGACTTTAACATCGTTCGTCTTTTTCCAGATAGTCTCTTTCCAAGACGGCTCACTTAAGATTTTGGAAATCAAGCAATCATATGAACAGAACGTTTCATGAAAGATATCACCTCTAATATAGACACAACAAAAACCTGTTAAGAATATACAATACAATGCGCTAAAATATTTTTCATCCAGGAGTTCATGCCCATTAATTTATGCTTACATAGTCGAGATGTGGTCTGAAAATTTGATTATGATATTATGATAGTATTATCCATAGAATTTGAAAGCACATTCGAATTTGAAGGTCACGTAGTCATAATAATTAGCCTTGAAGAGCGACTAATCACCCTCTGACTGTGATCCAATAAAGACATCGCGTGGTCTTCACACATGACTACACCCTTCTACCTCCCTCAGGGGGGAGAAATCACACCCCTGCAGGGATCCCAACCTGCCGGTCTCATACCAGTTATTACACGCCTCCCAAAAAGAGTTCTTTCACATCAGGCGAAGATTTCTGTACACCAATGTAAATCAATCCCAACACCAGTTTAATCTGTGCGTATATGTGGATTACTGCACACTTGAAATTCAATAAAGCAGCAGCTCCGGCACACAGATAGCACCATGTCTGAACTGACCACTGCTTATCCAGATTTTCTTCACACTCGGCGTCATTCACATAGCACTGTAATCACATTCATATGGTATCGCTTAGATAGCTTGACTAGCCGTGTCAAGGATCACACATTAACTCCCATCAAAGGTGAAATTTCGAGAGATAATAACTCGCACTGCATTTTCCAAGAAAATCATACTCTTTTTGAAAGTCTTCACAACGATATTCAGTCTTGTTTATAACATGATAAAACTCCTGTCACATGATAAATTTCAAATAAAATGATAAGCAAAAATACATGTTCAGATTCCAACCATATTTCAAAGAGAAATATTTTCGATAAGAAGGAGCAATAACATAAGATATATCCATCAGTAATTGATGTGATCGTGCAATGATTAATGTTAACACGGATTTCCTCTAGTTTAGAAGAGTCTTCGTCCGCAGAAACATTCAGATGGTATCCTTTAATATTCTGGACATTACAGTTCCTTTGGAAGCAAAAGAGTAATAAACAGCAAAATTTCAGAAATCGTTTTCAGCTTATCTTTTCTCCCAACCATTTTTTCACCACGAACACCTGATGAAGCAACGATTCTTGAAACAATGGAAATGATAATTTACCTTTGTAGCTCATCTGAAAGTACTTTGATTCTTTGATCTCCTTTTTATTCGCAGTCCAGATGATCGTAGGTTCCGGGCTCCCGTCGACATGGCATTCGAAGGTGACTGATTCGCCTTCCATCACCTCGATATCGACCAGGGGTTTAATGAACGATGGTCGTTTTCTTGTGTTCACGTGACGGGTTAACACGTGACGAAAATCCACCTGCTCAGCCTCGCTTTTGTCGGTTGATGCATTGTTGGGTGAGTTTGAAATGTTCTGCAGGCGAGGTCTGAAAGTAAAAAAGACGATGACGGTTGAAATACCGATACTTTGCTAAATGGGATCAAGCACCATCTTAACTGTTAAAAAAATACTGACTTTCATAACATCATTACTTCATAGGCTTTATCTTGTGCAAATTTGTATTATCTGTCAAAAACAGGTTTAAACCAGTTTAAATTATTTTTGAAAAAATATGAAACACCATATTCATTTGGAAACGAATTTTATCACGCTTTTTCTTAATTGAATACGTGGTAAATTTGTAACTTCGTTTAAACATTTTTATGGGTAATATTGATCATTTTTGACATGGAACTTTTAGCTACCTTGATTTAAGTAGGGATCTGAAATCTGTCTGTTCCTCTTCCAGTGGTTTCACGACCACGTTAACACTGCACTGTTCTCCTCCATACTGGTTATGTAAAACACAAGTATAGCTTCCCGCATCGGTAGCCAGCACTGTAGGGATATTCAGCGATCGAGTAGTGCCGGAGATACCCGAAGACTCCATCTTAAATCTTCGGCCTGGTTCGATAGGTCGGCCATCTTTGATCCAAGTAACATTAGGGAGGGGTTCGCCGTCGATCTTACAGGAAAGTGTGACACTGCTCCCCTCGTCGATGTTGATGGAACGAGGTTTCTGAATAAACTTCGGTGGACAACCATCGATGTCACTCTCTGTACCAATTAAATAGATAATAAGAAATGAATATTACTCTATTTTGGAAAAGCATGCCCTCATCACAGAAGTAAAGGGGGTATTACCTCGTTATGACAATGAAAAAGCAAGAAAAGGTTTGCAAACCAATATGATTTTCTGAGACGCCAAATGTATACATTAAATCAAATTCTTATATTCTTTGATAAAATAAATTTCTACGTAAGTTTTGACAAACTAAATACTTAACAGATATTCCGGTGGCTTTCTTTTCCACACGGTAAAACAAATCCTTTAATATTCTGTGCTTTCCAACTCATTTATGACATTATTAGAAATCCGTATACAAAGACAAAATCAAAGTTTGGTGAACCTTTAAGCATTTTTAATTTTTTTAATTGAATGGTTTATTTGGATAAAAACAATGAGATAATGAAAAAAGAAAACATTCCCAGCAGCAGTCAAACGACTGAATTGCTGAGAACATAACAAAATACAAAATAACATTGTAATGGTGCATCACAAAGATTATTACATCATTAAAACAATCAAACAAAGATAATCAGACTTATTTGGATAAAAGTTGAAAAAAAATCTGATTAAATAAATCCCTAAGAATATTCATACTATACGAGTCTGCGAAAGAGAAGAAAGGGGAAAATTGCATTTCGGGATTTTTGCTTCTTAACCATGTTAACGTTAGTGGTGCGTTCCCTTGAAACAGAACTCTTCAACTCCCGAGTTGAATTGGATTCATAAGATGGCGATCTACATTATTACTCTTCAACACCCATTGAATAAAATCGTACCTTGTACGAAAACCTTGCAGGCACACTCAGTTGAGCCTGCTGAATTGAAGATCTTACACGTATAGACACCTGCATCATCTGGGTATACCTCAGCGATTACCAATGAGAACCTATCACCATCACGAACAAACTTGAAATCATCATCTTCTTTGATAAGTTCCTTGTTAAAGAACCACTGAACGTCCGGTTCCGGTGATCCTGAAAGGAAAAGAATAAAGAGCATAAGATATTTTCGATATTTCTAGCAAACCCGTTATAGCCGTCTTTCCCAATAACATTGTCACTCATACAGCCTACTTCTATGACATTCAGAAAACATAATCATCTTAAGGCTTTTTCATTTGTTTTGTCAAAAAGTTTCCCTAAAGAACAGCAGCATAAAGAATTATACTAAAGTTACTTTACGTTTAAGAAGATTTTTGAAACATATTATGTTAAAACATTCAGCTGTAAAAAGTACGTCAACTACAGCAGAATCTGTAAATCATACTAAAATTTAGAGTCACTCCGTGACGACATACATATCGTTTAATTCGACCTCCTTTGGTACTAATGGAAGGTTCCTATTTACCTTTAATTCTGACGGGCAGTGACAATGGACTACCATCAATAGCCTGGATGTCTTTCAACTTCTGAATGAACTCTGGCATGGTAGCTTTGGGTGAGGCAACTAAAAAGTGAAGATCAGACGAAATACACAGTGATAAAAACAATGGCCGAAACAGCTGAAAATACACGATAATTTGAACTTTTGTAAACGACTAAAATAAAGTTTAGTCCATTTAATACTACACAAATATCTTTACTGACCTTATGAGGTGTTTTCAATTTGACATGAAAGGTTTAAATCTTTGCGAAGTCGACTACCACCATTACCACATTTTGTTCACTAATTATCAATTTCTTCCAGGTGCTAGACAGTCCTTACCTTGAACCTTCAGGAAGGCACTACACGAAGCTTCACCCATCTCATTCCTGATCGTACACGAATACTCTCCTTCATCCTCAGGTAGCACTTCCGGTAGACAGAGCGATGCATTCTCGCCATCGTAATTGAGTTCGTACACCTCATCGCTACCGACGATCTCCTGACTGCGATAAAACCAGTGAACGCTAGGTGGCGGTATACCTCTCAGCTTGCAAGAGAACTTGGCAGAGTCGCCGTCCTTCACAGCGGTCCCGCTGATCTTTTCTATGAATTCTGGAACAGTTCCTTTGGGAGCAGAACCTAATATTTGAAAATATAAAGGTAAGTGGTGTCTTTGAATATGTGGAATTCTTAATATAGATAGAATAGTATCATTGGATAGTAGTCTCAACAAACTATCTGTCAAATAGTATTCCTTATACAATTTTCAGTCTTTATCACAAAGTTATTCTTCATCCTCTTCAAAAAAATAATGAAAGATATTTTCATCACCACAATCAATTCCGTTATCATGGTCATTACAAGCTGATAGAAAGCTTATTATAATTATTCTTAGTAAAGTTAAGGTTTTACAACATGAAAGATGATACTTACTCTCTACAGTCAGTGCGGTTTCAGCTACCTTCTGTCCCGCTAGGTTTGTTGCCGTGCACACGTACGAACCCGTATCCTCAGTGGTCGTATCGAAGATCTCGAGAACGAATTCGTCCTTCTCCTCGTAGATTTCGTATCTCCCTGCGTCACTGAGCACGACGCCATTACGACTCCACGTCACAGTTGGTTTAGGGTCACCCACTACACGGCAGCTGAACTTGGCCGAGTTGGGTTCGGTGATTGTCAGTTCGGTGGGTAGAGCTAGGAACTCGGGTGGGATCCTTGAAGGAGGTTGGAAGGCTGTCAGGTTGGTTTTGATGGGTTCAGGAATGAGTTGCTCTGATTTGAGAGATGGGACGTCTTCTGATGACGCCGCCTCATCATGACGGATGTCAGAATGGGACAATGAGTTTGAGTAGGCGGCTGGAGGAGAAGGTTGCTGAACAGGTCTTGTTCCTAAAAAAAACAGAGAACAGAATCGTATCATCAATTCTATCACCTGATCACTAGTTAGGTTTCCCTTGTCTTCATTCCTTGCAAAAAAAACCTCTGCACAGCGCTCAAGGTTTAAACATCTGCATTCTAAAATCTTTTAAACACTTTTTACTCTTCATACGGTTTTCTCTCATCCTTAGTTTAGTGACAACAGGAAGGAAAACCCCCCAACGAAACGTTATCTTTCGATCATGCCAATCACAGTGAAACTTTCGTTCTAAAATTGCACAGATCTGTATACCAAAGGTAAATCAACTAATACCGACTTCTATGTTTATCTTATTAGACAGATATCATGCATAATTTATTATTCATTTCACATAAGCATGGTTAAAACGGAAGTCATGAGGATAGTATTAAAACCTACTATTGATGGTAAGCTGTGCACCCGTAGCGGCTTTTCCTGCCGAGTTTTCAGCACTGACCGTATACAATCCTTCATCCTCGGGCTCAAGATCAAATATCTCCAGGATGAACTCTCCACCCTCGTCGTAGATCTCAAACCGACCTTCATCTTTGAGTATCTTCTCATCCTTAGCCCACGTGACTACAGGAAGGGGAAATCCCGAAATCGAGCAGCTGAATCGTGCGGATTTGGCTTGGTCTGCTGTTAGAGAGTTAGGTCTGGCCAAGAATTGAGGGGCGGAGGCTGTAGGCTTAAGGGTAGCAGGAGAGGACGTGGCGGCGGGTTGTGTCTCGGTCACGGAGCTGTGAAAAAGAGATAGTCGAGGCATAATAACGGACAGCCTATTTCTCTCTTTTCCTATTGTCCTTTCTCTTCTTTGTCTCAAATGCGCAACGCATCGTTCATCTGGCGGAGTCCTCACTGTGTGACTGAATCTGCAACTGTAATATATACTGCCGTTTCACCTACCCCTGTATCACACATTCTTCTGTTTTCTTTTCTTTACTTTCCTTTTTCTTTCTTGAGGAATCCACGTCACTACAAGCATTGCTTTTTTGTGGATTTCTCTTTTCCAATATCATTTTTTTTTCTTTTAATACACTATGTCAAGCAGACATTTAATTTGTTTTTTATGTTAATTAGAGGAAAAAATGTTGTATGTTTGTTTATTTACGATATTTCTGCTTAAAAGAAGAAAAAAAATTATTATGTCTTGTGTTATATTGGAAATAAAACCTGAACTTGAACTTGAACTTGAACAGTTTGCACCATAATGGGCGAAACAATTTGAGGTACAGTTCTATAAAATCAAACATTCGTATCACCAACAATTCATCTTTATAATGTAGCATTAAGAATGAAATTTTCCCCTCCCTCTATCTACACATAATATAAAGCAATTATAATACTGTTTTCTTCATATATAAGAAAGCGAATATATCGATCCCCTTCTTTTCAAGTAATATGTCTCTTTCATTCTGGGGTATTACACCGGAATATGAATATACTTACCTGGGTTGTATATCATCTTCGTCAATATGTAGAGATGTATCTATAAGGCCATCTATTTCACTCTTGGATGGAGGGTCGATTTCTGGAAAGCGAACAAGGTAACAAACACATTTTATGCAACGCACAAACATGTACATCTATTTGATCGAAATCTATAATACTGAAAAATTAGATACACATCAGCCACTTGGTAAAAGGCTAAAATGAAATGCAAACACAGGTTTAAGAAGCGACAATTCTGTAAGACTGGAATCATGTTTAAATTCAATAGTGATCCCTCCCTGTATCGTAGAAATGGAATCGTCTTGTAACAGTGAGATGGGAGTATTCTTTCTGGTGAAATTCATCAATAAAAAGTTTAAGAAACGGAATCTCAATATTTTTTCATGTTCTTTAAGGATGATATCACCCGGGGTTATCATCTTGTTGTTGAATGACTCTGGGATAAACAATTTCAATGGGGACCCCTCCCTCTCTTCAAAAGATGACTTCACCTTGCAAAAAGCACAGAGTAAATTACTCCCAGAAAATGAACTTCAATGATGACCCTTCCTTCTTTGCTAAGGATAATAATCATCGCTTCATTACTTACCAACAATGAGCTCAGCCGAACTAGAAACCTGACCATGCTTGTTCTTCGCAACACACGTATAGATAGCATCATCATCCTCTGTGACGTCATCAATAATGAGAGCATGGATGCCGTTAGCACTCTGTATAAAGTGCACCCGGTCACTCTCCTCCAGGGGTTTGCCTTCCTTTAACCAGCTGGTCTCGGGGGCGGGGGCACCGTCCAACTTGCACTGGAGACGCCCATTGGCCCCTGCCTCATGCACCTCGCAATCGGACAGCTTCTGGAGGAAGAAGGGAGGGCGTTTGGGCTTGGCTGTCGGGAGAGAGAGAGAGATAAAGAAGCATTTAAAGAAAGAAAGAGAGGAGAAGGGAGAAAGACAGTCAGACAGACAGACAGAGGAAAAGAAACAAAGTGACAAAGAAACAGAGAGAAGGAGAGAGAGAGGGGGGAGGGAGGACAGGCAGACAGACCGATGGAGACAGAATGAGAGAAGGAGAAAGAGAGAGAGAGAGGGAGAAAGACAAAGACAATGAAATTCATAGAGAAAGAGAGACAAGGAAAGGTCATAGTGAAAAGCAAGGAGAGGAGAGGGGAGAAAGAGAGGGAGAGAGAGAGAGAGAAAGATAAAGACAAAGAAATTCATAGAGAAAGAGAGACAAGGAAAGGTCATGGTGAAAAGCAAGGAGAGGAGAGGGGAGAAAGAGAGGGAGAGAGAGAGAGAAAGAGAAAGGCGGGCAGGGGTAAAGATTTAGAAAGGAAATGAGGAGGTGAAGATAAGATTAAAGTTAATACCAAGCGTTTCAGCACATCGGATGAAAGTGGAAACCACACTCGTATCAGATTGTATAGCAGTAAAAAATATATGAGTCCTTCCGAATGAATTGGACTTGAACTGCATTAAAACGCAGACCTTTGGAGGTTTCCAATGAAACACTATGCGAGACGAGACTGGCAATACAGCTAGTTTCTACCATAATTGCTTGCAATGGCCTAGAATGTTTCAAAAATATATTTAATGCATTTATCAAATTCGCCCAATAAGATATATTCTGGCAAAGCCTCGTCAAAATTCACTCCAAACATAGATAACTAACAAAGGCATCAGCACAGCTCAATTAATTTTCATTCACTCGTATTATAATAGTGCTTTTCCAAACCTAATCATGCTGTCAAAGATCATCAGGTATAGGACACATGAATTGACAGCTCAATCTTATATCAGAAAATCGTTTTCCCCCTTACCTAGTTTTCTTAAGGGTTCATACAAGTTCTCCTAATTTATTAGGGACGATTCCATGCTACGTGCTGCAATGCTGACCTATTTTTTCGTATTCATAATATTTTGTTGTTCGTGATAAAAGTGCATTTGCCTCAATACCCTTTACATGCGATGAATGCACAGCTCATTGACTTGACATCTAGGGTGAAAAATAATAATAATACACCAAGCATGATAAGCTACCAGTTAAGTCGGTCGAAAAGGTAATCGAGATGCTTAGACATTCGCCCTGCATTTTCCACAATTCATTTGAGCTGGAGATTGGAATAGAGTAGTAGGCCCATGATTTGAGCATAATTCTATAATTCTATCTCTCCACAATGCTGGCAAAATATATTAACACTTTCCAAGTACGTTTATATATTTCCATATCATTCAAATTAATTCTATTTACACAAGCATATTTGTTAGGATAATTGAACCCTTATTTCCACACCTTGTAGGTTCGGATATGATCCCGCTGAATGGTAAATATCGTTATACAATAATTTTATTTTCCACTGAACATGCAGGATTATAGATTCTTCCCTTTAAGATATATCCAAGGTCGGTCATAATCGTGTTAATCAAGACATCGTTAGCTAGAATGACTTCAGCTAAAGCTGTCAGATTATGTCTTGATAATCATTACTTCGTCCATCAGAGCGTTGTCCGTTTAGCTCGTTAACTTGTGTTAATGAGGACCTGTATGGCTCATAGCGGAAGGTTGATACTACATCAAGTGTTTTATGACTGTGCTAACGGTGCCTTGTGGACATACCTATGCTAGTGAATCATAATGAGTAGACAATCTTTGTAGGGGAGGGATGTTCCAGTGGTCAAACTATTGTCTGCATGGTCAGTCGGGGTTTGGCGAATATTTGGTGCATAAATCACAATGTGGTTTTTCTGCATGGTTAGAACCATTCAAAAGATTATTTGTCAGGTGCATCTGAGGTTATCTGGTTATTGCGGGAACTGAGATTTAAAATTATCAGTCAAGTAGTCAACTATAATGAGTCGCGCTTACGTACACAAACTCTCAAAACTTGAACAATGAAAACAATAAATGGAGAAAATTAGGATGGTCGATAATAAAAGGCGCTATTAAAATATTTCATATGTCTGAAGAAGGTTGGAAGATCTAAATATAATGAGGAAAGCATGAAACGGACTGGAAATGAGATAAGAGTACCAGACAAGGGGCTATATATAAAGGGAGTATAATGATTACTGAAGGGCATCTACATGTGGCAGAGGAACAAAGAAGATATGAACTTCTAAATTCATAAAAGGAAGACAATTTCGACAAAAATAAATCAATGCTACTCTAAGCATCAGAAAACAGGTGACTACAAAAGATACGTGACTTCATAACCGGAATTTCCCTCACATCCAATCAAAGTGATAAAGATCAAAACTGATCCATTTTATACTTCTAATATTCTATTATCGTTCAGTGATTTACATCATGATAAGTCGAAACTCAACACACCCATCCGGAACCCTTGCAAGTTTGCTCTCATCCTCCGGGATAAACTAAAAATGCAATGACCTCCGCCGATGTTATGTTTATCACATAATATTATTTTGGAAACAAGATTGTGCTAACATCGTAGTAGAAGGTAGAGTTGACTCGAAGGATTAGGCCAGCAGCTGTTCAAAATTTCCCAGTTCAACAATCCTCCTCCTCGTTTTCATGGCTGTACAATCTTGCACAAGTTTGTTTTTATTTCAGTTTAGATTATTATTCCGCTTGAATTGTTTTATTCCTTTTCGGTGATCATAAATGCCTTCTTTG
This sequence comes from Echinometra lucunter, assembly GCA_029962745.1. NCBI lineage: Eukaryota > Metazoa > Echinodermata > Echinoidea > Camarodonta > Echinometridae > Echinometra > Echinometra lucunter. The sequence continues at coordinate 1,774,588 of CM057153.1, forward strand.
ATACTTTGCATACCTCCGAAATATAAAAGTACATATCTAAATATTTAAAACAATCGTTATCAAGTTCAGGCTTAAATGGAATGAGGAACCCCCCCCCCTACTCCCATCCCCCTCCCTCATATCTTATTGCTGTGAAATATTTTCACGTCTTTTCCCTTGAACCTAATCGCTTTGTCGGCCGCATGAATGAAAATATCCAGTAAGTTGGAATGAAATAACAGTAAGTTGAAGTAAAATAACAGCAAGCTAGCCATTTCTGTTGTTGTCTTGTGATTCTGTAGTTTTTTTCAAACATCAAACAGATCGTTTCGGGTAGACTAAGCCTTTCTACAAACATCCACAAATTCCAACTTCTGTAGATTACCCACATTGGTCTTCCCTCTACTACTTAAAAAATCCCTTATTTTCATTCTACTATGCACCTTCCCCAAAACTCACTAAACAACAAAGAAAAGTAAATAAAACTTTACAAATCAGATGTTTACACTTCTCAAATGGTTGTTGAATCCCTCTTTTCTGATGTTTCACTGGGTAAGGGAAAAACAAATAAGGTGTGGTTGATCATATTCACTATTCTGCTCACTGTATCGAAAAGAAAATGACCACTTGGTGTTTTTCACGAATAAGGTGTTATTCAGTATTCGTCATTTCGCAGTTTGGAATGAACTGGACTATCTTCTTACAAAGAATGATGATGACGTAGACAAGCAATGGTTTCGGTACGAATCCATGCATGTTTTAGGGACATATCTTTGTTCGGGACTGCTCATCACCATGATTCTGTAAATCGAAGACGACCTCTTAAAGATGATTTTTTTTTACCTTAATCTTTACAACGTTAGCGTAGACAGGTCCTCATACGGGGGGGGGGGGGGGGGTGATGATTAACCCATTTGAATATATTTTTTACACACATATATGAGTCCACCTCAAAATGTGTATGTGGGGGGGGGATGCATCCTCCATCCCCCCGCTACATCCCTGAAGTTCACTATTATGTTAAAGCTATATCACAGAAATGAATCCAAAGGATCACCCCTACCCCTCACAACTCGACACACAATGCGTTATCATCCACTCTTAAGAAAACTAGCTAGTTTAGGAGAAAATCTTAGAAAAAAGGAAAAGGAACGAACGACATTTCTATATCCCCATATGGAACAATGATCTATTTCCTGTCTTCAAATTCTCCAGCACATTTATCGTAAAAACATATACAGCTTCGAATTTCTGATAAATTACATGTCAAAGTAACGCTGTGATAGATTTATACTATAGTGCTTCAGCTCTTCCATCTGCTTAGCACACGCCCGAGTAGGCTACTCGTTTTTCCTTCGCAAATACCAGTACACCATGTAGGTGGACAAATTCCTGCATGAAACATTTTTTTTTTCTCCAGATGAAAGGGTAATTGCCAAGAAAGTGACAAAGATCCTACGTCGGAGCCTCAGTCCGATATATATAGTATAATGTATCTGTTCTTGTCTGAATAGAATGCGCAGTCAATATTTCTGATTGTCTGATTGCTCGATGGGGCAGTTTACCTTGGGGGTCTACATTCAATCGGGGGTCGGGTGGATGTAAACAGGGAAGGAATGTAAGGTCATAGTATTCAACACAGTGTAAATGGACTAACAACACAAGGGGGATAGGAATAGAAGATTATACTGGTTTTTCAAAAGAGTCCCCATTACCCATAAGGGAAATATAGATAATTGAATACCAACATGTTCGACTCAAAAGGAAGCCCCCAACTTCATTAGGTGGACACGGTGGATGAAAAGAGAGAAGCACTACATGATCGCTGGTGTGTGGGACCAAAATAATATCTGACAATCTAAAGTAAATTGGATGAAATCTTTGGACCTTCACCAAATTGCACTCACTATCACTGATTCATCTAAATACTGGTAACATTATCCAACTCTACGTTGATTTGACACAAAACACAACCCATTGTCTAGTGGCAGAACTACTCTCAAACTACTTGTATAAACGCAATTGTTAGTGGTATGATCAAAATCTCGGTCTATCTACTATCTATTTTCTAGCAGAGTATGTTAAGAGTGAGTATAAGAACAAAAGTAACATCTCTAAAACATGTATTTCTTTCCGAGACAGATTTTGGGGTAATAATGATTAACATCTCATTATAGCTCACTTTTCCTAATCGTGGATGATCCATTTCAAGAATGATCTTTCCTCCATAACAAAACATCATATTTTTGTGCTTGATATAGTCATAGGCATTCCGTCATTTTCCTGCGTATATATTGCATATAGTACCCAGTATCACTTATGGTCATATCATATTTCTTCTTCTATTCCAGTACATATTACTGCATCATTAACCCCATCTATGCTCTTTCGTGTCTGTTAGGTACACGGGTAGGGTTGGGATAGTCTATCCAAGTGTGTAATCAATTAACTGCTTCTCTGATTTTCTTAAGGCTCCTCTTTCCATGATCAATACACAGCGTTTACATACCTTTCTAAATTCATACACGATCGCCAAACGGGAGTGTGAATGAATGAACAAATTTTCACAGATCAAAAATAAGAAGAAATCACAATATAATGTACACTGGTGACTGTGCTTTGCCGCAATGTGGTCTTTGGTGTACAAGTTAAACATGTTTTAAGTACCACGGATAATAAAACAAGTTTATGGTACACGTTTTCCTTTTTTTATTCTGGAAAGTTGCATGAAGCTTCTTTCCTTTGCAGGCTTTTAATATTAGGCCCTGGAAGAATCTATAGGAGGTTCCACTCAGTTATGTTCAAGCAATGGTATTCAAAAATGCAGTGGTTGAAAGGTGGTTTTTACTCATCGTCTCATCGTCATGGTTACCTCATAGTCTGCTTCCTTTCCACCAACACGTCCATCTCCAATTCTTTCTCTTTTCCTCTGTCACTTTAACTTTTGGTCTGTAGTGTTACTAGCCTAATTATGCCGCGTCTCGTCTCTCCTACCATGATATTGGTCGTTTAGCTGGGATTGTCAGAGGTTAACCCTGCATGGCTAGAATTACATGCAACATTAGAAATCTAATAACATCCGCAGATACATTTCTCTCTTCCACCAGTGGTCCCTGGCTACGCCATGAACCCGTAAAAGATCCACGACCTTGATGTCTGGTGTAAGACATTCAGTATTAAAGGAGCCTGGCTACACCATGGACCCGTGAAAGATCCGCGACCTTGATGTCTGGTGTAAGACATTCAGTGTTAAAGGAGCCTGGCTACACCCTGAACCCATGACAGATCCACGACCTTGATGTCTGGTGTAAGACATTCAGTGTTAAAGGAGCCTGGCTACACCATGAACCCGTGAAAGATCCGCGACCTTGATGTCTGGTGTAAGAAATTTAATGTTAAAGGATCAGAAATATGATGGAAAGAACACTAAAACTGGAAAGAAACTTTTGCTTACTTCATCCGTAAATCAAATGAAGTATTATTTCAACGAAAGAAAGTTTGATTGTGGAGATCGTGACGCAAGACTGGTACTTTGGTAACTACAGGCAGAGGATTGGGGTCAAAAATGTGTCAAGAATATTTTACGGATATTCAACGAAAATGAGAGTCTCTCTCAACTCCCTGCATCTTATTTTTCCAAGTATTATCAATAATACAATTTTGTTTACTGTGTTATTGGATTTGTTTTTCTCTCAGAGGTGGGTAACTCTGTCCCAACAAACATCATCTGATCTAGCACATGTCATCATTACAAATGATGTAGAGTTCCCCAGAGTACAGTTTCAATAATCGATTCAGAAGAACCTCTTGACTTCCCTCAACTCTATTTCAATTCCAAAACCACAACAAACCAACCCTTTGCAGTGAGGTTTGCATACTGTGATCAAGCACAGTTGTAATATTGCATGTTTCTTCTTAAATTGACTGTTTTTCATTCTCCCCATTTTTTGCCCACTTTGACAGGTAAACCGCATATTTTCATGAAATACCAGACCAGTCTATTACAACCATGTGGTGCTAATGGACACCCGCGGGCATTATGATTTCATTGTGGACGTGATAACTCGTCATTTTGAACAGACTGAAGGAGAAAGAAACAAATAACACGACTTGAACCCAAATACGTCCAAGTTTATAGACTTATTTCAAGGCACTCTCATGATTGCTTTTCAAATGTCACATCACACTGATTAAAGTATGAATATGACCAGACTAACTGAAGTCTTCACTGGTCTCCATGGCAACCGTGGTTCTCGAAATTCTGTGACCACACTAAATCATACTGTCATGTAAAGAGGTAAAATATAACCCAATACACAAACATAGTTAGTGAAACCATTTGCAAATCTTGATTTATGATATGTTAATGTTATTCTTTTGCCTCTGCTTCGTTAGCTTCCGAGAAATTGTTTCTCAGAGCAATCACCTTTTCAATCCTGACTCAAAGCTGAACATCAGTTCATTTCGAGCCTGTCAGATTTCTCTTTATCCTCATTCCATATCTATCAGTTTATAAGAACTAAAATCTACAAAATTAAATCCTTAAAAACTCACTAAAATATTCTCATACTTCTTGAAATATGCTAGTCTTCAATGCCACACGCCAGGTCAACGGAGTCGCATATTATTCTCTGTTTACGATACTCAATCACACACACCCAATGATTTATGTTCCTCTCCAAGCTCAACAGACTTTCGATTTCAACAAAGCTGCATTCATAGAAGAACAAAAAATCTGGAGGGACAAACGATTCCCCCTCGTTCTGCCTCATTTTCTCCCTGCATGATTTTTCCTTTCATAGCTGTCTCGGAAATCATGTTAAATATCGTCCTCTGAGACTCATGAATGATACACATCATGGGAACACTGAGTAATTAACCACTAAATGAGGACATTAAACACAATTCATCTATTCATGTTAATCTCAACCCTGCCAAACCAAATGAAATACCTGACCTTAATAAGAACAGACCTCCATTTTTTGGCTGAATTTGAAAGCAATAATGTGTACTATAATGAAGTTTTGTTCACATGGATGTGGAATAAAAATCACATTATACCATGGCAAATCCCTTTCATGAAAAGTGAGTAATGCAATGTGAATGTTGGTAACCTTCATTCAAACAATCATATGAAATGAACACTTTCAGAGGTTATATTCTTGAAGGGATTAGTTGCATAAAACTTATAAAAAGCTCGGCCCCAATTTTACTGGACTGGCTGAACACCTTCATTTCAGTTTTTCAACGGCAGTCTTATGAATGTGTTTTCCTAAATCAATGACAAGTTCAAACATACAGTTTCAAACGCCGAACCAATGACAGGTGTTACATCTATTGTGATTGGTCAATGAATTATTGCCACCCATTACGTCAATTATACTCCAGCTATTTTTGGTAGAGATACTCAATTTGATCGAGATGGAAATACGATAAGACGTCGAAAGAAGAATCAGTACATAAATTATGTGGAAAGGGTAGAATGTATCATCTGCCGCTTGAATAGATTAAAAAATGGAAATGGTACTCTTTATATCCAAATCACCTTACAAGGCACATTGGATGTATAGTACAGCAGGCTATAGCATACTTGACGAGTCAGTGTCATGTAGATGTCGAACCGCTATGATTAGGAAAGGCAGGTTCCTTGTAAATTTGAAGAGTGTGATATGGTTTCTTAGAACAAAGTCAAGGTCACAGTAAATTACATAAAGAAATGAGAGAGAGATTGAGATACTTACAAGTGACCACCAGTTCGACGAGAGCTGACGATCGTCCAGCAGAATTGATGATCCGACAGGTGTAAAGACCAGCATCACGAGTTACCAAGTCAAAGATTTCTAGGTAGTGTGTACCCTTCTCCTCGTAGATTTCAACCCGACCTTCATCCACTAGGGGCTTCCCCCTAAATGACCACGTGACCTCGGGCTTGGGCTCGCCTTCAACCATGCACGACAATGTTGCCGATTCTCCTTCCGACGCCGATAGCTTTTGTGGTTTCTTGATGAACGACGGTGCTTTTTCGACGACGGGTGATCTCATCTCGTAACGAGACGAGATGGATGACGACGCTGTTGATCGTGACTTTTTCTCGGAGGTCGTCGATGAAGAAGTGGTTGAAGCGATGGAAGACTCGGAGTCGGAATTGATTACTGTTTCGTAGCGGGATACATATGTCTTCTTCTGGTTTGTAGATGATAGCGGTGATGATATCGATGACGATTTCGTTGACGAAGTGAAAGTCGATACAGGACGAGCTGGTTCTTGCCTTGCGGTATTAATACTATTCCTGGTGTCATGTTTACTGTCAGTCGATGGGGTTTTCATGACTCCGATCGTAGAATGCCGAGCTGCTGACGATCTACTAAACGATGAAGACGATGATGAGGAAGGGGATGTATCTCTATCCTTCGTTTCTACCTTGTCTAGATATGATAATCTCCCTGTCATGCCTGTCGATTGACGTACAGGTGTAGTGCGGGTGAAAGCTGCATCTTTGTCTCCATTCGATTTCGTCTCAAATTTTGATCGTAACGAGGATGTTGAGGGTGTCGATCCAAGTGATGATCGTGGTACGATCGAAACAGGTTCTCTCGTTTTTCCTTTGACTGGAGATGAATTCGTGGTTCCATTGCTGGAGCTACTGAATAATGCCTTTTTAGCATCCAGGTTAGCATTATATTTGAGATCTTTTCTCGGTAGTGTTGATGAATTAACTTTCCCTGTATCCGTTCCGTTTGCTTTATTCTTCTCAAACTTGGCAGTGAGCGCTCCAATGCTTTGCGTCGACCTGATCATGGTAGCGTATGTGGCTAGCCGTGGTCGTGAATAAGGCGCGAGGTCGGGTTCGTCTGATGTCGATGCGCTGCTTCCTCGTCTACTCGACGTACTCCCGATGCTAAAACTACTGCTCCTATCCGCCGACGCACTCCGAGTGTATCTTTGCAGATATGCTGTGATATTAGACGAGCGTCGGGGTTCACGCTCAGCTAACGATTTCCTCTCTTCTTTTCTCTTTTCGTATTGCTGTGTAAATGCGTCAGCTCTTTCTTTCAATTTATCAACGGCTGACTTGGACTGTGACGGTGGAGGGGATGTCGTAGAAGTGCGACTGACTCGCTGCTGCTGCTGCGGCTGCGGCTCAGACTCTGTGCGTGACAACCCTCTCCGATCTAGTGACAGACTAAAGAATGATCGTTTGCTGGCTGGTGCGGGCGCAGCAGAAGACTTGGGTGACGTTGCCAATTTGTCCCCTCTCGAATCCTTATTCTTGCTCGAGCCGAATTGCCAAAACTTGCGACTTGTGCTGTTCTGTCGCGATGGTACCTCTTTGCTGTCAGGGATTGAGCTGTAAGGTGACAAAAGAAAGAGAGAAAAATGGCAAACTTCATTTCAAAAAAGACATCAGCATGAAACACAAGAAGGTCATTTCCATTATGAAAAATTGAAGGGGAAAGGAGTCAAAGGGACCAAAATAACTTTCAGAATATGAGCCGATATGACGCCTGTTACCTTCAGAAAAGCTTGTTTCTAATATTAGCTGGTTGACTTTATTACTTGACATCATGTTCAACAACTACCACAGCCACCTGTTTGTAGGTGACAACTGTTTTCATGTCATGGTCCTTCGTAACTCCCAACATTACAACCAACGGTAGTTGGTACACAGTAAATTCATGACACTGAAAGCCTACAAAAACAGATTCTCAGATCACAATGCGTAGACCGACGCCTACAATGTAAGGGCTTGTTAGTTTGAAGCCATTTGACAATCCCTATGCAGGCTGTATTTACCTATCTTGCGTTTGAATAAAGCAATTATAGTACCAGTTTTCAGGTAAGGTATTTCTTTAAGAACATAAAGACCTTTACGTATAAACTGCCTTTGTACTCATCAGTATAGCACGTCTGATATTTTCGTAACACAAATCTACATTATATATTACGTAGACATGCACAATAACGTAAGACATTAATCAGTCTTTTACAAACAAACCCATTTTGGCAAGGACATGCGAATACTAGAATAAACTTTCAGAATAGACTATCTTTGTGATGAAAATAACGCGTCTACACAAACGTGCATGGGTGGGGAGGGGGTGAGGTAACATATTACAGGATTATAGAAAGATACAGTCAATTTTCATAGCATTCTCTTCATGATATTGTGTTATTCTGACACCTGCTTTGAAAGTGTTGTTAATTAGGGTATACACGCTTTCTTCCACTGACCCCTGTGAAACAGAACAGAAGAAAAGATGAGAGAGAGAGTAAAAGAGAGAGAAGAAGAAGAAGAAGCGAGAGAGTGAGAGAGAGAGAGAGAGAGAGAGAGAGAGAGAGAGAGAGAGAGAGAGAGAAGGGGGGGGGGGGTTTCCACACGTAGACCTGGGCACCGTTTCATGAAAGTTGTCAGTCTCTGACAATTTCAGTGAAATTCTTGGTTTTGATTGGCTGAGAAGCACTGGTCACTGACTATTACTATGGTAAATGTCAGAGACTGACAAATTGTCAGTGCTGACAACTTTCATGAAACGGTGCCCAGCTTAATGTATCTAATATGTTCGTATAATACGGTTCGAGGGGGTAAGGTGTCTGTGGCCGAAAAAGAATCGAATAAATAAGGGAAAAAACGGAAAAAAACTCTTTTAAACCAATCTAGTAATAATTCCACGATAATAACATGATATATAAATATTCAACCCTATCTTAAATCGACCAGGTTCACCAGCTCCTCCTCCTCTTCCTCCCCCTCCCCCTCCCCCCTCCCCCTCCCCCTCCTCTTCCCCCCCCCCCCTCCCCACTCACCCTCCTTGTCCTTCTTCTTCTCCTTGGTGTCAGGAGCTGAGGGTGAAGGTGAAGAATGGTTAAGAGAATCGATATGGATGTTACTGGATACATCACTATTTCGCTGACTATCGAATTGAAGAACTAATTAGTTTATTTTCAAGCATGCAGAGCCGAAGGGAAGTCTTCATAGAACAACGGCCTCCTCTTTTGATAGATAACATCAAAATTCTATCAAGTGGTTAACTGGTGTTTGCAAGATATCATCATATCGGATATACATGTCAGCATTATCATGACAGATGGCTAACACAGGGGTCGTATGGACCAACTTTACCTCACTTTCCAAGTTCATTCTATTGTCCAAAAGTTATGACGTCATAGGTGCACCTGGTGGCCAGCAGGTCATCACAGAATCAACAAGAAAGGAAAAGTATACAAAAACTTTGTGCTATATACATGATATAAGATATTTGCTAATGCCGTAACCCCTCTCGTAAGGTCTAATAACAAGTTTGGTCTACCCCCCCCCCCCCCTCTCTCTCGCCTCTTTCTGCTACTATTCGCATGCTGTCAGTTGTCGACCAACAGGCCATATTATTTACACCACTCATCTGAGAGGGTAATAGGTATCAGAGGGTCAAACACAGTAACCAAGCCCTAGGGTATAAGATGACCTGGCTGAGGTCACACCTACCAGTGGACACGGTCAAAGGTATAGCGTGACGTTTGTTTGGGTTCTCCTTAAGGCGCTGCTCGGATTACTTGACATTTGGGCTGGTGTTTCCAAATTTCATACCTTAGAACGAGTCCAACAGGTTTCCTAGTTTCACAAATACATGAATTAATCAATGATTTACCTACACTCAACCGTGTATTACTGTTAGGTCCTTCGTAATTATTTTCGGAATTAATCTCGTAATTATTTTCGTAATTATTTTGTGAGCGTATACCCGGGTATTGTCCAACTTTCAAGTCTAGAGTTTTCTCCTTAAAAATATTTTTTAGTTTGGGGACATGGTTCCAATTTTTCTTTTATATTTCACTGTTAATTTCTCGAACCATAGCAGAACTGACCAACACCTTTAATAACGAATCAAAACTAACATTGCTACAAGATATTCTTGGAATAAAATTTAGATTTTCAACTAAAAGCGCTTCTGTGACGGAATGGGTTACAAAAAACATTTTCGGTCTTCTTTGAGCTTGGATGCCTTCCAGACATGTTATAAGAAGAGATATTGTAAATATTATAGATCCCACCTGCGATACCAATACCCTCTAGATCTGACAGTTGGAATTGAAACATGACTATACCTATAGCCATGGTAACTGCATTAAATATAGAATTGACCGCTTCGTAATACGACCCGAAATTGCATGAATCGTTTAGATTCGTTTTGAAATTATATAGATGAAAAGTCACTTTCGTTATCAAACTGTATACTGTCGATTCCAAAATAGCTTCATCCAGAGCAAAAACCGGTAAAAGATACCACACAGTTGCCGTGGTTACACTGCATTTTAAAGGAGACGAAAGATTATTCAATTATTTTCAATTTGAAAGTGACATAATATCACTCAAGGTCCGTACTCTCCTTATAACAAACAATACATTCGTAATTTGGTAATGGGGAATTTGAATTTCCAATTAATTTCACTGTTGCTACGTTGGGCAATGATCAGTAATCAGTCCTTGTCAGAGAGGGAAATTGTCCCTCGGCGAGAAACACCACATGGTGTGCAAAATAGCTACTTGGTACACGGATTCTATCGGGTATGAGAAAACAAAATGACAATGCGCAAACTAGAGACAAACAAAGAGAAAAAGGAGGAAATAAGATGTTATAATATGTGGGAGGATTCAATAATTGACCACCATCCTACAAATGATTCCAAGATCCTGCTTTGGACAGTTTTTCTTTATATGTGACGAATGATTCACTAATTTCCTATTATGTGTACTTGTATCTGCGCTTTACAAATGCCGTGTGTTTGTCGACTGACATCACGTCACTAACAAAGACCATATTTCTTGTTCATTAGCCTTGTTTTCAATTTCGCTAACATTATGAATTATAATAATTGTCTGTTTATCTCACCAAACTTCCAATGAAATTTATTTCACACTCTACCACCATCGCAACATCATCATTTTCTTCCCTTTCTCTACCTCGTCTTTAATTCTTACTTCTGCTCTATCATGTTTATGGGCTCGAGTTCTAAACCTGCAAACCGAGTTTTCTTAATCACTATTCAATATGGAATACAAGAGTCAATCAGAATATTAATTTGGTGCAACTGATTTGAGCTCGTAAAAGGACAACACAAGGGGGAGTTTTAATTAAAAACTGCAAATAGTGCATTCCTATATGAAGAATTCTTGACAGCCCGCATGCATCATCTAAAAAATGTCTCGAAGAAAGAACTTCGTTTCTAAGAAACAGACGTATGTAGCAATAACGTCATCAAATCAAGGAACAAACACAATATGTAATGGTAATTACTATTCGCCCTCAAACAAACGGGAAGAGTTTCAACGATTTCCCAGCAGTACTGCTATTCTGAATCAATGGCAAGTCAAAACGCATTTTTTCTTATTCAACAATACCAAGACATACTTTTGTAATACCATCACATTTACAATCAAATGTCTTTTTAAACTTCTGCATGAAAACAATATACATTGACCTATCTCAAAATATCAGAAATCGCTTGTAAACCGTACACAATCAATTAATCAACTGATATCCCTTTAAAATCCTGAAATTGATGACACTTATTAGAACAATAAAAATACCAGCATCAAGTGTAACTATTGGTAACTGAGGAAATTACCGTCTCTTTCAGTCAATCACGATGGCAATTTCTTTCTTAACTTCATTATTGATTTGACCTGATGCAACTCAGAATATACCAGGTATGAAGATCTACTTGGATGAAAGGAATGGAAGAATACCCAGATGAAGTAGAGAGTGAGCTGGGCTACTTCAAGAGATATTCATACCGCGGTGAACAATAAGGCACGGTAGGGCAGGTACCGTACACATGGTACATGTTGAGCTCAGTTTTGACAGGGAGTATTTGGCATTAAGTATTTTTAGACTCGCGAAGGCTTCTGCGAACTTTTTTTTTTGCCCCCATTGAATGATTGACTCATCAAACCTTGAAGTTTTTTATTTTCCATCTATATTACCCTTTATCCAAGGTTTGGGGCCTTTTCTTCTATACAGAAACTGCCTTAGGAACTGATTGTATGATAGTTCATTAAGCATGTTGAGATTTTTTTTTTTTTGGTCATTGTGTCCTGACGTTCCTTAGATTCTTCTCTAATCCTATTTTAATCTTTAAAACAGATTATTAACAACTTTGTTACCATGTTACCTCAAACCCAAAATATAAAAGTACATGGTTGTATACACATCTTGTAGAAGCGTCGACTTTGACTGAATCCATCTGAAATAAACATTGGTCAAAGCATCTTGAGGTGCATGCACGATAGTATTGTTAGCTGCACAACATGAACATAAACAGAAAATCGAACAAACGGATAATGAAAAGCCTTTCTTCAAAATATGAAGATCCTTTCATGTAAGGAAAATACATGAAGGCTTCGTTCCTTTAAAAAAATCGACCAGATATTATGTGGGGCACGCATTCTACGCCTAAACTTTTGTTATTCATATTTTAATGAGGTTATTCCGCCGTATAATTGTCTTGAGATATTAAAGAGGCCAATTAAATTTGACAAGACAGCTCTTGGGAACAACCAAGACATCGAACACTACCAATACAATTAGGGTACCCTCTGATATCGTGACGAAGGTGGGGGCTGTCGAGGTACAAACTTTCAATATTTTTCAATATCTGAAGGGGAAAGAGTGGGAAAACTGTTCAGTCTCCCAAGATATACGCTATGCACACCGGCAGAATAAGAACATGAAGAAAGCAGTGACTTTTGTGTCATCCTTTTTGTTCATCATATCTACGGCGACGTTATGCTCTACATGTATAATGAATGTTCAGTCAGTTTCGAAACGATTTCCCCTTTTAATTTCGTTTTGTAAAGCCTAGTGGAGACAGAAAGGGGGTTGGTCATGGAGAGCGGGGGGGGGGGGGGGGGTGGAGAGGTGGCACAATGTCAATGTAGATTTGTATAACCGTGAGTGAGAAGTCGAAATTAATGAAATCCCACAAACTCCAGACGAATCGACGGTATTACATTTCCTTAACTCCTCGTGTGCGTGATTCTTTCTGCTCAATATCGTCGTGTGATTAAAGCATCATAGCGTGACAACTGGATGAGTGATAAAAACAACTATCCCTGTGATGATTCCTATTCGTAATGACAAAATGACGCATAAAGACATCATAAACCATTCTTAAAAACTCCCCTATGTAATATGAAAGACAATGTTATGTTTCATCACCTTTCTTTATACAAATTTGTATTGTTCATTACAATCTGAATAAGATTTGAAAAAATAATGCAAATCGTAGACCAATACGTCAAAATGTTGGGAAAGGATAAATGATATAACCAAAAAAGAATTTGATGAATATTTGGCATAACCTTGAAAATGGAATAATTATATCAAAGCGTTTTAAACACAACCCATTGCTTAAACAGTTCTCTGTCTAACATTATCTAACAACATCAAAATGAAGATAATTACTTGTATCCGAGTACCTTATCGTGAGGTATAACTCAACAAATATTTTTTTAAATATATAATATGACTCATCTTACTATGTAGATAATAACCACATCATATATTAACTTCTCAGCTAATGGGGTTTAACTGAAATTACATTACTATATAGTGTGTAATTTCACAGATTTGCTGGTGTATGTATGTAGGTGTATTGTCATTGTTTCACTACCACGACTATTCGTTTAGTTAGCTTTCTACAAGACAGAAATGTCTTTGCAGATCGTTATTTATCATTATAATGATTTACACTTCATAATACTTCCTCTTATCCTATGGTGAATAACAAATACATAAATATTTCATATAAAAGTGTGTTTTTACTAAACTAGTAAAGCTCTTAAAATCATTGATATGCAGATGATTGGGCTAAATTATAGCTGATTATTTTTTCCCAGATGAAAATCTGTTAAAAGGGGCGAACGCCTCGAGTCCTGGGCTTGCTCAGACCTTCTTTATATCGTACACGATATGGCGCACATATACAATTTTATCATGTTTATAAGGGAAAGGTATACTATACGAACTCTGCATAGTAGTCGTACATGATGCATGCATAACAATGATGTCTTATTGATTAAGATGATAATTGATTGTAACGAATGTAAAGATTTGTCCTTGTCCGTGGTCTGAGGCGATCTAGTGCTTTCCTCTGTTCCCGACAGGTACTCTTAACGTCTTTACGCGACCACCATGACCACTAACCCTCATGCAAACCTCCCCGGTAACTTCTCATCGATTCGATTCAAAGAAAGAAAACCAGAGGAGGTCATGATTAGACCATTCACAGAATATCTTCTATAGATGAAAACTTTTTATAGATAATAACTTACAACTCACTCTCCATGTAAAGATTCTCAAGGATCAAATATTTCACAGCTATAAAGACTTTCGAGGAAATAATCGTGCAAATTATGATGAAGCAAAATCTAAAGCGTAATTGTTGACTGGGTCAAAGCAGAGAAATGAAATAGTAATAGTTTCTCTATTTCATTTATGTCTGCATTCTTTTGATATTCCTGTACCCAAGAGGTTATATTTGGTAATTTCCCAAATGAATGACACGACAATAATTTGAAAATTTAGTAATTAGGTGCATTCTCCGTGAAATATACCACACACACAAAGAAATTGCATAGTAATAACAAAGCAACAAGCTTGTGGAGGAGTTGAATACGGCAGCAATTAGCTCAAGTTCAAATTGCTGGAGAAGATAGGGTCATTAAACCCAACTTTTGACGGATCAATGATAATAACTGTATCACTATACCAGCGAAAGAGACAGCCAGTCAGTCACCTTATAACGTTTGAAAGAAATTCTTTGAATCAAAAGTGAAACTGAGTTAAAATAATGTTTTTTTTTTAAGAAGAAAGTACAAGGAACTTCTATATATTATCCCACAGATGATTTGTGCGTATACATAAATGAGTAGTGAACTACTAGTATACAGAAA
>CM057153.1:1790016-1831685 GCA_029962745.1 Echinometra lucunter
GGGGGGCACGTGCCCCCCAGTGCCCCCCGTAGTTACGCCACTGTTCACATTACATTGGACATCTTCCTAAACATGAAAACAAATTACATCTACAGTGAAACCTCATAATAAAGAGTTCAGATATAACATAACGCTTTTATAACAACATAATTTTGCTGGTTCCAACTCTTTATATTTCTTGGAATGTAAAACACTCTGAATAAAGAGTAGTGGAGTATACAGTAGGCCTATACGTATTTTAATTCATCAAGCAACAAAATACTAACAAAATGTATTAAATGTCAATACTTTAGAAAAGGCGCAACACGGCACGGCCGCTATTGCTTAGACTTGTGCATGACTCGGCGCCGAGTCCCGAGTCACGATTTCTGGGACCGAGTTCGAGTCCGAGTCCAAGTGAGAAAAACTGGACTCGAGTCCGAGTCATCAAAAATTGGACTCGAGTCCGGACTCGAGTCTGAGTCCATACTCGAGTCACACAGCACTGCTGTGAATGTATCGTTACCGTGGTTACCAAATGGGGAGAACTATCTTTATCTCATTTTGATAACCAAATACATGAAATTTCATATCTCCCTCCCTCCTCCCTTTTTCACTTTCCTCAATTCATTTTCTGCAAAGATCGTCTTACCATGACCATGATCATGATGATGGCATTGCCCTATTTCCTGTTTGTGTACTTTGTCTAAGAAGAATCCATATGTCTCCATCTGGCTCATCATTTTGATCAACCAAGAGGGGTCAAGAAAGGGCCGGGGGAAGAGATCAAGAGGGTCTCTGACTTTGCAAAGCCTCTTCAGGCAGATTTAAGAGCTATATGATTATGAAATCATCATCGTCATCATCATCATCATCATCATCATCGTTATTATTATTATTATCATTATTATTATTATCATTATCATTATCATTATCATTATTATTATTATTATTATGATTATTATTATTATTATCATTATCATTATCATTATTATTATTATGATAATTATCATTATCATCATTATCATTGTCATTATCATTATTATTATTATTATTATTATTATTATTATTATCATTATTATTATTATTATTATTATTATTATTATTATTATTATTATTATTATTATTATTATTATTACTAAGTTATGTTAAGGTGCAGGAGTTGTGGGTAAGGAAAAGATTGATATGAACGAGATGACGATGATGGCGAAGAATCAAAGAGAAGACGGGAAAGAAGTAGAAAGAGAAGACGACGAAGAGAAGATGAGGGAAGAGGCATTATGTAGTAGTACGTGAATTCAAAATCGAAAGTTACATGACTAATTACGCACATGCATGGTGTTTATGTACGTACTTTAGAGATAGAAAAGATAGATTGTAAGTGAGATCAGAAAGAGGATGAAGAGAGAGAGACAAAAGAGACAAAATAGAAAGAGAGAAGAGAGAAAACAAGATAGAGAGGTGAGAAAGTGAGGGAGAGAGAAGAGAGAGAGAGAGAGAGAGAGGTGAGAGAGATAGAGGGAGAGATAAGAGAGAGGGGGGGGGGAGACGGGGAAGAGGGAGGGAATGGTGAGATGGAAGCGAACACACAGTTAAAATGTCAAGTTTTGTTTCGAAGCGCCTCTCTAATTTGTCTCTCCTTTACAAGTTCAACGGTATACTAATTGAAATATACTTTCACACCATCCTTGCAGTCGTGTTAATGTGGGGAAAACATAAACAGACCCTAGATTCTCATTAGACATTAATTGTCTTGATATGTATCCATAGCATGTTTATTGATAGCATAGATCAACAAATCAGTACGTCGTTTATTTCAAGTACCAACCCTTCGGGAAAACAGAGAAGATAAATACAGGATGTAAAATAACGACAAAGAAAGGAAGTACAAACTTGAAGGAATAAGTAGTTGGAACGATGATGGTATTGTTTACCATTATATTTCATTCAAATAACTACAGAAAATGTCATTTTCTCGAGCCTTTCCTGTGTTTTTATCACACTTTTTAAATAAATTCAAATGCGATATTCATCCAAACGATAATTATTGTTTGTCTAGTTTGCTAAACAGATTTTATATGTTTTAGAGTGAATGTGTTTTAACATGCGATGTTTTTTTGCATGTGATTCGGCCGAACAATGAGCCGGCTGAAAATAGAGAGAGAGGGGAAGTGAGACAAGGAGGGGGAGGAAGAGAGAGAGAGAGAGAGAGAGAGAGAGAGAGAGAGAGAGTACAAGATAAATAGAGAGAGTTGTAAGACGGAGGAAAGAGAGAGAGAGAGAGAAGAAGAAGAAGAGGAGGAGGAGGAGGAAGAAGAGGGGAGAGAGGGAGAGAGAGATGAAGAAATTATTTTTCTGTTTACCGCTCGCTTTGGAAGTATTGTGTAACACGTATGTATTGAAATCAAACGACTGCATACAATATAAACACACCTAGATTGGAGTCATGATGAGAAATAAATCACTGCTACTATGTGGCGATTGCTATTTTCTTTCCTTTAATTTATAGTTCACTTGTTTTTAGTTCCTTCCTGCTATTCTGCTATCAAGTCCCTTCATTATCGTGGCTACCAGACAAATCTAAATAATTGCTATCTGGACGTGAAATGACAAGCCACTAGTCATGCTAGTCTCTTGATTAACTGTTTTGAATCTTAGAAAATGTATGACATCCTTCATACATTAAGCCTTTAAGGATATGCATCAACTTCAAAATGCATTAAACATATCATGTGTAAATACCATTCTTGGTTATTGATTTCCGATTCGGTAAAAGAAAAAAAAACCTCTATCTGTTCTAAAAAGAGACAATGGAAGGAGGAAGTATTTCAAAGCGAGTAACTATTCTAGTAATTATTGATTGCTCCTTATTTTAGTTCGTTTTAATTTTGGATTTCCTGATTGACTGCATCTGTCACGGAGGTTGGTTCTGTGGTAAAAGCCCGGGTCTTTGTGCTTAAGGTGTCATCATCAGTTTTTTCCTCACTGCATACATGCATAGGCATCGCTTGATGAATGATAACACCCCTCCATTTGCAAAACTTTATTCGAGATCTCCACCTTCCCCTGCAAATGTCATGATTGTCCGTGTTTATAAGCTGATAATGAACTACAATTATTCTCTTTGTTGTTATTGTTGTTATTGTTATTCCTTTAGATTCATTTTATTCCATTGATCTAGATGATTAAGAAAAATAATTTTTGTCAAAAGAAAAATTAAATATTTTTAATTGAATTATCTTTATGATGCTATAATTATTATGATCATAATTTATCTGTTCTGTATAGCATTGTAATGCATTGATGTATCCCCTTAATTGTTCTTTCAGAGGTAAATTTGGTATCGTATACCGATGCGAGGAGAAGTCTACGGGGAAAACCTGGGCAGCCAAGTATGTCAAGACTATCAGAGCAAAAGACAGAGAAGCAGTACAAAGAGAGATCGAGCTGATGTCAGAGCTTGATCACCCTGCTCTCATGGCTCTTGTTGAAGCCTATCAAACAACCAGACAAACTGTCATGATACTAGAATGGTAAGTTATTCCCTTTCTTGAACCTACTCATAGTTATTTTGGGAACGGTTGATGGTTTGAAAGTTGAGGGAAAATTATCAAAATTACAAAGTACGGTGCAAGTGTTATCTTTCCCAAATCAGTGTGCTCAAATATGAAGAAGAGTTTAAGTACCAACGCATATGTAGAAGTCGAATTTGATACCCTCCTTGAACAAACATTTGCAATGGATTCGAAACGGCAACATTTGATGTGTCTGCGATAATGATTGGTTGTGCGCCAGCTACGGCGTACCATCGCCTTGTGGCGGATTTGGAGAGATGTTATTGCCAGTTTCCTAATTCACATCAATGCAGTTTCATGGATCAGCGTTAAACTCTGACAAAACAGTTATGAATATTTCATTAAACAGTTCAGCAAATGAATGTCAAAAATTTGGGTTTTTTTAATGTTTGTTTGTTTGTTTGTTTATTGATATTATGTGCAGATGTGTTCTTACGATCATTCAAATATTGTGATCGGTCAGGGACTGTTAGGGTTGAAGATGTGTTTTAAGGAAACATGATTTGGAATTCTTGCATCTGATGTGAATTACTATGAGACAGAAGGAGGAGGAAATTAAGTTCATTATACACGCACCCCCGAACTGTTAATCAAAAATGTCTTTTTTCTTTCTTTCTTTCTCTTGTGAATGATAAATATGAATTATTGTTTAGATTAATTACCATACAGTCATATTCATCTGTGTTTAACAGTATCACAGGAGGTGAATTATTTGAAAGGATAGTGGACGACAAGTTTGACCTCACAGAAAGCGAGGTCATTAGTTACATGAGACAGATCTGCGCAGGTGTACAACACATGCATCACCACAACATCATGCATCTAGATCTGAAACCGGAGAATATTATGTGTGTGAACCGAACAGGCTTTCAACTCAAGATCATCGACTTCGGGTTGGCGAGGAAGTACGAACCTGACAATGCCGTCAAGGTGGGTCATAGATTATATTCACCGGCTTTCTATGGGCTTGTTCTGGGCCTGTGAATTAAGTTTTTTAGCAAAGTCTGACAGCTAGGACATGAAGACTACAATAACTTTTACAGAGATGGATGAGGAAAAATGAACTAAAATTCCTAAGTAATTTTAAACAACCATAATCGTTGTTGCTTTATTGTAAACATTCGGCATCTTCAAAATCATTACTTTTAATGTCAATTTCGTGATAAAAAGTCGTATGGTTAATGCAAATTAGCTCCCTTCTTGCAAAGTCTGTAATATATACACTTGTGATACTTTGAGTGATCAATATAATTGTGGATATCCTTCATTTTTTCTCAATTATATTTATAACCTTGCAGGTTTTATGTGGAACACCAGAATTCGTCGCCCCTGAAGTGATAAGTTATGATGCCATTACACCATTGACAGATATGTGGAGTGTAGGGGTCATCTGTTATGTTCTGTAAGTATATGGACATACCACCTTTTTAAGCAGGAGCCATATATTATCTTATTTTAAAATGGAATAGATATAATTATATGAAGGACTTTCTTCCAAAAGACGCTAAATCCATTTTGTTAATTTGAGAGAAAAATGCATTTAGAAAAATGCATTTTTGTCCCGATTTGGTACATGTGTCAATGGAAACTTGAAATAACAGAGCACTTTTTCTTCTATATTTTCTTGATAACTTTGCATTAAAATTTTATCCTCAGCAAAGTACTCAAGCTGAATAACACAATGACGTCATAACTCAACTTTGATAAAAACTGGATATATCGCCTTTTGGAAGCAAGCTCTTCATATATAACAGTTCTATTATGTGAATAGAATTGTTATTGTTGTAATTCGGAGTATTACGCTATAACTACACTATCTGCATCATTATATTTATCTCACTTTCTCACCCCCCCCCCTCTCTCTCTCTCTCTGTCTCTCTGTCTCTCTGTTTCTATGTCTCTCTCTCTCTCTCTCTCTCTCTCTGTGTCTCTCTCTGTCTTATTTCCTTTTTCCCTTCCCCAGACTGAGTGGCCTATCACCATTCTTAGGAGACACAGACACAGAGACATTGAATAACGTCACCATGGGAGAATGGGACTTTGAAGATGAGGCATTCGACGGCATCTCCAATCGTGCAAAAGATTTCATCTCGAAATTGCTCGTCAAAGATAACAGGTAAAAATAAACTATCATCATTAATGAATAACCCTGTGCCTTTCATTAGGACCTCCCTCCATAGATTTTAAGACATCCCGATTTCCTGCACAGTTCGAATGGTATTATCATATTCTGATGTTTTTGAATATCGATTATGAAGTTGCATACGAAGTGAATGCATCTTTAATAAACTCAACAATCACCGTCATGGTATAAGAAGGGCGCCATCTTTCTTTGGGTGCACCAAATGCGAATTGATTTTTTTTTTAAACCACCAATAACCGAAAATTGTGAACCAAAACGGAACTGATTCTACCTCGTACAACCAGATAAATATCAGGTCCACGTTAAAACGCCGTGCTGAAGTAACCTTTGATAAGTAAAATAATCATATTTTAATACGAAATCCAAGTGTTTCTTATATACCACTGAAACGCCTCGCTTTAGGGATTGTATATACAGCCACATGGAAAATGAAATATTCTAAAGGAATTCGTGACAGGAATTATTTAAAGCCTAATTTGATCAGCTTTTATTCTTCAAATTGGCAACACCAACATTTCTCTTTTATTGCTACATTTTTCCTATAAAACATCATGTATCTGAAATAAATATAAATTGACAGAATGTATGATGAGAAGTCATAAAGTTGCCAATTTGCAGGGAAAAACAGTAATTTTAACATTTTCATCGCATTGCCAATTTAAGGATTTTAACGCTTATTTTCCCTTTAAAAAAATTCAGCATCAAACAACAAATATTGGTGCAACAAAAATGAGCACAATATGTGTAGACTTTTTTGCTCTTTCTGCTCATGTATTTGGTATGATTTTTAGGGCTCTGCATCAAAAGTTATTAGGCCAAACCGCAAAATGTGGACCCTCTGTCATGAATGGGTTAAGTTCAATCATCATTTGATTTTGAAATCTTAGATTACATGAAAACAGTCAAATAAAACAATGAAGGAAAAATTGTAATCTGACTGGTTTGTTTAAAAGTAACTTGATTTTCTTGGTAAACTATGGTTTTACACTTCCAATATCGATTTCTTTACATCTGTGAAAGTATAAACATATTTAGTGTTTCTTAAAATTTTGAATAAAGATAAATCTTTTTTTTTTCAGATACCATTTTATTGATATGCAAACTGTTTTTCGAACATTGATTTCCATCTCTTGGATCTTTAATTCCCCGGTCATGATGTCGCAGTTATACGAAAATAAGGCTTGTCGGAATTAACAATACTGATCATGTTAAAATAATTTCTCTGGATTTAGTCACCTGTATGCTTTGCTTAATTTCACGCAGTCTTTTGACTATTGTATCGCTTAAGCAAATCACAAAAATCTCTTCACATAAAAAAAAGTGAAAGAGAGGAGGATGGAGAGAAACAGAGAGAGGGGGAGAAGGGGAGGAGAGGGTTGGGGAGGGATGGAAAAGAAGGGATTTGAAATGATAAATGACGAAGGATGATTAACCTTTTCAGTTTGTAGGGCGAGTGTTCTTGCCATATTTAGCCTCTCGTTTTCATATCATAGGCAAAATATTATTAGCTTCACCAATACGTCAAGCCCTCGCCACTTAGAGAATTGTGACGGTAGCTAAATATACCCCTCTCGTCACCAAGCACATGGAAACGTTTTGCGGTATTCCCAGATCCATCTAAAAGAGTGTGTAACATTTGGAGATGTTTCAGGTTTTCTGAGTTTGGTTTCTTTCAGGCGGGAAGCTGAGTCAGAGAGAGCATGTTACCGGTATTCATTAGATGTAGACAGTCTCTTCAACTCCTCTGGGATGGGAGGACCCTGGGATGGGGTCTGATGACAGCTGACTGATGTGATCAAAAACACATTCATTTTCTTCTACTCTTGTCTACTCTCTTCGTCTGCCTTCCTTGCTCTTGGCGTACTATATCGAATGGTCTCTAACTACACACAGAGAAACACATGACAGAAAGAAGCTTAAGAAGGTGTTGTGAAGTAATAGATGTCATGGCCATCATTTTGTTCTGAAAATCTTAGTTTTAGTTGTTTTGTTTTGTGTTTGGTAAGAGAGCTTCTATCTTACATGTTGCATAATAATATCTATCACAATAGTAATGTTTGAAACCATTCCGAATAATAGACGACGTTACTATGCGAAATGAAAAAAAAAGAAGAGTAAAAAAAAGAAAACACATGCACTCTCACACGCAAAACCCCTCAGTATATTAGAAATAGAGCAACATTTATTTCAGACAGTATTATTAACATTCTTCTTTTTTTTTTAATTGTTTGCTGCTCATCTCTTTATAACTAGTAAGAGGCTAATTGTAAAGTTATAATGATAATAATAATATACAGTTCTTGTATAGTGCATATCACATTATGATATAACGTCTCTGTGCACTTCCAAAGGACTTGGATATTATTACCCCAGCTTTAGCCCCAGTTATTATCCGTTCATATTTCTATTAATTCATAAATATTTTCTATTGATATCATGCTGAATGAACAGGAATCATTTCCGTTCAATTCTAAATTAATAAAGTTCATACCTGTTAACACTTGAGTCCAGGTAGGAAATATGATTGATTATGGATGCCCCACACCGTGTCAATTAACAGCGAATTGATCATACCACACATGTGGGCGGTCTCAAATTATTCTATATAGAATTTCGTTCACCGTATATACTTGTGTGGAATATAGATTATAAATATAACCGAATGAAATTTATCTGCTACTAAGAAAAGAAGGCCTGATTGAAACTGGAATAAAAATCGAGTTCAAATATTCAGTTCTGTATGATCATTTTCATGAATGCTGTGCCCGGCACTCATGCTGCAAGTCTATTAATTTCATTTCACTTTCTTTTATTTCATTTTTTTTCTTTTAATTCAACGACAGTGTACATTATTGAAGACGGGGATCAAAAATGAAGCCTTGTTTGAAGTAAGGGTTTATTCCCAGTGTACAATTCGTACACAGTTATAGCCAGCCGTTTTGAATGAGATCCTTAGTTCTGCCGTTTTGTTCCACCTTGTCGCGACGAGGTGTCAGAACGAATGGGATGTATAGAATTCCATAGTTACCACGGTGATATAACTGCCTTATAATTGTAGGATGTGGTGATGAGTCAAACCTCTCGGCGAGGGTTCAGGAAGTTCCTTTTGATTCGTTTCCTCCTGATCTTAAAGATGAGAAGTTAGGTCATACAGGATTATTGCTGATTTTTGTTTCCATTGTCCTTCCCTTCGTTTCCGAAACATTCTTCTCTGTTTCATATGGCTATTTTCTTTCCCACTTATTCTGTAGTTTACCTAAATTGTGAGGACGAGCACAGGCATCGACAAACAAAGATGAAAGTGTTGATGAATATTTCAGTTATTATGTCTTATATGATTAATACTACTTTCTTATCAGCTTGTCCAACCACGAACATTACGAAGATAACAACTAGAAACAAGCTTAGAAATACCATGAAATTTCCTCTTTTTTATTATTGAAAAATCACTAAAAGATGAAAGCGTGAATTATATGTATCTTTCGAAATTCATTAAATTCTGTGGTATTTCGTAATTTGGGATGACTTAGAAGAAAAGGCTAAAATGTCAAGGAAAGTAAAAATGAAGAGAAACTTCGCAGAAAAGGGACAAAACTACAAGAATCAAGAAAGGGGAATGACCGAATAGGTCTGAGTGATGAAAAATGGGGAAAATCAGAAATAGCTCATAAAAAATTCCAGACAATAGATCCTTGATGGATAGTTCCAATAGCTGATGATTTATTTTTTTTAGAGATTAAATGAACAAAGAAGAGGTAAGGAGAGAGGATAGATGAGTGATAATTCAAGGTATATTACGGGAAGGAAGAAAATGGTCAGGAGTGTACTGATGTCTATGTGATGCTTCTGGAGAACTAGATAAGACATCTCATTATCCCCCTTACTCCCATACGCCCTGTTGGAGAATATAAAACGGACAGGAGTATAATAGGTGTGTGGGGAAATCCCAGGAACTGTCTTGTCTCTCTTTTAGTATGTTTATGGAGGTCGATGGGCAGACAGAATTGTGTGAGAGAGAAAAATGTTCGCACCTTACTTACTCGCTGGCAAAATGTAGAATTTGAAGTTTTCATTGGGTCAAGAAACGCAAATTCCCCTCAACGAAATTAGGCTTGTATTCCAATATAAATTGGTCATAATGTTTCTTAATGAGCTAATAGTTTGCCTCGTAGGAATCAACATTTTGCAGTAAGAATGATGAGAACAATTGCCTCCTTTAAATAGTTTCGGTTTTAGTTCAAACAAACAAAATTTACAATCATGTGTCATGATATTTTGTAAAGGTCATTGCGAAAGATTAATCACATAGAATAGTTCAATGTTCATGTTTAATGTCAATAGGACATAGAGCAACTCAGGTGCATGACTTTTCAACTGAATCAACATTCCTTGTCAATGATCCATATTACAAGTTCCTATAAGCATTCTTGAATAAACAAGGGGCATATTAGATGTAACTAGACACGAACCTAGTCAAAGATTGGAGAGGGATTGATCCTGATCAAAGGTATTCCCATAATCTGACATTGACTTCTAAGCACAAGGAACCATTTTGACCAGAAGCAAATTACATTTGTGAAGGTAATACATTAAAGGCTTTTCAATCTACAAAAAATACTTTGAATGCTGAGATGAATTAAGTTATTTCATTATTCATTGTTTATAAGCGCCTTTATATATATTTGCTTTTTTTTTTACTTTGTGGATGGTGGTGTAGAAATTTACGAAATGAAAGTATGATGTATGCTGTGTGCAGTAAAATCGATTTTTATTTTTATTTTTTATTTTGAAAATATGATTCTTCATGGCGTGTACTGTATAAACATTACTTGGACGCAATCACGAACTCTGACTTGATTTATGCATGCAGTAATCATTGTAATTTAAATTTAATGAGTTTTACTTGGCTTCGTATTACGAGCATTGGTAAGGAAATCATCAAACGTTTGAAATACTGCATCTTCTTAGTGCCTGAATATCAGGAAGGTCGTGATCATTTTCAATGGGAATGTTCTTGAAAGAAAATTGCAGATTTCTAACGAGTAAAGCAAGGAGAGGACAAAGTTGAAGAATCGTCGGTCTGTCATCTCTTTCATGCTTTACGACATGAAATGATAGAGCCGCCTCCATGACGACGCCCCTGCATCCAGAACTGAGTACAGATGCTATTAGCTTGGCAGATATTGAGATTAAAAAGAAGTTTCATATTGTCAATCAAGGAAGAGGAGATTCAGGCGGACTGATTATTGCTCTCAGATGTGAGAGAGGGAACACATAATCATAATGTCTGTTTTTGATACATTGATCCGTACAGCCTTTAGGTTTGAGATATCAGTGAGGGAATACGGATTATTACAGTCTGTTGAATGGCCTGACCAATCCAACTTTCATAGCTCTGAGATGTTATTGAGGGAATAGAGACTCATACAGTCTGACACACACAGATTTAAATTGTGAGATGTTATTAAGGGAGCCTAGCTAGAAGCAAACAGGGAGCCATCAGGAAGGCACGTTGAGGGTGACTCATTATCCTCACGACCTTTCCTCCTCCTACCTCATGACTTTTAGATGATCCCCCTCTCAACTCACCTTTCCCCGCTTAGGCTACCCCTTCCTCTAACCCTTTTCCCAAACCCTTCCCAAACCCTTCCTATCTGTGCCGTAAGTGAAGGATAATGTACACTGTCTGCTGTTCCCGGTTTCGTCAGGAGCAAATCGCCACGCCCGGACAAATCTTTGGATAAGTTTTTGCACCCGCCCTGTCACAATCCTCACAGCCTCGGTTTTAACTTGGTGTGTTTCTAAACAAAAGAGGAATATTTTAATTGTTCGTACCTGTAAGTATGTATTTCAGTTCCCGAGTCTATAAAGAGGATTGTCCGAGTATTTTCTTGTTTCCGCCAGTTCTTCGCTTCTCTCGCGGATGTGATCTTGTAGAAGTCTTTGACTGTGAGAGATCATCTCCCATCACTTTTTGGAATTATGTGATAATTTGTGATGATTCTCTTTCTTTTAGCATATTAACACCCGATTGAAGCGTGGTTGTCTCATTTGGTTAAAGACGCCTCATTTAGCGATCGTAATTACGTTGCCATGATTTTTTTTTTAAAAACACTATTTATGATCATGATTATTAATACACGGGCAGAACTAGGGTATGGACGAATAAGATCCCCGTCTCCTATAAGCTTACATTATGATTTCTTGGCCATGTGAAAATTGTTTGTATTTATTTAGACAACTTTTCTACGTGGAAAAAGATGTACCCAAGTCTTAATTGTATATTACCCTCATGTAATTTTTCAAAATCAAATCATGGAGTAGTTGCACTCTTCTCTGTTGTACTGTTAATAATGGCATTACTCTTAATGTATATCATGTTTCTGTAGTTGATTCACCAATCTATTGAGTTGACAATGTACATTGCATTGATACTTCAGCTCATTGTTGAATGTTTCCTTCTTTTAGGGATGAGGTGGAGCTTGGTCTTGATGGATAAAAGTCCAGATTTGGCTTTCTTTCATCTGGTCTTTTTTGTTTCTTTTGATTTCAGAGAACGTATGAGTGTAGATGAATGCTTTAGACACGATTGGTTGAGTGAGCTGAGTACCAGAACCAAGGCTTGTGAGACCAAACTATCTACTGCAAGGCTTAAGAAGTTCTTGGCAAGACGACGCTGGCAGGTAGGTTTATTTTCGTACTTGTCAGCATTTTTCTGATAGTGCCATCTTGTCTCAGGCGCATGAAGAGGAAGCGATTAAGAAAATTTACAATACAAAGGACCACTGTATCCGTCTCTTCGTATGAAGTATCGACTGACTTCTTATTCCAAAATCCAAATACTTACTTTTACTGTTCTTACATGGCTATTGCAAGTTCTACGATATATCGTGAAACGAATGGACTATTTCTTATACGAAGGGCCCAAAATATGCAATGCATTTTTTTTCATATAATGCTTTTTATGGCTAACTTAGCTCTTTAAAATGTTACGAACACAAAAAATGTATCCCACATTCTGAGAGGATAAATTAATGGTGTAAAGTAAAATGTGCTGTATTTCATTTCAATCCCCATTTAAAAATTTGAAAAGGTAATAAATTTGCTCTTAAACCACTTGAACAAGCGGTCCTTTTTTTTCGAATAGTTTTCATCTATTTATGGTATTCCAATGACTCACCTATATGCTTGTCTAGTCGACTTACAGGTGCAGTTTGCACCCATTCCATCACCTGATACACCTACAGTGGTAGATAATTGATTGACTATTGACATTCGCCAAGGATTGTCAATATGTTGATTGATTCTTAATTTATCTTTCTGTCGGGTGATATTTAGAAGTATCCCATGGTCTGCCTCATTGTGATGTGCAATCGAATGGTGTTCAAATTTCATAAGATAATGTTTATCTTCTGCACACATACACATACACTCAGTCATCATTCATCATCAGATCAAAGGTTTGTTTTAACATTTTTATAAGCATGACGCAAAACAAATCCAAACTGGAATGAGTAGCAAGTAGTTTCATTCGTCAAATCCAGTTATGTCGAGCTAAGCTCAATTCTTGGTTTATGTGTGTATTATCAATATCATTAAATCGGAAGGTAGGTTTTTTTAAGCTGTGGAGTAAACGCTGTGTTAAATTTAATTAATGCAAAATGAAAGGGCCTCATATGACCGAATCCATGATCTTGACCAGTCTGTGGGGCCTCCTCGGAAAATGGTGTTTGATAAATAGATAAATAAATAAATAAATAAAATATTAGCCACAATGTGCACTTTACCCGTTAGGTGAACGATGTGATTTCAGAACTAATCAGTTTACCCCTCCTTTCGGTAATCTTTTAATGAGTCCTTAATTAATTGCCCCTGTTTTTCTTCCTGGTTAGCTGACAACTGTTAATGAAAGAGGTCACTAGATATACCGTCAAGTCGGGATAACGTAACGCAGTGGTAGCAGCAGGCATGCCACGTTGTAATTGCAGAGGAAAAAAGGGGCCATTAGTTTAATACAATGAATATTTCATATTTTAAACCTTGGGGTCAAATAGAATTCTATAGATATCTCAAGGAATATTATTACCTCATATGATTACGTGGAACGAAGGATTTTTGTGTATGTAGAGGTGATAGAAGATTCACTTAAACAGTCACTGGGAAGCAGAAAATAGATGCTGGTGGTTACGACGCAATTTGCAAATTTCCCAAAATACTGACACGCAAAACGAGGAAGAGAGATACAGAGAGATAGAGAGAGAGAGAGAGAGAGAGAGAGAGAGAGAGAGAGAGAGACCGACAGACAGACAGATGGAGACAAAGACAAAGACAGAGACAGAGACGGGGGGGGGGGGGAGGAAAAACTTAGATATAAGTTACAGTTGAAATTTTTTAGATGTATTACTTTTTGAAAACTTGATGAAAACTTTGATACTGGAAAAAGATGTTTTGATTCGAAGGTCCATTTTTTATTTGTCTATTTACTTATTTGTTTATTCATTTTTTTTTTGTTTCATTTTTGGGGGAGGGGCGTATAAGTAAACTCTTCATGTATTTAGACAATTGTAAGTCTTTTTATGCAAAGTTTTGATGAATCCTGCTAGATAGGATAGATTCGACTTAGCTCATTTTATAATAATAATAACAATAATTGTAAATTTATATTGCGCAATTTCTATAGGAATATACTCAACTGCCCAGAACAATATATAGTAAAAATAGGAGGGGCAATACCAACAATAACATAAATGAACATAAGTTAACTCATAGCTAGTAAATCATTTTATTCGTTTTCATCATACTTTAAAAAAAATATGTTTTATCTGACCCCCAACCTCCCCCCTCCTTCCCCCCCCCCCCCAAAAAAAATTATCTTTAGGATCTCTACTTAGGTTGTTTTACGGAGGGCAATTGTTTCAATGCGGAGTTTTGTAACTGACGAGGAGTCAGCTGATATTGGATATGGATTGGTATAGACAAATTCGGTTCCAACACTGTAGTTCATGTCAGCCATAATTGGGGGGGGGGGGGGTCCAAAAAAAGGAAGAAAAGATGATTCAGTGGGTGTGCAATGAGTCAGGTGTGTTGAGATGTTAGTGCTTTTGTTAGGCATGCTTGAAGCTCCCCATTTAATCATAAGCACAAAAAACAGCACCCAAACTGAACAGGTCTATAGAGAAGTTTAGACCTACTACTACTAGTATCTGGCTGTTTCCATGTCTATGTCTTGTGTCTATACCGTACTTATACTATAGAGTGGGCGAGGTGTTATCTATAGAGCTGACCCGTAACAGGTTGGCCTGTGATTTTTTTTTATTCGAGACAAGAATAAATAATGTAATATACAATATGAAAATATGTGAAATGCTATTCATAGGTATTGCTAACCTCGGAACATATCATTTTGAAAATCAGTTTTATTATTTCAAATTGTTAACTTTGAGTTAATTGGCTACATCAGGTGTACATTACATCTATTGGGCGATCCTGAGACGGCCTCTCCAATGACCCTATCGGTAAAACTTAATTTCGCCCTCTATTGATCTTTGTGTGAGATAATTAGACGAATGCGAACTCTGAATTATCAAACCAAATGGTATTTTATCCAAAGATCTTAATGAAATGGTTGTTTCATTTTCAAGATGTCAACAGAGAAAGGGAGAATATGTTATCACATCCCCATTCAAAAATCTTGACAAGTTTTGGAGTATTAATCGCTCAGGTTTATAACTTTTTTGTTGCTTCTTTAGAAAATGTAGCAACTTTCCGCAAAGTTCTCCGACAACCCCCACCCCACCCTATAGTCTGTCGACACCCCTGGATGTCAGTCGATGAAAGAATCATTTTTAGGACTTGTGTTGCCCACACAATCCACAATCCTTAGTGATAATGACAGTTCTCATAGCGCTTTAATGATGCTCCACCCTTAATGTCACGGGCTCTACTCAACACGAGACAGACAAAATATCAAATTAAATTTCCATATCTCCTCCCAATGGAGACGTCATAGACTGTCAACCCATTAAAACTAGGGGCATAACAAGATGTATGTAGACAAGAGGGTTGCAGAATTGAGACTAAAGACTGCTGACTCTGGTGTTTGTTACTCTGAGCCATGGATGATAATTACCGGAGCAATTGACTACTACAAAGTGCTAATGTGATGATGTTTTAGATTTGTATTCTTAGTTCAGAATTACCAGCATGTAAACGATCATTTCATCATATCTTTCCTGATGTTATGTTTTATCAAGAACAAAACAACTAACAATAACAATAAGACCAATAATAACAGCAACAACAGCTTTGAATTAATTTTTTTGTAGAAGGAAGCTTTTGTTTACCTACTTGAAACTAGTATAATGACATATCTAATGTTTAGAACAATCAGTGGATATTAGAATGCACTTTGACGATTGAATGTAGGTTATCTAATACTTGAAGAAAAGTCCACAAATTCACCTCTGACATGGACAGTGACGTGGTTGAATGACGTTTATCATTTTGCTAAGTCTGATTGGATATGTATGTTTTATCTCTAAATTGAGAACTATTTTTTTTCTCTACATGCCACTCCAACGATGTTTTCATGCAGATCAAATAATTGAGATCTAACAGAGCTGTCATTTCCCGCTTCGCCTGGAAATCCTAAAGTGAATCTCTTTGTTAACATGGTTAGTCCCATTACCGCCCTCCATTTCTCCTAATTGTCTCAACCGGTTATTGTTCCAATATCCACGAGGAAATAACAACTACATCAAATTTAAAAGCTCTCGAGGGATATACAAACCATCTGGTTTAATATATCAACAAAATATTTTGTGAAAGAGGACATAAAATGTTTATGAGGCCGTATGAAATAAATGAGAAAATTGGGAAAGAATAAAGCAAAATAATCGCCTGCATTTGAAATTGTCCCGTCTTGGCATGATAACACGAAATTGAAGAACGGCTATGATTGTTGTGAACCCATTATAGAGTACAGTTATTTCAAGACAAGTTCTGCCGTAGAGTAGTTAAAGAAACATGTCAAAGGAAGAAATCGAAAACTTTCTCTCAGCTTAAGGTCGTATCTGTTTCTCTTGGTAACTACATCTTAATGCTAGTGTGTTTCTTGACGTCATTAGAATCAGTATCTCTATGGTCTGAATGGTGTGATTTGGCCTCACTTGTCTGCGGAGAATAAGAATAGGTCAATCACTTTACTTGACTCTTTTCAGTGCTAATGCCGATTTAATTGAACGAAACCTGAAGTTATTAGTGGCCATTTCACCATGCTTAATCCCCATCCCTCCTTCGTCCTATGAATGATTTGAATAGGTTTCAACGTACCTTGATACTCCTCCCACATAGTAAAGACGGTTTGTCAAAATCTAATGTTTGAGCCCCAACAGATAACAGAAGGGAAGCAGTCAGTGTACAAAGGTTTGTCAAAGTGAAATTTCATTTAGGCAGCGTTAAAACATTAAACGTTAAACGCGTTGGACGTGCCCCCTCCCCCTTTATAAGCCCCCCTTACGCCTCTTTGCAGCCTTATCATTTTTTTTAAATATGCTTTTATTCTTTTCTTTCAGTGACATCAATATGTACAAACATAGCAAACAAATTATCATACTTAGGCCTATAGTCATGATAGTCAACCGTTCCGCCGCCGCCCCCCCCCCCCCCCCCACTCGAAAAAGGATCTGTACATAGGAGTAAATCTGGAGGAATTAGCCTTGTTTAACTTGAAGTTTCGGAAAACAAGAAACTTGAAAAAAAATCTTCTCGGAAAGAATCATATTTTGTTTGTGTCTCCAGAATGTTTTCGATATTACACTCTATACAGTTGCTTGGCAGGTTATAAACTTAATTTGTGCAAGTGCCTGATACAACCTTTAAACACACAGACAGATGGTCTTATCCAATTTTGCTGCAAATTTGTGACATAGGAAATTGATTTTGCCACTATTAAGAGTTGACGTTTCATCAGAAAACTCGGTGATTCATTATTCAGGTTATCAGTTCATATCACGTATATATAGTTTCAAAACAGATTTAGATGTGTCTTTTGTGTGTGTGTGTGTGTGTTATTGTTGTCGATGTTTTTTCTTGTTTGCTTCGTACCTATAGTCCGGTATATTCTGTGCGTGACATTTTGTGAAATGATACATTAAATACGAGTAAATAGTGTTGAACTGGGTCACTCCTTCTTCGACTTGATGGCATTGTCATAGAGAGAGAGAGAGAGAGAGAGAGAGACAGATAGACAGACAGACAGACAGAGACAAAGGGGGATCGGTACTGGAAACGTCTTTAATTGAAGTTGACTCTCTAATTCTTTTTTTCTTTTTCTTTTCTTCTTCTTCTTCTTCTTCTTCTTCTTCTTCTGCTTCTTCTTTTTTTTCTTCTTCTTTCTCTCTCGCTCTCGCTCTCTCTCTCTTTCTTGCTTGTTCACTGTAGTGTTAGTGTTGTCCTTATCCAGTCATGAAAGATGATGAATTATTAAAGGTCATTGACCGTGACCTAAGACCAGGTAGAGGTCAATGGAACACGTAAGGACGTAAGGTCAACTGTTAACCTCTGATCCATGAGGACTGATTCATATACTCGAAGGATTAGGCACTTATCCTTCCTGCCGAGGTTGTAAATACCCTTTATGATAATTCTTTGAAACCTCCATGCTTTATATGGAAACTGCCTTTGAATATGTTTGATGCGGAGAAAAAACATTGCATATTAATTATTCGCGCTATTGTTACAATATAGATTTTATTTCCTATCTGTTTTCATTCTGTTTTGATCTTCTGTGCCCCGACCTTCATGATGTACCGCTGAAAGTGAAAGGACATTATTCACAGGGGGAAAAAGTTCCAAAAATAGCATTATCTGGCATTTACTTGAGAAAATTTATAAGTAAAATGCTTTATTTAAATGACAACCATAATGTTGGGCGGGGCGATGAATTCATTCCAGCTGAACAATTACATGCTAAACCGACACATTTTAACATATGCATGTGATCCCTTTGAAATACATTACAATGTCAGTGTATCGGTCGAAGATACACCTTGCGTATGCATGATAGATACTTCAGCTCTCCATTTTGACCGTTACTCGGCAGCTGGGATTGGAGAGAATATGGTGTATATATTTTTATCTTTACATCAAACGATTTCAGTCATTTGTTTTTCAGGATACCATTTAATTCCCATTATCTTGATTTAGGCATAGACGTCTCGCATAAAACTAGAAAGATGAATCATACCTAATGATACTAGTAATGCATAATATGAAAATAATTCTATTTTTATCATTATCAGTGAATAAAAACTCTACTCAATTTTTCATTACTCTGTGATGCAAACAAACATCAAATTTAATGACCATCACCATCTTCGAGTTATTCATCATCGATAAGTCTCTCCAATGATTTCCAACATGTCACCTACGTTTAAAAAAACGCATCAGGAAGCTTATAAACGCTATGTTTTTCAGATTCCTTTTTCGCTTGCCAGTCCCCCCCCCCCCCCGACTACCAACAACAACAAACATGTATTTTGTGAGTGTCCTGTTAATCCCGAAATAGGAGATCCATTTATGCTCCTACACAAATATTCGTATTTTAATCTTAAACTGTAGCTTTTCATGCCATACAATGCTCATAATAACACCAATTTTTCCCCAGGAGACTTGTTTTCAGTCAAGCCTCCTCCATACTTTGCAATTATGTTGGACCGCACACGATGGACTATTAGTTGACAAATGGATGCATTTAAGAATGAATGTATTATGTATACCCAATGCTTTATATCCTTGCAGTCATGACACGCCACTGAAATCAGTCTAGACTTTTAAGCAAAGTTTATACATCAGCCAAATACAGCATGCAGATAGGCTTTCTATCAGTTTCCATAAGTATATAAGACTCGTAAAACCAAGATTTGTGTGAATGTGGATTCCTTCTCACAATATTTGCAAAAATAATTTATTTCAACCATTTTTATAACAAAATCGATAATCGCAACAGTACTAAAGAGTTCATAAAAGATCTACCATGTTATTTTCAGCAAGGCGAAACCGTTGCTATGGTGGAGCTACATTTAATTAAAAGGTCAAATGATCGAATCTTATTAGAACTAAATACAAACAAGATAAACATTTCATTGACTGTTCTTAGCACTACTATGTATGACGTAATAATCTCTAAGCAAAAAGTCAAAGACCGAGCGAATATTGAATTCTAGTAAATAATGCATAAAACCCAGAACAAAATAAGCCTTAAAATGCATGAAGGAAAAACAAAAAACAAAAACGACGAATTCAAGCGACCGTTCACCCTTGCAAAACAACTAGACTTTCTTCTTTTCTTTCGAATTTTCAATAAGAAGAACTTTCACGCAGGCTAATCGTTAACAAATATGATAGATGTTTGTGTATCAATAAGTAGCGTGGAAAACGGTATGCTATTACTAAACAGAGACCGACCTGAATTTTGTTAATTTATACAGCGCTCCTTAAATTTTCTTTACGTCTCTCTCTCTCTCTCTCTCTCTCTATCTTTCTGGCTCTCTCCTTATCTCTTACCCCTGCTCTACTTCCCTACAGATGTATCCTTTCATATTATGTATATCAAATACCAAGGTAAATAAATATTTATATGCAGATAGCATTTATCTTTTCTCATCCTTTCCCCTATTCATTACAACTGTTCATACAGCCAAATTCAACCATTTCTTAAATACCCTCATTCTCAGAGTAAATTGACTGATCTCTGTGGCAGATTAGTCTTGTCCAAAACAAGTTTAACATCAAATAAAGTCTACACCACCACCACCGACCACGTCGACAATAACTAGTACTACTAGGCCTACTACTACTACTACTACTACTACTACTACTACTACTACTACTACTACTACTACTACTACTACTACTACTACTACTGCTACTGCTACTGCTACTGCTACTGCTACTGCTACTGCTGCTGCTGCTGCTGCTGCTGCTGCTATTACCCCCCCCCCCCCGTCCCTGCTCTTCTCCCTGGCGCGGCCTAAGGAGATGTGATTCAGCCCCCATGACCCATCATTGCCTGCTTCCTTCCCCTCAACTCTCTCAAGTTCATAGGGAAGTCAAACCGACTAGCCGTGTAATCCCCTCCTAATCTCATCAAAGCTTCAGTGTTGTTCCGATTATGGAGTGTACATACATATATGAACTGTTTATTTATCCTACCTTGACCATACTGAGCTTCGTAATGAATAGGTGTTAATAATCGACTGTTCACGCCTATTAAATGGATTCGATTAAGTCGCTCAAGTTATTTATCGATTCGTTACCATGTCAATCATTGCTACTGCTATTGATGAGGAGGGAAGTTCTTTTAAGTGTGATTTTCGTGCATCAAAATAACTTGTAGAAATATGCCCCGTTGATAAAAAACAGTACCTTTAATTACTTCATTAATTAAGCATCCTTCTGTAGTGGGAAATGTGGAGCCCTTTTAATATCCAGCACCCTTAAACAATGCACATTTGCACATTTCACAATTTAGTGTTGCTCTTGCAGGGTCCAGATATGAACCTTTGATTCTTTGCTTTGTACGGCAATATCTCAGTAATTTCTTCTCTTTACAATAATTATCTGAGTAATGTACTGAAAATAAAAGAAATTATGCAACATTCATCAAGAACGGAGAACCAAAATCAAGAAATATGGAATATTGATACGTTTACACAAACAGAGAAAGATATCGATGGTGATCTATTCATAATGTTGGGGTCAAACCAGGGAGGTCGAACCCTGACCAGACTATGAATATGATGAATCTACTTAGAACGTGTTGATGCACCATAGAAGTATGAAATAAGTCAAAGTTCATACTCATCTTTCTTCTTGCGTGAAATGAGAGGAAGGAAGTTGATTACTCAAGGACAGGGGTTACAAAGTTTTCAGTTTACCCCTCGAGCAGAAAGATGGCCTCTTTACCAAAAAGACGATCATTTTGTGTGAACCATTCTTGAATTCTCCTTGCCACTTATGCAATCTTTTCTTTCCTTTCATTCCACCGAATGTTTAAATTGGGGACTGGTATGTAAACGTTCGGAAGAGATTATAAGCGCGGAAAATGTTTGTGAGCACCCTAGCGTGCGTAATTGAGAAAGAAACTTTTTCCTTTTGTTGTCGGATGGACAAAACATTTCTTGTTAGCAAAAAGATGGCAAATAAAAAGAGTTTGGAATATAATGCTCATTTGTGGCGTCTCGCATGGAAAGTTACCCAGAAAACAAACAAGTGCTCTGTGAGGTTGGTTCTTTTCTCCATCCAACACCTTATAGAGGGTGTGTATACCGAAAGAATAATTCGTTTTAAATAGTCCCCTGGTCATTTTTTTTCATGCACACATCTAAAGACATATATTCAACATGTGTATTGGTTATCCTGAATGATTTAAGGACTTTTTCCGCATCTCATTTCTGTAGCTATTATATGTTAATATTTCCTTATAATACCTTACATGACTATTTCTTTCTACAAAAGAAAATAGTATACACATCTCATTCTTTATTGTTACTCACTCATGTATTCATCACTATATTTTGTGGCAGTATGATAAAAAAATAGCTCGAAAGTAGATCAACTATGTATGATTCTGTACACGAACAAACAGCGCTTTATTAATTCCAAAAGTGTCATCAATAGCTACAGAGTATTAACACCAGCACATCAAGACTCATTATAGTGATAATCCAATATACATTTCTGTAATTAATTATACAAACCGCTGGAAATTGTATTATTGTTGATTAAAGCAACCGTTCACCTTTTCTAACAACCGAACACTGTTCATTTCTTCGAATTCAGTAGGGTAAAAATATTTTGAACTATTCGTAAACAAATAAAAGGCTTGTTTCTTATTGCTGAGTGTGGTTACAGTTTAGCAGTGTTGTAGAAAGCAGAATGGATTGAATACAGACAAAATCGTCCCACGCATATTCTCAATAATAGCTATCATTCTCTATCTCTCACTCTTTTTTTTTTTTTTTTTTTTACATCTTTCTCACTCCTACTTAATTTAACTATTCCCTTTTAAAAAGTTCTTTGAAAGTGTTCTCCAGTTCTTTTCAGTGTCTATCTAATGAATGGACCTGTTGTTGATCGAGAGGAATGGACGAAGAAAGAGAGGCGGGGTCAAACATGTCGTTTGCCTCTTGTAGGCTTGCTTCAAGAAGTAGCCCAATAACATTTACCCGTAAAGTGCGAGGGGAAAAAAAAAGAATGTCAAAGATTTCAGTTCAGCACTTCACAGAATCGCGGTGTTACACATAAGCCCCAAATATTTAGGAATTCCATTTATATCGGTGATGTTTAAAAAGTGTAATACAACAAAAAACTTGATGAATGTCGTATTATTCTTTATCTCTCAATTTCATATTGCAAAACAATCCAGGGTATATTTCCTTAGCTGTTATACAAGTTGATGCATTGTGATTGCC
The DNA here is from genome assembly GCA_029962745.1 of Echinometra lucunter. Taxonomy (NCBI): domain Eukaryota; kingdom Metazoa; phylum Echinodermata; class Echinoidea; order Camarodonta; family Echinometridae; genus Echinometra; species Echinometra lucunter. The sequence goes on from CM057153.1 coordinate 1,813,188, forward strand.
TGAGGTGACACATGGAAATCAAATGAGAGAAAAATTATAAGAATTTTCCACAACTAGCAAATACATCAAGGCAACAAAGGGACTATTCGCTGTCAACGATATCCAATGCAAATTCTTTCCAATATCCAATCAATTTTACCCCCAAATCCTTAGACAGCCAACATTACACGGTACACCAAAATACTGATCGAGCTGGGTATTGCGGCACTCGTAACAGAGAGTAAAAAATGGTAATGACTGAATCTAGGCTATGGCAGTGTGGTATCGATAATCCTCTCGATGTTTGATATGGATGGATAAAGAACCACGGGTAGGTTTTTAGCTGGTCATATCATTCATTCCCTCGTGTACAGTCTACAAGAGGTTGCTATGCAGAAAAGATTCTTTCTTCAATTTGAGGTGTTTGCAATCTTATAAAAGGAGGCGGTGTCATTCTTTTTTTACACCACTCAACTTTAGCCAAATCACTTTGCGATGTGACCACTCGGTGATTTCTTTCAGGAATATCTTTTAGGAAGCATCCTCTTTCGTTTGTCATAATTATGAAGGTAAGATGCCAGATTTAGCTTAACGTTTGAAAGAAATATCTTTCAGCACACCTTTATGCTTTAATTCTTTTTTTTTTTTTTTTTTTTTTGGTTTCTTTTAATGACTTGAAATGACATTGAGGCTTATATGTTTTAATTATCAGCGGAGGATAATCGTTTAACACCTTTTCCAGGGCTTTTTTCTTATACTAGTGTACGGGCTTGTACCTTAACTGAAGCTTCTATCTGATTTTGTTTTTTTTTTCTCCTTTTACTTCACATTTTCATCTAAAATATGTAGTACTTTTAACGATTGACTTATGTGCTTGTGGTAGGCAGATTATGACTGCTAATGTATACCGCACGCGATGTTTATTTTAGAATGTCAGCGATACATGTGTCATAGATGTTACCATGTTACTGTGTTATAATTGTAGATAAATCAATGTCCATTTTATTTTTCTTTCCTTAGGTAGGCGTGTTCCAGAGTAGATCTTAGCCCTAAAATCTTTAAATCACTTTGAATCCTTACTAGAAGGAAACTCAATTTTCGATAAGTTCCAGAGGTGGATTTAGGTATCCTCATAATCCATGACTGGATTTTAACAGGTGCAAAGATTTCACCCTCTCACCCTTCATGTGATTGGGAAGGGGTACGATCCCAGTCGCGATTTGAGGATAATCTGCTGATGGATTTAGCTTTGAACAGATCAAGTATTGTAATGGGGTGTTTCAAGATGCCTATTATTTCTATGGCAACCGGTTTTTTAAATATAATTTAAAGGAAATAAATATTTTGTGATTGGTAAATTGAGTTAGGCGATTGAATTTGCCCGGTATATACATCAAGGATAGTAATCTCTAAATATCATTTGAAAAAAAGGTCAGAGAATAGATCTTCAAGGTTGAACACAGAATCATGTTTTCTCTCTCTCTCTCTCTCTCTCTCTCTCTCTCTCCACCTTTTATAGAAATGATGATTCAATAATGTAAGCGTTATCGCGGAAAACTGACAGATTTGGGATGTAGAATTCACCTTAACGTTATTTTTTATGTCGATATAGGTCTTTCTAGATCGTCTGAGATTATGTGTTTGTAAATCATTCTACATTTTCTATGCGTCATGGTCAGTTATCCATCATCTTAAAATGGAGTCAGCAAACAAATGAGTCATAATCATCGTGAATATTGGTTATTTTTCTTGTTACGCATTTAGTGACGTACTATAAGACGTTAGCGTTTGTTGATTAGGACATGTAAATTTCAAATGACACACAATGTCTGGCTTTCGTGATTCTTTCTTATAAGCTTTGTAATAATGATATTCGTCTGTAAACATCTGATCTTGACAAACATTTGTTTGTTCCTCGGTCATGTTTTTGCCTGAATATGCAAATCCCAGAAGCTATAACGGAATCTCGTCATTAACATATTAATGAACATGCATAACACATCACGTCTGGGACTATCATGCCACAGGAAGACAAGTCTTACAGGGTGACAGAAGATTGATCTATGGCCTCTGTCCTGTCTATTTTTAGGAGCTTCGTGTTTCTTATCTGAAGACACTCTTTTTGCAGAGAGGCTGTAAGCATTAACCCCAGTCATTAATATCCTAAGACTCCCACATCCGCCTGCTAACCAATCGAGCGCAAACAAGAACGATGAAAAGAGGGAAAACAAATCGGGAAGTTCCATGACTTGCACTTGAGGCGACATAATAAAGACAGCTAAAGCATGCTTAGTCGCCTCCTCAATAACATCCACGTCGCGTGACCGCCACCTCATCCGCGATGTTGATTGGATCTTTACACCTGTCACGTGATTTTATGTTGCGGCGCCACGATTTGTGATATGAGCAAAGCACTATGCCCAAATGTTGTATATTTTCTCTTTTTGACGAATTTTCGTCATCTTTATGCAACTGCTTTCGGAAAACCACTTGAAGTAATTTTGCGTATGTCTGGTTCGAATTCAGAATTTAGAAGACGGAAACTTCCTTTTTAGTGAGAGGATGCTGGAATCGAGAAGCCATCTATTTGCATTTGTCATTTCAAACAGAGAACGGTCTAGGTTACAAAATATGTTTACCATCGTAATGCAATCAAGGAAATCGCTTGTTCCAATTTGAAATATTTTCAGACAGTACTCTCTTGTGCCACTCGACGTCTTGTGCAGCGCTAATTAATGGGACTTTCAATCAATTTCAAAGCTACAGCAAACGTCAGTAAACTTGAAATGATGTGATTTGTTATTTTTCAAGATCGCTAGACAGAAATGTGATCAATTGAAATTGTAGGAAATTTAAAAGCGACTTTCGTTCCGAGTTCATACATCATGAAAAAGGTATGTGTATTTCTGCAGGATTTACCTATACTTCTTTACGATTCAAAAATAGCAGGCCGATTTCCCTCTTTGCCATTGTGGAAGTTGTATCTGAGGTTGATGTGTAGTAGGTAAAATATACAATTCAAACATATCAGGCACAGGTTGCATCTTTGCTTGTAAACTGACAAACGAATACTACCATGTTTATGTTCATAATTCTGTCTTAAACATCTTCAAGACTTCAGTATTTCCATTCTGTTATTTTTTTTTTAAATGATAACCGTAACAAAAATACTTATTTGAAAAATACATTTCTTCAAAATTTTCTCAAGAAATATACATCTTTAAGTCCAGAATGCACATACATCTATTAAATGCCCATTTCATAATGAAGACAAATGACCGTCCATATGTTTTCGTTTTGACATAGTCGATTGGGCGAGAGTTTAAAAATGTGAGTGCCATAAAAGTCAAGCAAATTTTGATTTAGTGAAAACACCATGACCTAACACATGTTGTATTCATGATATACAGATACTTGACAGTCCGTCTGGAGAAAAGTAAGAAAATTGATGTACGCATTCTGTTTTTTCCTTACATGATTTTCTTAAGTGATGTTTATAATTCTAAGCATTTTTTTTCAAGCGATGTTTATAATTCTAAGTAAGACTGGTTAAAATAGCAGGTTCCTAGCTCACATTGTGACCTTTTCCACAAAATCACCTCTAAAGTGTTCGGTCCTTTGCTTCAAGACTGTAACCACCTGGACGTGTTAAAAAAAGCTTGTATGAAAATTTTATATTAAGTTTTAGATAATGATTTGGTGTGATATGATATTAAATCGATTAGCCACAATGGATACGAACGACAGGATTGTTCTCGGACGACTAAATTTTGTTTAAAAATGTATCTGTCTTAATAACATTGTTTTTACTAGACTTTTGAAGCCGGAATAATAAATTTGTTTTAAAATGTATCGTCTAAATATTGTTTATTAGAATTTTGAAGTCAGTAATAAGACAAGCATCAGAGCACCGTGTGTAAATCCTTAAACTTCTTAGGATACAATCTACCTCTAATTATAATGGTTTTAAGGTGGATCATTGTGGCTGTATTGTCGCGTCTTAAATCTCAAGGAAATAAATTTCAAGAAATCTTATTTGTGTCAAACGGTTTGGTCTTGATGGTTCTTTAACACCTAACAAATAACATAATTATTCAGTTGATGTTAAGTGGTTAGAAAACGATTCACTTCTAAACAAAATGGGAAAGGAATGTACATGTCCTTGACATTGTATACACTCGAGTGTTTTTGAACTACTCTTTATCATGGTCTAGATTCAGATTAATGCTTTAGGTCATGACCTATGATATGTCTCTTTCTATAAGGCAATATCAAACATGTGGGCCAGAGATGCAACCTGTTATGCCAACAACCAGAAACCTGCTATATCAATGAAGTTCTTTGTAATCTTTGTAGATAACAGATGGGATAAGTCTAGCAGTGTTTACGAGTCGAATTATTTATGGATATTATCTATCTGATTTATTTCGCATGAATTCAAGTGCCTTTCTGTGAGTCATTACCATTCCTTTAATTCAAAATCCTTCCAAACTTCATAAAAGCCATTCCCCTGCTTTCAAGTATATGCATGTATAATTTGATTGTAAATGAACATGGGCGTTTTGTTCACTGGAATCAAACTCAGGCTAAAGTGGTTAACATTCTGCTCTCAATTCTTTTCCATGCTTGAGATAATGACTGTTATTAAAGTAAAGAGAAGGCGAGACAGACTGTTATAATTCATCGGGAAATGTTAGCTTTGCATCAAGTTCCAGTGCATGTTATCCTTCTCCCAGGGGCGGCGCAAGGGTATTTTGATAGGGGGGCAAGATGACACATAGGTGAATTCATTGACGTTTTAAATGAACAAATAGGGGTACTATATAGTTGCAAGCCCCAGGCCTCTCTTTTCCCGCCGCCTTCTTTCTTCTTTCTCCTCTTTTTTCTTCTTTTTCTCCTTTTTTTTTTCTTTTTTTTTATCACTTGAAAAATCATAGGGAGGCATTCGCCCCCTGCCCCCCTGTAGCGCCGCCCTGCCTTCTCCTGTTCTTGGTAACAAGGAAGACATTTTCATAAATAATTGCAAATTACAACTAGATTAGTAATCAAACCTGACATTATAACGTGAAATTTGCAGTAGTTAGCAATTCGTATTTGGGAGAAGAATCGTGTCGCCCAGAATACTTAAAACTGACACACATTTAGAAACTTTCACTGATGTGCAAAGACTTTTTGCTAGGCTATGAAACCCATCACTCGTGTTTTGGGACTAATGTTTAGCGTGTCATTCCTAAGGATCTTACCTTTGACATGAAATGACCTTTGAGGTCACGGTAAAGAACTCTAGTTACTCAGTGTAATCGGTGGGACTAGAGAAAGGGGGAAAAGGAAAGAATTGCATGCTCTACTTCAAGTTCCAAACGATGCCAGATGGGTGTATGATAAATTCTATCAATATACTTCACTCGTTACCTGTTTGCAAGTGTTCTTTAAAGGTAATGTTCTTTTACCAAACAGTCTTGGGAGAAACTTGGAGGGGGATTTCATTGCACAGGATTACGTGGATCCCTAACAACACTTTCAATCACAAAATAAAAACAGGCTAAGCCATAGGAGGACAGTGATGTTGAACCGATGGTGATGGCTGGTAAGAGATATTCCATACATATTTAGCTGCCGCTACTTTCATGAATGATCATAAAAGAATTTGATGTCATTTAGGCTGTTCGATTATTGTGAAATATCATTGTCTCAGTAAAGCAACTTCAAGTTTTGCGCGCGCACCGGAAGGAGATGGCGTTGAAGAGTGCTGAAAATCTATAAGTGAATGATGATATTGGAGGATGCTGTTGGAGGATATATACTTGTGAAGAAGCAAGGAACGCATGCACTTTGGCAGTCTTCTTCTTCTTTCGTGTCCAACATCTACACATTTGGCCAGGACTTTGGTCAAGAAGGTCTTTTGCAGTGGTTGGTAAAGTTTAAAGAGGAACAATATACACAACATCATATTAATGGAAAGTTTTGTTGGTACCTGTAGTTTCTGTTTGAATGAATGGATGCATTTGATTATCCGGGTGTTCTAGACATAGTATATAAATTTTCTGTTCACCTATGAGCTTCTGGCATCTCAGCAACCTCAGCATCATAGTTGCACAACATCAAAAAGGCCGTCATTACTGCCCGATAAATATACACTAAATTAACGTAAGGACTAACTTCATTGGATGGTCAAAAAAGACATTCTCTGACGAAGTTTGCATTCATTTAATCGTTACGATTGACATCGTATAAGACTGTCCTTCCTCATTCCGAATATTAATGAAAAGTGAAGGTCACCTGACTAAAATCTAAAATTGAATGACAAGGCCGAGAACTGCTTAAATTACGAGTATTATATGTCTAACAGCTCAACTTTGAAGACCTTTTTTGTCAGGTGTTTTAGCGCAGGATTGCTAAACGTTCGTTAGTGTGTATTGTCGGAACATTTCCTGAGGATACGGTAAATAGTCAGATAGTCAATACCGTTCCTTAAACTGTTTGATTCGATTCTCTTTGTCGAGCTGTGCAGAGGTCTAAAAAGCACTTTGTAAGTTTGTATTTTGTTGGATTAACTTTGATTGACAGAAATAAACAAGTCTTGGGGAGTGAAAGTAAAGTCCTCCATTTATCTTTTCCGAGAGAGCATTGCACTGGAAGAGAGACACGAAAAGTGTAATCCAGTTTATTTTTCACCTGCCAAGACCCATTTGACAGAATTCGTGTAAGTTATTTGCAAACTTGTTGAATGAAAGGTTTACTGGTGTTTTATGCTTGTTCGGGTCTCTGAGCTTTCTTTGTGGCTCTGTTTATTTATACCGAAGTCAAGATGCCTTCCAAGGTTTGCAAAGGTAACTTAAATGTCTACTGATCTGCTGATGAACTTTAATCTTTAGAATATAATGAATGTGACAATTTCATAAATATCATCGTCTCAATCACTAGCGCTGTTTTTATATAATAGAGATTTTGTAATATTCAATATGACAGTGTTTCTAGTTTTTGTTGTTGTTTTTTTTTCTTAATTTCTCCCTAAATAATTCTGTCTTTTTATTTTAGGGAACATATTTGATTAATTCGAATCCTTCTTCCTACATTTCTCCTAATGTATGGCAACTGTCTTTATGTCAAGATGGGAACCAGTCATAACTTTTTGGAATCAGGAAATAGCGAATTCTTGAAACCGCGAATAGCATGACATCCGATGTATTTTGTTAGGGTTGAATGTCTCCTTTTTTATACTTCACTTCATTTTGTATGTGTTGTGATAATTGCATTCCCTTAATGTATTTCCCTTTTCATGATATTTATTCAGCTTTCGTCTTCTTCGACATCTTAAGCCTAAAACCGCTTAAGCGAATAATAGGTGATATCCCCCGCGGAAGATTGAAATATAAATGAATCTATTGAAAAAAATGAGCAAATAATCCATTACAATTACGACGACTTGAATAACAACACTTTGCTTACAGCAACGGGAGAGAACCGGGTATTAAAGGCCATATCGAAGTATCAATCTACCGTTCTGAGATCATGAAATAGAAAAGAGAAAGTATTGTTTGTTCGAATCAGTGATTGTTGATAATTTAATCCAAAGTGTCCTCCTGTATATAGTGATGAGTTAGCACCTATACCAACTCCCTAGTAAAACTCTTTTCAGTGTGCTGTTAAAAGAGGGTGATATTCAGGTGATATTGTTGCCACCTTATAATAAAACTTGAGAAAAACCTCAAGCATGTAAGGCCATAGATGAAAGTTTTGAAAACACAATCAGAGGTAGAAAGTGTGCACATTATTAAAATGGAATAAAAATGAAATACGCTCGATAGTTTGTAGTCCTCAGAATAGACCGCAGGACAGTGACTAATTTAGCCCCATTTTTTAATTACTATTATCTACTAAGTGACTGACATTAATCATGGCAAAAATAGAGAGTAGCAATAAGATACAAAAATATTTGTTTGCACATCGTTAGTCATTTGGAGCAAGAGGCCTGTTCATGGATCTTAAATAAAATGGACCTTCCTCTAAGTTCCCAGTAACCCTCTCAGATTCAATTTTGTCGCAACATGGTATGTTTATTTTCCTCTTAATGATGAAATAAAGGCCGTCTAAGAACAATCTCATAATTATTTGATAATGACGACATAGGAAAATGTAAACATTCTCTCTAAAATTTTAATATCATTTTGACATCACTCACATAACATACACACAGGCGCTGCACATCTGCACACACGCTCTAAATCATGTCATTTTTTTCTTCCCTCTCCTCCTGAGGAGGTCTAAGAGCAGCATCTACTTTAGAAAAGAAGAGATTGGAGAAAGAAACGTTTTCCCTACTGTTTAAATTGACAAAAGAAAGACTTTGTAAAGAGTTAGAAAAGCGTGCTGTTTATTGTTGAATGGAACATTACATTATCTCGCCATACACTTATTGTCGATAGCACAGTAAACAATCTTCCATTTGTGAGGTGTATAAGGGAGGACAAACGAAACAAAATCGATTTACATGTTCTATTTTAGGTGAAGATGTTTGTAGATGGGTTCATGCACATGAAGTTTACTGTACACTGCATAATGCTGATGCATGATTTCAGTCATGTAGGCTGGTGAACATATTTTGAGGTACAGAAAATTTCGTCGCAGCACTTTCTATCGAATAGAATCCTTATCGTTATTTGACACTGCATCCCATATTCATATCTAATTGTTCAAACATGATCTCGATGACATGGTTTCACCTTTTAATTGATTATTTAGAAAGATAATTCCTCTCTAATTTGGTTTGCTTGAGCTTCATCACCAAAATCTTTCCGCTGGTGAACATGCTATGGTGATATTCTTCAATCTGTTCAAGCGTGTAAAGTGGTTTACCTTCACAGTAAAAACGACCCATCTCATTGTAACCACACCCTTCTTTAGTTCTAACCACTAGCATTATCCCTTCTCTCGGTCATTTCTGACAGTAAATCGAAATCAATTAGACATGGCCTAAGTGCCGAACATCCCTGTTACCTTAAAACCACGAACCTGACATTTACAATCTGAATTCCGGCACAGTGTTAGATTCCTTGTAAAATGAGCCTACTTCTCCTGTGCTTCCCTAAGTAATAGTAAGCAAATCATTCATTTTCAGAAATATGTCTTCCGCATGAAGTAAAAACACATTCCGAACTTGAGGGCGCGTATCTATTTCACCAATTTTGGTAGTCTTGTACACGGCTATTTTCTATTCATTATTTTGTCATTTTGATAACGAGAACTGAGAAAAAATATTACCCCCAGTGGATAAAGTCTTGTTTGCATTTGCATATTGCAACGCTCGTAGGTTTGACCCAATCTAAGCCATATTGTTTGCCCACAGAGGTACATATCGACCAAGCCGGGTAGGCCTGAATTACGTAATTGTTATGATTATACCCCTTTCTTCACTTTTTATTATTCGGAAGTCACATACAAGCAATAGCATACGATAACGAGTCATGGCCTACCTATGGTAGACGAGTTAACTGTTCGGGTAGTATACATCGCTCAATATGGTGATACATAACAAACAAGAATGATGTCTATTCATACTAACACGATGGTAGAAAATCCCCCTTAGGCGATCACCATTCTCTTCACTGGAGTGCTACTTGAATGCAATTATTATGTTCTATAAAGTTTGTTTCAGCGCAGCCTCGACTGCACCCAAATATACTCGGGACTGCGCAGTATATGGCCTTGTAGGGTTTAAAATCCCATAAGCTTTGTAAAATTTGTTTTTAATTCGTCTCTTTTCTCTGTGTTTTTTTTTCCTTCTTTCAGAGAACGGCAAATGCAGTTCGCGCCATTGGGCGTATGAATGCTCTTCGCTTGGTTTCTCAACGTAAGGCTAGTAAATCGAACGGTAGTACATCAAGCGAGAAGAGTCCAACTTCACCATCCCCATCAAGCAACAGTAGCAGCTCTCCTGGGAAACATTATACAGAGGGGCAGGGCCTAGAGCGTACCCCTAACGCCGAATCGAAGAAAAAAGAAAAGACAGAAATCGATAAGGATATTGATCAGCAAGGTAGCTCAACCAATACAGTGCCTTGTACCAAGGGACAGACCCAAGTGAACACACACAGTGAGAGGGAGAGTTATGTGAAGAAGCCTTCTGAAACAAATGGTAGAGCCTTGTCCTTTACTTTAGACTCGGACGTGGAGAATGATAGTGGTCTGGACCTTTCCTTGGACCAGAATGCTTTAGGGAAGCAGAGTGACAGATCATCCCAGAATTCAGTCAGCGAACCGCGAGACGAGCTACCTGTTGACACTGGTCCTAAAGCTAACGTTATTGATGGACACGATATCACACGTGATCAAGGATTAAAGACTGATAAGGATGTTCAGCAATCTGTAATCGACACTAATTCTGTGACATCATCTTCGGCTGATAAGAGCGATATCAGCGTGTGTTCTGATGTGAGCGAAGATACCAGTGACCCAGGAGTAAACATGGATCGCTATCTCTTTGATCCCAATAAGGGTGTCAAGAACCAGGCTGCAAGGTGGGAGGGGCGCAACAACAGTCCCGATAGGAAGTCCACCAAACATAAAGCCAATGGACAGTCCCCTCCGCAACAAGCACCTGTCTTCAGGCAGAAGTTCCGACATTGTGAGGTGCTGGTAGGATCAGTGGCTTGCTTCGAGTGTTGTGTCGATGGTCATCCTAGTCCCGACATCATCTGGTATAAGAACGGAAAGAGGGTGCAGGAGAGTGAGAGGTATCGGGTCATGAAGGGTGGTGAGGATGTCCATTCTCTGGTGGTCAAGGAAGTCACCAAGGATGACCAGGGTACCTTCATGTGTGAAGCAAGGAGTCCAGCCGGAAAGGCTCGCTGTAGTGCTAGGCTTGTGGTACAGCAACGTAAGTATCATCGTGTTTTCACACAGTAATAATTCTTTGATTTTTTACGTATAATCAGACTGACTGAGGTCATTTGTATCTCACAATTACTTAAACTGTTAAATGAATATATTTTGAAGGCTTACAGTGATAGACACAGTCCAGACATTTGCACAATCAAGCTATGCATTTTCATGGTACATCTTCCCTCCATCTTGGTTTGACCAATAAAAACTTCTTGTGAACCTGAAAAATATTACAAACTAAAGTATTTCACATGCATTTAGGATAAGTGTTCATTTAGAGATTGTTGTTGTAATCTCTAAGATATAGAAGGTTTAAACATTGTAAATGTTATATTTAGATACAGCTACGATTACATGACACACGTCTGATCCACTTCTTGGACTCTTGGAGAGGAAAATCAACAAGTGTAAACTGTCTGATGTTTATTTGGTGTAGCGCGCGAGAAGTGATCTATCAATATTTGATGACGGATGTCGGACAATACTTGAGAAGAAGAAAAGTCCTTCTGTTTCAAGAGATTTGAAACAGAAACAGCTTCTTGGGATAGCATATTTTGTCTCATGAAAAACAGTGTCCTGAAAAGAATTATATGAGAAGATAAAACGTAATTGGACAGGGGGTATTTTTTTTCTTTTGATGAACATTTACTACGTACTTTAACAGCCGCATGCTTGGAAATGATTCTTTTTGACCTGAGCTGGCTTTAAATCCGCCTGCTAACAAGCAAATATTTTGACAATGTTGATACAATTTAGAAAAATCTCAAAATTTTGAAGCTTCCCTACATATTTCAGATTACAATGGGGTATGTGTACATGACGTATGTTTATACCATTGACCTCTAAAAGTGAATGAACGTTGAATCACGAATTCCTAGGTCTAAACAGACCTGGGTGACGATTGAATGACGTCCAAAGCTTGCCAATTGTTCTCTACCAAGAATACCAACTACCAGGACCTGAAAAATTGTAACATATACTTTAAGAACACCAGTATGAGGAGCTGGTGAAGTAGGTATTTTGAAAGACGTTTAGATTCGATTTCAAATCACTCGTTACAAAATACCAACATGATCTGCCCACGTGAAAGAGTGGAGTCATTGATACTCATCGCATACGTCAAGAACTCCAAATTTCAAGCTTCTTAGAGTTGATGAAACGTTGGTATATATTTCACAATATATCATTCCAAATGCCACCATGGTAGAGCTGCAAAGTTATTTCAATAACTCGTGAGGAGTGATAATTTGTTGCACCAAAAAGACCTCATTTCAGTTCAGGGATGTAAATGGCCTATGTCTCATATCTTCAGAACACTCTGCTAGATGGAATGAAAGAAGAGATGCTGCGTTGAGAATTAATCCTTAGCCTATACAAGTATTTTGAAAATTAATTCTCACCGACCAAAATTCAGAAGATGTAAAACCTGTGACTATTGCATTGTGTCAAGGAATGTATCAATATATGTTGGGCCCTCATTGGTGTCTTGACCTTGTGATTGAAGGTCACCAAAGCACCCTCCATTTACCCAATTGCATTCTTCCTCTTTCTGTCCCTTCCTACCCCTCTCTAGTAAGTCTTTATTTCATTCAGGGGTCGTGGAAGCGGGGGGGGGGGAGACTTGGGGGCTGCAGCCCTAACAATTAGGCTTTAAAAACCCTATTGATTATAAAAACTTAATATCTAAATTGTAAATTGTAAATTTCATAAACTTGCAAAAAACATAAAAACCCAAGGGCTTCTGGGGGCTCTCGACAGCCCCTGGACTCCGCCTGTTTGAGTGTCACTCCCCCCCCCCCCCCCCCCCACTTCAAAATCGTTCCGCAGCCCTTGTCTCTCTCTGTCATATCTATCTCACAGGGAATATTAGACTGACTTGCAACATTTTCACAATTCGGGCGTCAAATTAGGATAAACATTGAACTTGTCCCCGCCATTATCATCCCTAACCTAATAACACCATGAGTATCACGAAGCATCCGAACCGGCACTTGTATTCTAGAAACCTTTGGAGGATATCGATAAAATGTAAATGGTAACCATTCCGGGAATTAATCAGAAGGAATTTACAACGCACTCGCCGAGACCAACATTACATTTTTTTTTACAATCAATTAGAGAAATACGATATTATTATGACCACATACATCCCATTTAACTGTTTAAAGAGGTGTATTTCCCTAGGAAGGGGGATTTCGCACACTACTTCAAAATTTTGTAGCAAAAAAAAAAAGTTCTAAAAGGAAAGAATGTTGAATCCCCTTTGAACAAAAGACGTTAGACTTTTTTCATTTTCTGCCTTACAGCTGTTTTTTGATGTGATCACCAATCGAATTAATTGATTGCCCTCATACTCTCTAATTTCTTTTAGACAGTAGGTGAATGCCGTTTCATTACCATATGCTCTCTTAGTGCGAATATGCACATCAATAATGTCTTCAAGTTTACAAAATTGATTAGGCCACCGGTCGCTGCCCCGTTTAAAACTGTCAATAATCGTATACAATGTATTGCTAATCGCATCGTTGGGTGGGAGGGGCTGAGTGTAGGTTGATGCTAAAGTCAATAAGACCTTTAGTATTTAGACAAAATTCATGTAGGCTTAACTCCTAAGGAGTTGAGAATAGAGTTTCACGAATGACACAGGTGTGAGTTGAAAACGTTGAATATTGTGCGGCACGTCGCTGAAGATGATGTTCGATGTATTTTGGAGCCGAAATCAATTTTCATATTTTGTTTATTTTGCCCGATGGTATTTTCTATTAACCTGATTAAATTGAATATTAAATATACCTGGATCTTCCTGGGAGATCCCCTAGGCATGCATGAGGATTAATTTCATCATTATTTCAGATAATGTACAAATCAATGTTGTGATTTCATGAAACACCCGTTTTACTTAATACATCCATATAGCAAAGTAAAGGGAGAAAATGGTGAAAAGTGACCGATGTTTTTTTAAGGTTTCAGGAGTGGGGAAAACTGACTAACTCGTCAAGATGTTAAAACGCATTTATTCGTGATGAACCATAGTTATTGAAGACTGTAAACTGGTCTAAAGTACGCTTCGATATAGAACCCTCCCTGCCTAATTCAAAAGCTCTTATTTAGGATATTTCCCTTATTTCAAATAACGATGCCGTGCAGGCAGACACGTATCACTGTATTCTAGAGAAGAAATATGACAGATGATCCAGCTCAATCCATAGGAATAAATTCATTAGTCCCGGGGGGGGGGGAGGGGGGTTGTAGACTCATGGATATCGAGTATAAACATCTTAGGTTATCAAGTCTCCTTTTCAGTCCACAAGTAAATACGATTCAGGTGTGCCGCGTGTATTTTGTATCAGTGATATCACATTAATAAACAAATAGGAATTAATCGTCTGGGTATTTACAGATAAAGGCGCTTGAAACAAACCAGAGCAGCTTAGAATCTTTTCTGCTATGAGTTATCTTAATTATCCCACGATTATCTCCAAGTAATTGTGGCATGGGCATGCTCAAATTTACAATTGTAAGTAGTTAGGAAATGTAGATTGGGCATGATTTTATGAGGAAATTGTCATGTTTATGTTTATTGTTATTCTTGCTTTGAGTTTGTATTATTGGTTTGGTATAGTTATGTCAGTGAATGTCTTTGTGCTAAATACAAATTTATGGTATGAAATCAACAATTTTACATGGCGTCAAGTGAAGGTTGCCTCTAACCAATCTAGTATAGACCCAGGGTATTTATTTTCTCGAACTTTAGTGGTATGAGCTTGATGAACTTATTGTCTCCAGTATACAGTAGTGCCGTGACAGCCTCGGAAATGTCTTTGTTTTATATGTCCATGGTATCCGGAAGGCGGTGTCTTGATAGTTATCTGTTTCCAATTGTTATGGTTTAGGAAGAACTCATTTAGGGATTCTTTTAGGAACATTTTATCATTTCTTGACCTCTCTTTGAATCCATATCAAGACTTGACTTTCTGTAGCGTTAGTTCGTTCTTAATTAACCCATGCCTTCCCTATTTCTTTGATGATCTTCGTTTTTTATATGAATCCAGTCAACTTTCGAAAGGTTTTGGGGGGCTTCACCTCACCAATCTGTGTAATAAGTTCTCTCCTAATACCCTTTCACTCTCTTTAATCTAACCGCTCAAGGATATTTCATCGTTTCTGCCTTTAGGCTTCCTATTGTCAATAAGCATAGAGAATACTGGATTCGGTTGTTAGAGATCCTAGGTATCCCCATGTGTATAATTGGAATATCTAGTTCATCATAAAATGCCCATTACTTAACTTAATTACTCGATAAATGGATGGGCTTTATAAATTGATTCATTTGAAATAATATTTTCAAGGAACAACGTTAAGCTCTTCAACATTATCTACTGTATAAAATAAGAATTTTTTATTTCAACGGTAACTGTGGGATTATATCTCAGATCCAGTAATAAGCATATATTTCCATCTAAAGAGAAAATTACTGTTAAGTAATGTCTGCAGCTTCCCAATGTGAAAATACGTGATTTTTTTTTCTACACAGCCACATACCTTTTACTAAAAGTTATGTCGAAATCTTTTTGTAGTGCCAATCTTTTTGAGACTACCATGATTACAATCATAAAGTTTCGGTTTCATGATTCGTCTATTAAACATTCATTTCATTCATTGATGTGTAATACATCCTCGTTTAGAAGCCGCTATTGTTGTCCACATAATGAAACCTTTTGAATAAAGATCATAGGGGTAATTTAAACGTCCCCTATCGTGCCCAGGGGTACATTTTTTCTGTTCAGTTCAGTCGCAAGACATTAAAGACCATGATATTTTTTTTCTCCAATTTTTCCCCTATTCTTGGCAGAATGGATCATTAAAACTGCAATGTGTCATATTTCAAACTTATTTTCGGATTACAGCAACATGAATGATAAATGTGAAGGGCTACTTTATGCCATAATGTTCATTTGAATTGTAAATAGATGTGCGACAACACGGCTACATTTTATACAATATGCCTTCACAATGCACATGAGGTATTGACCTGCCGAAGGCTACCGACATTCATGAAATCAATTACCATACCAATTCAGTGGTATGATATAGTGTTTGACAGGAATGCGATTTAAAGTGTGATAAATGAACAATTATGATTAGATATTGTATCAAATGGATGAGTGCTCTTACAATCACATAGGTCTTTCCCTCTCAATGGAAGGATCATTTGATCCCTGAAGCAATTTAAGACCCCATTCTCCACATGCTCCATGACATGAAGAAATAGATTTGTAAATTTGGAGAATAAAATGTATTTCCCAGAATTCAATCTACTTGCACCATTGATTTTTAAAAACCATACATTACTTTAAGTAGCATTGACTTCTTCTATATTTCATCTCCTCCTTAGCCTGACTTTTAATCATCCTCTGTTTCACTGCTTTCCTCGTATTGTCATCATACTCCTTCTCATTCCCTTTCTCTATATGCATATATATAAATGCATCTCCTTTCGTACACACCAAGAAAAAAAGGTTCAGTTTTGTACCCTTCAAATACAGCACTGGGAGCTCCTTTATAGGTACAACTTTGTACCATAGGAAGCATTTTGCACTTTTAAGGGTGCTTAGGGAAGGTGCAAATTTGCATCCTTTTGAATGCAAAAAATTCTGCACCCTTGAAGTTGCAAAGTTGCACCTTAAAGGGTGCAGAGGGGCATTTTCTGGCAAGTACAAAAGGGTGCATCTTTGCACCTTAAGGGTGCAAGATTGCACCCCAAAAAGGTGCTGCCAGTGTTGCATTTAGGGTGCAAAATTGAACCTTTTTAGTGTGCAACTGTTCCTTATCCTGCATCCATTCAAAGCCGTGTAATTTAGAACTGTTTCACTTTGCTAGAATTGCTCACCCTGACTTTTTTGCATCAGTGATATTCCAGAATAGTTATTATCATCATTATGATTGAGAATAGGGCATTGAGGTAGATAATTACTGTTGTTATTGTGTCTCGATATCTTCTCTCCCCCCTCTCTCTCACTCTTGTTACCTCATCATTGAGCTAAAGATCGTTAGATCAATAGTTAAGGTTGCCTTGGTATGCAGGACTATTGTACCCATAGTTCGCATTAGCCATGACCAAAAAGGTTAGGTTATCAACGCATGTTTCAGAGCCCGTACCCACTACCCCGAATACTTCGGAAGCAGTATACTTCAAAATTTGTTGTTTTGTAGATATGAAGTAGATCAAAAGGATTTCGATATAAAATGGCACACATATTAAAGAGAGACAGAGAAGGGAGAGAGACAGAGACAGAGACAGAGACAGAGACAGAGACAGAGACAGAGACAGAGACAGAGACAGACATACAGACAGACAGACAGACAGAAAGACATACAGACAGAAAGACAGACAGACATGATAAACAAAGAGGAAGAGATAGAACATGAATGAAAGGAGAGCTTCTCAGTCAATGCAAACAGACTTGATGGTGGAGTACCCTAGCGCAGCTCCCAATCAATACTAGGTGGGTATTCAAAATGGTTATCATGGGCCTTTCTGTGGTTTGTAAAATGGCCCAGATCTCCCATGTTATCAGTCTTTCCATACTGAAGTGAGTTTATTTAACGAAGCTAAGATGCATCCGTTATGTGGATTAAGATCTTAAGTCATATTAACACATCACAAGCTACCGACTGCGCTGATTTCCGCTGTCAAGACGATTGTGTTTTAAAATGACTTCTTCATGTGTGCGTAATGTGAAAAGACAACGAAATAGGAAAAGCTTTCGTTAGGATTGGACGCTAATGGATACATTGATGTTAGGTGTGTTTAGTTCTTTATTTTGATACCATGCAGACGTGAAAGGATTTCCTTATTTTGTCCAAAGTAAAATAGGTCTAATGATATTTCAAAAAGCTTTAGGACAGAGCTAAAGTTATTTATTGTGAGGGGTGAGGCGAAAAAGGTAAAGTGATTCAAGCGATCCTATATGCAAGAATTAAACATTAGACGTTGGTTCCTGTTCAGGACCTTGTACTTTGTAGATCGAGATTTGCCTTTATTTGACAGAATTTGAAGAATTTTGATCAAACGATAAAAACATTCCCAATTCTATGACCTTTGACATTTATACGCATGAAATTATTTGGAATATGAGGCGTAATTTGGTTATTTTTCACGCATAATGATTGATTCATCTAGCGGCGAAAAAAAAAATAACTTGACCGGCTTTTAATCAAGTGCCTTGTATGAATGAGCGCCATCTCGTGCTGAGTTTGTCACAGGGGCAAGGACGGGTTGTGGGAGAGGTTGAAGATCAGCGGAATCAGGTCTAGTTAATCCCAAGGATTAGTATCATAGGGATTAGATGGGAAGTAGTTGAGGAAAGAAGAATTCACCCTGGGATCTTGAGCCTTGTAACTGACAGACTAATGTTTCCTTGCATGGAATGATTGAGTGAAACTCGGTGAATAGCTCTGTATAAAGTAAGTAAGTAATTATGAAATTAAAAGAGATGCACAAAGGGAATGTTCCTAAAGTCTTCCACGGTAGAGATGTAAAATAAAGTAGACATGGTATAGGTGGAGAGAGGGAAAGAGAGGGGGAGGGGGTGGGGGAAAGAAATATAAGGGTCGACTTCATAGTTATCCAATGTT
>CM057153.1:1832185-1918774 GCA_029962745.1 Echinometra lucunter
AAAAATGGCAAACTTTATTTCAAAAAAGACATCAGCATGAAACACAAGAAGGTCATTTCCATTATGAAAAACTGAAGGGGAAAGGAGTCAAATGGACCAAAATAACTTTTAGAATGTGAGCCGATATGACGCCTGTTACCTTCAGAAAAGCTTGTTTCTAATATTAGCTGTTGACTTTATTACTTGACATCATGTTCAACAACTACCACAGCCACCTGTTTGTAGGTGACAACTGTTTTCATGTCATGGTCCTTCGTAACTCCCAACATTACAACCAACGGTAGTTGGTACACAGTAAATTCATGACACTGAAAGCCTACAAAAACAGATTCTCACATCACAATGCGTAGACCGACGCCTACAATGTAAGGGCTTGTTAGTTTGAAGACAAATCCCTATGCAGGCTATATTTACCTATCTTGCGTTTGAATAAAGCAATTATAGTACCAGTTTTCAGGTAAGGTATTTCTTTAAGAACATAAAGACCTTTACGTATAAACTGCCTTTGTACTCATCAGTATAGCATGTCTGATATTTTCGTAACACAAATCTACATTATATATTACGTAGACATGCACAATAACGTAAGACATTAATCAGTCTTTTACAAACAAACCCATTTTGGCAAGGACATGCGAATACTAGGATAAACTTTCAGAATAGACTATCTTTGTGATGAAAAAACGCGTCTACACAAACGTGCATGGGTGGGGAGGGGGGTGAGGTAACATATTACAGGATTGTAGAAAGATACAGTCAATTTTCATAGCATTCTCTTCATGATATTGTATTATTCTGACACCTGCTTTGAAAGTGTTGTTAATTAGGGTATACATGCTTTCTTCCACTGACCCCTGTGAAACAGAACAGAAGAAAGAGAGAGAGAGTGAGAGAGAGAGAAGAAGAAGAAGAAGAAGAGAGAGAGAGTGAGAGAGTGAGAGTGAGAGAGAGAGAGAGAGAGAGAGAGAGAGCGAGAGAGAGAGAGAGAGAGAGAGAGGGGGGGGGGGCATTTTTTCCACACGTAGACCTGGGCACCGTTCATGAAAGTTGTCAGCACTGACAAGTTGTCAGTCTCTGACAATTTCAGTGAAATTCTTGGTTTTGATTGGCTGGAGAAGAACACTGGTCACTGACTATTCCTATGGTAATTGTCAGAGAATGACAAATTGTCAGTGCTGACAACTTTCATGAAACGGTGCCCAGCTTAATGTATCTAATATGTTCGTATAATACGGTTCGAGGGGGTAAGGTGTCTGTGGCTGAAAAAACTCTTTGAAACCAATCTAGTAATCATTCCACGATAATAACATGATATATAAATATTCAACCCTATCTTAAATCGACCAGGTTCACCAGCTCCTCCTCCTCTTCCTCCCCCTCCCCCTCCTCTTCCTCCCCCCTCCCCCTCCCCCTCCCCCTCCCCTCTCCCCACTCCCCCTCCTTGTCCTTCTTCTTCTCCTTGGTGTCAGGAGCTGAGGGTGAAGGTGAAGAATGGTTAAGAGAATCGATAGGGATGTTACTGGATACATCACTATTTTGCTGACTATCGAATTCAAGAACTAATTAGTTTATTTTCAAGCATGCAGAGCCGAAAGGAAGTCTTTATAGAACAACGGCCTCCTCTTTTGATAGATAACATCAAAATTCTATCAAGTGGTTAACTGGTGTTTGCAAGATATATCATCATATCGGATATACATGTCAGCATTATCATGACAGATGGCTAACACAGGGGTCGTATGGACCAACTCTACCTCACTTTCCAAGTTCATTCTATTGTCCAAAAGTTATGACGTCATAGGTGCACCTGGTGGCCAGCAGGTCATCACAGAATCAACAAGAAAGGAAAAGTATACAAAAACTTTGTGCTATATAAGATATGTGCTAATGCCGTAACCCCTTCGTAAGGTCTAATACAAGTTTGGTCTACCCCCCCCCCCTCTCTCTCTCGCCTCTTTCTGCTACTATTCGCATGCTGTCAGTTGTCGACCAACAGGCCATATTATTTACACCACTCATCTGAGAGGGTAATAGGTATCAGAGGGTCAAACACAGTAACCAAGCCCTAGGGTATAAGATGACCTGGCTGAGGTCACACCTACCAGTGGACACGGTCAAAGGTATAGCGTGACGTTTGTTTGGGTTCTCCTTAAGGCGCTGCTCGGATTACTTGACATTTGGGCTGGTGTTTCCAAATTTCATACCTTAGAACGAGTCCAACAGGTTTCCTAGTTTCACAAATACATGAATTAATCAATGAATACCTACACTCAACCGTGTATTACTGTTAGGTCCTTCGTAATTATTTTCGGAATTAATCTCGTAATTATTTTCGTAATTATTTTGTGAGCGTATACCCCCGGGTATTGTCCAACTTTCAAGTCTAGAGTTTTCTCCTTAAAAATATTTTTTAGTCTGAGGACATGGTTCCATTTTTCTTTTATATTTCACTGTTAATTTCACGAACCATAGCAGAACTGACCAACACCTTTAATAACGAATCAAAACTAACATTGCTACAAGATATTCTTGGAATAAAATTTAGATTTTCAACTAAAAGCGCTTCTGTGACGGAATGGGTTACAAAAAATTTTCGGTCTTCTTTGAGCTTGGATGCCTTCCAGACATGTTATAAGAAGAGATATTGTAAATATTATAGATCCCACCTGCGATACCAATACCCTCTAGATCTGACAGTTGGAATTGAAACATGACTATACCTATAGCCATGGTAATTGCATTAAATATAGAATTGACCGCTTCGTAATACGACCCGAAATTGCATGAATCGTTTAGATTCGTTTTGAAATTATATAGATGAAAAGTCACTTTCGTTATCAAACTGTATACTGTCGATTCCAAAATAGCTTCATCCAGAGCAAAAACCAGTAAAAGATACCACACAGTTGCCGTGGTTACACTGCATTTAAAGGAGACGAAAGATTATTCAATTATTTTCAATTTGAAAGTGACATAATATCGCTCAAGGTCCGGACTCTCCTTATAACAACAATACATTCGTAATTTGGTAATGGGAATTTGAATTTCCAATTAATTTCACTGTTGCTACGTTGGGCAATGATCAGTAATCAGTCCTTGTCAGAGAGGGAAATTGTCCCTCGGCGAGAAACACCACATGGTGTGCAAAATAGCTACTTGGTACACGGATTCTATCGGGGAGAAAAAAAAACAAAATGACAATGCTCAAACTAGAGAAACAAAGAGAAAAAGGAGGAAATAAGATGTTATAATATGTGGGAGGATTCACTAATGACCACCATCCTACAAATGATTTCAAGATCCTGCTTTGGACAGTTTTTCTTTATATGTGACGAATGATTCACTAATTTCCTATTATGTGTATTTGTATCTGCGCTTTACAAATGCGTGTGTGTTTGTCGACTGACATCATGTCACTAACAAAGACCATATTTATTGTTCATCAGCCTTGTTTTCAATTTCGCTAACATTATGGAATTATAATTGTCTGTTTATCTCCACCAAACTTCCAATGTAATTTATTTCACACTCTACCACCATCGCAAACATCATCATTTTCTTCCCTTTCTCTATCTTGTCTTTAATTCTTACTTCTGCTCTATCATGTTTATGGGCTCGAGTTCTAAACCTGCAAACCGAGTTTTCTGTAATCACTATTCAATTGTAATACAAAGGTCAATCAGAATATTAATTTGGTGCAACCTGATTTCGAGCTCGGTAAAAGCGACAACACAAGGGGGAGTTTTAATTAAAAACTGCAAATAGTGCATTCCTATATGAAGAATTCTTGACAGCCCCGCATTGCATCATCTTAAAAATGTCTCGAAGAAAGAACTTCGTTTCTAAGAAACAGACGTATTGTAGCACAATAAGTCGTCATCAAATTAAGGAACAAACACAACTATTGTAATGGTAATTACTATTCGCCCTCAAACAAACGGGAAGAGTTTCAACGATTTCCCAGCAGTGCTGTTATTCTGAATCATTGGCAAGTCAAAACGCATTTTTTTATATTCAACAATACCAAGACATACTTTTGTAATACCAACACATTTACAATCAAATGTCTTTTTATAACTTCTGCATGAAAACAATATACATTGCCCTATCTCTAAAATATCAAAAATTCGCTTGTAAACCGTACACAATCAATTAATCAACTGATATCCTTTAAAATCCTGAAATTGATGACACTTATTAGAACAATAAAAATACCATCATCAAGTGTAACTATTGGTAACTGAGGAAATTACCGTCTCTTTCAGTCAATCACGATGGCAATTTCTTTCTTAACTTCATTATTGATTTGACCTGATGCAACTCAGAATACACGAGGTATGAAGATCTACCTGGATGAAAGGAATGGAAAATACCCAGATGAAGTAGAGAGTGAGCTGGGCTAATTCAAGAGATATTCATACCGCGGTGAACAATAAAGCACGGTAGGGCAGGTACCGTACATGTTGAGCTCAGTTTTGACAGGGAGTATTTGGCATTAAGTATTTTTAGACTCGCGAAGGCTTCTGCGAACTTTTTTTTTTTGCCCCTACTGAATGATTGACTCATCAAACCTTGAAGTTTTTTATTTTCCATCTATATTACCCTTTATCCGAGGTTTGGGGCCTTTTCTTCTATACAGAAACTGCCTTAGGAACTGATTGTATGATAGTTCATTACGCATGTTGAGATTTTTTTTTTTTTTTTGTCATTGTGTCCTGACTTTCCTTAGATTCTTCTCTAATCCTATTTTAATCTTTAAAACAGATTATTAACAACTTTGTTACCATGTTACCTCAAACCCAAATATAAAAGTACATGGTTGTATACACATCGTGTAGAAGCGTCGACTTTGACTGAATCCATCTGAAATAAACATTGGTCAAAGCATCTTGAGGTGCATGCACGATAGTATTGTTAGCTGCACGATAGTATTGTTAGCTGCACAACATGAACATAAACAGGAAATCGAACAAACGGATAATGAAAAGCCTTTCTTCAAAATATGAAGATCCTTTCATGTAAGGAAAATACATGAAGGCTTCGTTCCTTTAAAAAAAAATCGACGAGATATTATGTGGGGCACGCATTCTACGCCTAAACTTTTGTTATTCATATTTTAATGAGGTTATTCCGCCGTATAATTGTCTTGAGATATTAAAGAGGCCAATTAAATTTGACAAGACAGCTCTTGGGAACAACCAAGACATCGAACACTACCAATACAATTAGGGTACCCTCTGATATCGTGACGAAGGTGGGGGCTCTCGAGGTACAAACTTTCAATATTTTTCAATATCTGAAGGGGAAATAGTGGGAAAACTGTTCAGTCTCCCAAGATATACGCTATGCACACCGGCAGAATAAGAACATGAAGAAAGCAGTGACTTTTGTGTCATCCTTTTTGTTCATCATATCTACGGCGACGTTATGCTCTACATGTATAATGAATGTTCAGTCAGTTTCGAAACGATTTCCCCTTTTAATTTCGTTTTGTAAAGCCTAGTGGAGACAGAAAGGGGGTTGGTCATGGAGAGCGGGGGGGGGGGGGGGTGGAGAGGTGGCACAATGTCAATGTAGATTTGTATAACCGTGAGTGAGAAGTCGAAATTAATGAAATCCCACAAACTCCAGACGAGTCGACGGTATTACATTTCCTTAACTCCTCGTGTGCGTGATTCTTTCTGCTCAATATCGTCGTGTGATTAAAGCATCATAGCGTGACAACTGGATGAGTGATAAAAACAACTATCCCTGTGATGATTCCTATTCGTAATGACAAAATGACGCATAAAGACATCATAAACCATTCTTAAAAACTCCTCTATGTAATATGAAAGACAATGTTATGTTTCACCACCTTTCTTTATACAAATTTGTATTGTTCATTACAATCTGAATAAGATTTGAAAACATAATGCAAATCGTAGACCTATACGTCAAAATGTTGGGAAAGGATAAATGATATAACCAAAAAGCAATTTGATGAATATTTGGCATAACCTTTGAAAATGGAATAATTATATCAAAGCGTTTTAAACACAACCCATTGCTTATACAGTTCTCTGTCTAACATTATCTAACAACATCAAAATGAAGATAGTTAGTTGTATCCGAGTACCTTATCGTGAGGTATAACTCAACAAATATTTTTTTAAATATATAATATGACTCATCTTACTATGTAGATAATAACCACATCATATATTAACTTCTCAGCTAATGGGGTTTAACTGAAATTACATTACTATATAGTGTGTAATTTCACAGATTTGCTGGTGTATGTAGGTGTATTGTCATTGTTGTTTCACTACCGCGACTATTCGTAGTTAGCTTTCTACAAGATAGAAATGTCTTTGCAGATTGTTATTTATCATTATAATGATTTAAATTTCATAATACTTCCTCTTATCCTATGGTGAATAATAAATACATAAATATTTCATATAAAAGTGTGTTTTTACTTAACTAGTAAAGCTCTTAAAATCATTGATATGCAGATGATTGGGCTAAATTATAGCTGAATATTTTTTCCCATATGAAAATCTGTTAAAAGGGGCGAACGCCTCGAGTCCTGGGCTTGCTCAGACCTTCTTCATATCGTACACGATATGGCGCACATATTCAATTTTATCATGTTTATAAGGGAAAGGTATACTATACGAACTCTGCATAGAAGTCGTACATGATGCATGCATAACAAGGATGTCTTATTGATTAAGATGATAATTGATTGTAATGAATGTAAAGATTGTCCTTGTCCGTGGTCTGAGGCGATCTAGTGCTTTCCTTTGTTCCCGACAGGTACTCTTAACGTCTTTACGCGACCACCATGACCACTAACCCTCATGCAAACCTCCCCCGGTAACTTCTCATCGATTCGATTCAAAGAAAGAAAACCAGAGGAGGTCATGATTAGGACCATTCACAGAATATCTTCTATAGATGAAAACTTTATATAGATGATAACTTACAACTCACTCTCCATCTAAAGATTCTCAAGGATCAAATATTTCACAGCTATAAGACTTCGAGGAAATAATAGTGCAAATTATGATGAAGGCAAAATCTAAAGCGTAATTGTTGACTGGGTCAAAGCAGAGAAAATGAAATAGTAATAGTTTCTCTATTTCATTTATGTCTGCATTCTTTGATATTCCTGTACCCAAGAGGTATATTTGGTAATTTCCCAAATGGATGACACGGCAATAATTTGAAAATTTAGTAATTAGGAGCATTCTCCGTGAAAAATACCACACACACACACAAAAGAAATTGCATAGTAATAACAAAGCAACAAGCTTGTGGAGAGTTGAATACGGCAGCAATTAGCTCAAGTTCAATTGCTGGAGAAGATAGGGTCATTAAACCCAACTTTTGACGGATCAATGATATAACTGTATCACTATACCGGCGACAGAGACAGCCAGTCAGTCACCTTATAACGTTTGAAAAGAAATTCTTTGAATCAAAAGTGAAACTGAGTTAAAATAATGTTTAAAAAAAAATAAGAAAGTACAAGGAACTTCTGTATATTATCCCACAGATGATTTGTGCGTATACAGAAATGAGTAGTGAACTACTAGTATACAGAAATTGATATAAAACTTGTATTAAGAATTCCCTGAACAGTATTCAGTTCAGCTCCCCCCCCTTCCCGCTCCCCCCCCCCCCCCTCTCTCTCTCTCTCTCTCCTCTCTTCTCTCCTCTCTCTCTCTCATCCTCTCTCTCTCCCTCTCTCTCTCTCTCTCGTTCAGAAGGTGCGGTTACACTGTACTGGCAGGAGTTCTAACAAATCAAATTCCAGGTATTTTGCTTCACGCAGTTCTTTCTTTTTTTAATTGGAGAGACCACGGGCCCATACGTAATAGAATATGTCATTATTTTGTCAAATAAGAATCTGAAAATTCGCATTTCGAGACATGTAGGCCTGTAATTCATATTTTCGAAAATATTTTCAAAAAGTTTACGTGCTCAGCTGAGTTCAGTATTTTTCTGGTACCATGGAAAAACGGATTATTGCTTGCGTCTTGCATTTATCCACTATAACGACTTAGAAATCTTAGTGTCATTCTAAGGTCTCATATGCACCATATTCTAACTGAAATTAGATTAATTCCCTTTTTATGACCAACGTCTACAGCATCCATAAAGCTCCAGCTTATCAATTCCTTCATCCTTGATAGGAATTAATAGCCTTCGAAGCCTTACATGTTCGCCTGAGAGCCCTTGATTTACTAATAGGCTAATAGCCTGATTCAATGCTCTGAAACAACACATGTGGGCTCAATTACACATCGTTTTGGAATTTTACAAAGATTTCGCTAAATGTTTTCACGGTGTGTAACATAACAGCCGTGAACCCCCGACATTGCATTCTCCATGTTCTCGTATGTATTTAATTATCAAAGGACCCTGTTCAAAGCTTCTGTAATTCCACTAATCTTGGATTAACGAGTTTAAGCTAGAACTGAGAAGCCTACAAACTCATCGACCATTGCAGACAAAGAATATTTACATTGGTGTCATGATGACTCATTAAGATGTGTGAAATGCTTGGAAATTACTTCAAAGCTTGGAATTTGATGTGTGAGTAATCCTTGGAATGACAATGTTACATAACTAGGAACCAATTACGGTATCCTCAACTTACCCGAAGGTTACATGACTGTACAGAACATGGCTCTCCAAAAGGATTTTTTTTTAAAGGAGAATGCAACCCAGACATGAGTGTGCTTCCAGTGAATGAAGAACAAGAAGAAGAATAAACAGTGAAAGTTTGAGGAAAATCGGACAATCTCTTCAAGAGTTATGAACTTTGAAATTTTAAGTTAATCCTTATTATAGGGATCCTTAAATTGTCAACTTTGCCAGCATCTGTGATGTCATCGTGGACAACTCTCCATTCATTTTGTACATAGAATCCAAAATTTTCTTTATTTTCAAGAGAAATAATTTTTTTTATTTATTGTTTAAGTATGACATGCCTATATCAATTTTGCAAGCATTTGGGGGAAGAACTATGTTGATTCCGGACTTGAAATTTCATATGAATCAATTTTTTTGAAAAAATATGTACAAAATAAATTGAGAGTTGTCCAGGATGACATCACAGATGCTGGCAAAGTTGCCAACTCAAAGATCCTCATAATAGGGATTTACTAAAACTTTAAAAATTCATAACTCTTGAACAGATTGTCTGATTTTGCTCAAACTTTCACTGTTTTCTCTTCTTGGTCATCTTCATTCACTAAGAGCACAATACCTACGTGGGTGCAAACAGCACGATCAAACAAAAACATTGAAAAAATAATGATGGGGGAGGGAATTTAAAAAAAAAAAGGCTGGAGGTCTGAAAGAGATAATGCCCCGTGAAAAGGAAGAATGACGTGACGAGGAAGAAGACCTGAGAATACCAGAAAAATATTAACACGACTGAAAATGTTTAAGAGTATAAAAAAAAAAAAAAAAAAAAAAAAAACATCTAAACACAAAACAACAAATAAACGAAAGATTGGCTTACCTTTTGTCTTCTTGGTTGTTAGAGACTGGATCTGTAAAATATAAAGGGGGAAAGAAACTGAATACAAACTATTCCTGAATATACTACAATGCCGACACACACACACTTCTACTTTCTGTGATGCTCGACATAAATTGTACAAAGTGTAAATGCAGAATACTTTATGATAATTTGAAGCTATTATGACTGTCTCGTTCAAGGCATTTATATTCATTTTTCCATGAAAAATTCAAAATTAGTGGAGTATTGCAGATTTCATCTTTAAAAATTTGATGTATCTGCATCATTTACTTTATTGACATTTATATGAAACAATATTTTACACAGTTTAAGTATAATTAAGATATGAATAATGTAAACAGTGGGTAATTCTTAATAATTTGGGACTTGAAACAGGTTACAAATGGAAAGGAGACCCTGTTCTCGGCAGGTGGGAGCTTATGAAGTCATTACACAATTATAAACCGAATACCAGACTGCTTAAAATGTCGTACGTTAATGGATAATTGAGTACCAACTAGACGTGAACTACAGCCGATGTAACTCTCGTCCACAAAGATATAAAGCCTTACACATCATAATTATATTAACACTCTTGTAAGGTGTGTTTGGGAGATCATCCTCCGTTCTTATTGGTAATCAATCATGACTGAAGTGTATCACTACCATGAAAACAAGGTCATTGAATGCACCTTCCAGCAATAGTGAGCCTGATTTGTTCACCAAGGTGGCAAATTGCAAACAAATATTTCACTTCTAACTTGGTAATAAATTTTCAAAAGAATCTGAACTGGGCAAACTAAATAATGATGAGAATGAAGCAGTAATGCATAAATGCGGTCCAAATAAAAGAAATATCCACTTGAAATGTATTTTTAAAAAAATCAAATGTAAAACTTCAGATGGATAGTCTAGAAAGACGCGTCTTCATATACCTTGTAGCTTCATGTTTAGACCTATACTTACAGATTTCTATATCATTCAGCATGTTCAGTAAGGATACATAGCTATGTACGTTGTAAGAACAGGGAGTAAGAATTACTAATAGATAATACTGTACGATTTTCGTTTTCATTTCGTCACAGGCAAAAGCATGGAAAGATCATAAATTCGATGCACCTAGATCATGAAAAATGGACTCACAGTTCTCCTGACATAACGTGAGAAAATATGAAGTGATTATTCTTTGGTTGATGACCGTTGATTCAATTAACCATTCTGATATCATTCAAGTTTGATGGAATGACTTTGATATGCATCAACGCACTATATGGAGATGCAATGTTCATTTCTGCAGACTTCGTGAGAAAATTACAATTTCGTACCTAACTCTCTAGCTTGTAGGTCATCTTGCGATTGCGACAGAGTATATCAAACTCAATAACTCTCGTGGATCGGTGAAAAAGGGTTGTGATATTTTTCGACCCCAGGTGTTTTTCCTCTCCTGAGTTCTCAACATACTGAATAAAACAAGTATAATTTGATTTCATATCATTCTGGTTGAAGTATCACTTTTATTGACCAAGTAATGTGTTGCATTTCATGTTTGCTATCATCTGATCATTAACAATTACATTTTAGATGTTTAACGATTGTAAGATGAGAAATGGTCCTATTTATGAATGTCGTATGTTTGCTGTCAAACCAGTCAGAATCATGTTTCCGGAAGAAAAAAACCCGTCAGCGCTTGATAAATACTGGCACAACATCCTCTAAAATACAGACCATACCAAAGATAAAATGACTCAACAAGGGGCACATAAGCATAATGCTTTACGTCTCGACATACAAGTAAGTAAGTCTGGCGTACACGTCTAGCACTTCACAGGGACATAATGAAATGGAATGCACAACATCAGTCACCTTGCCCGATTAAAGGAGAATAGGTATAAAGTCACCGTAGAAAGTTAATATGGATATGAATGAACGATTAGTCCTATAATTTCATTTCATCAACAGATCACACTATGAACATGACGGACAAAGAAAGCAGACAAAATAAACAACCCGTCATTCTACCCTTCACAATGGTTCTGGTAGTCAAAAGAACATCCCTTCACTGCTATTGTCTAAAATATGTGGAACAGGTGTCACATGCATATTCACCTGGAACTACATGATTAAACATAATAGCTGTGAAGGGATGTTCTTTTGACTACCAGAACCATTGTGAAGGGTAGAATGAGAGGTTATTTATTTTGTCCGCTTTCTTTGTACGCCATGTTCATAGTGTCATCAAGATTCACATGTGGACCTAGAATTACAATTAACATACCACTGGTTGTAATTTGCCGTCAAGAAAACGAAGAGAGTTCAATATCATCCTTTGAAAGTATTTTTCTTCCCAAATTCCAGCAAATATCAAGGGAGGAATTTTAATTTCTTTTTAACCCATTCATGACATAGGTCCACATTTTGTGGTTTGGCCTAATATCTTCTGATGCAAAGCCCTAAAAATCATACCAAATACATGAGCAGAAAGAGCAAAAATTCTACACAAACTGTGCCCATTTTGGTTGCGTCAATATTTGTTGTTTGATGCTGAAATTTTTTAAAGTAAAATAAGCATTAAAATCCTTAAATTGGCAATGTGATAGAAAGTTTAAAATCACCGTTTTTTCCCTGCAAATTGGCAACTTTTTGACTTCTCATCATAATTTCTGTCAATTTATATTCATTTCAGATACATGACGTTTTATAAGAAAAATGTAGCATTAAAATAAAAATGTTGGTGTTGCCAATTTGAAGAATAAAAGCTGATCAAATAAGGCTTTAAATAATTCCTGTCACGAATGGGTTAAGCAAGCTGCTGGAAAAGGTGGAAGAAGACGACAATAGGCGGTTTGAAGAGTTATATATGTTGTTGTAGAGGAAATGACAATAATGTTACTGACGGGGGCTCCGCGGTTAGCACATGCAGGCAACTGGCATCAAAACTTGCAGATGTTACATCGCAAGTAATATTCTATCTGGGAGAACTAGGCCAGCTGGGTTCCCAATCTTTGGATCAGTAATTGAAATTATGAATGTCTCGACGTATAACCCCGTACATGATATGCTATTTTATGTTGGTTGAAGGATGGCTTAGACGAGACTCTTGGCAACATAATTGAGATGCCGGTGACGAGAACGTGTCTAACAGTGACAGATAAATCTTATTTCTAGATGAAAAAAACACCAGACCAAGATATATGTAGTTACGTCACAGCACTGTCAGCACAGATGCGCAATATGAAGACGACTTCTCATTTCAAAAGAAGCAATCTGATGAGAGGTTAGATTTACTCCAGATTTAAGGGGAACAGAGGACACACACACAAACAAAAAGTTTCAATTTCCAAATTGTCGACTCAGTCTCAAAGTCACCAAGAAATCTGATGACTTTTTCCCTCTTCTCACTTTAAGAATCTCGGAGATTAAATGAGCCCCTCCCTCAACAAAAATCTGGATTTACCAGACTATCAACAGATTTGCATTGCTTACTCAGTAAACCAAACCTGTCACTAGGTGTTCACTGTCGGAGATGGAGAGGGCGCTAAATCCTTTCTAACTATAACAGAAGACAAATACGGACATAAACCGACAAAATGCCGACATGAGTATGAAGGGCGGCACCTAGCTGCCCCCCTCCCTCTACTGAATACTCAGCAGGTATGGACTAACTCTGCATAGCGACCGAGGAAACAGAATGATATGGAGGACTGGCATGAGATTTGAGAATGGAGAGAGCTTATCATTGGGCACAACTTCGGTCATTTCCTTTACGAAGTCTGATGGGCCTCATCCCGTCCCATGCAGTAAAACAGTGATGGTCAGCATGGTGCCACCAAACGATGCAACGGGGAATAATCAAGGGGAAGGAAATTAGTATGAAGAAGAAGAAGAAGAAGAAGAAGAAGAAGAAGAAGAAGAAGAAGAAGAAGAAGAAGAAGAAGAAGAAGAAGAAGAAGAAGAAGAAGAAGAAGAAGAAGAAGAAGA
This sequence comes from Echinometra lucunter, assembly GCA_029962745.1. NCBI lineage: Eukaryota > Metazoa > Echinodermata > Echinoidea > Camarodonta > Echinometridae > Echinometra > Echinometra lucunter. The sequence continues at coordinate 1,845,684 of CM057153.1, forward strand.
AGAAGAAGAAGAAGAAGAAGAAGGAGAAGAAGGAGGAGGAGGAGGGGGAGGAGTAGAAGAAGAAGATGAAGAAGAAGAAGAAGAAGAAGAAGACGACATTGAATAACATTGGATAACATGAGTTTTTTCATCTATTCCCCTTATATTTCTTTCCCCTCCCCCTCCCCATCTCTTTCCCTCTCTCCACCTATACCATGTCTACTTTATTTTACATCTCTACCGTGGAAGACTTTAGGAACATTCCCTTTGTGCATCTCTTTTAATTTCATAATTACTTGCTTACTTTATACAGAGCTATTCACCAAGTTTCACTCAATCATTCCATGCAAGGAAACATTAGTCTGTCAGTTACAAGGCTCAAGATCCCAGGGTGAATTCTTCTTTCCTCAACTACTTCCCATCTAATCCCTATGATACTAATCCTTGGGATTAACTAGACCTGATTCCGCTGATCTTCAACCTCTCCCACAACCCGTCCTTGCCCCTGTGACAAACTCAACACGAGATGGCGCTCATTCATACAAGGCACTTGATCAAAAGCCCGACAAGTTATTTTTTTCGCCGCTAGATGAATCAATCATTATGCGTGAAAAATAACCAAATTACGCCTCATATTCCAAATAATTTCATGTGTAAATGTTTTTATCGTTTGATCAGAATTCTTCAAATTCTGTCAAATAAAGGCAAATCTCGATCTACAAAGTACAAGGTCCTGAACAGGAACCAACGTCTAATGTTTAATTCTTGCATATAGGATCGCTTGAGTCAGTTTACCTTTTTCGCCTCACCCCTCACAATAAATAACTTTAGCTCTGTCCTAAAGCTTTTTGAAATATCATTAGACCTATTTTACTTTGGACAAAATAAGGAAATCCTTGCACGTCTGCATGGTATCAAAATATAGAACTAAACACACCTAACATCAATGTATCCATTAGCGTCCAATCCTAACGAAAGCTTTTCCTATTTCGTTGTCTTTTCACATTACGCACACATGAAGAAGTCATTTTAAAACATAATCGTCTTGACAGCGGAAATCAGCGCAGTCGGTAGCTTGTGATGTGTTAATATGACTTAAGATCTTAATCCACATAACGGATGCATCTTAGCTTCGTTAAATAAACTCACTTCAGTATGGAAAGACTGATAACATGGGAGATCTGGGCCATTTTACAAACCACAAAAAAGGCCCATGATAACCATTTTGAATACCCACCTAGTATTGATTGGGAGCTGCGCTAGGGTACTCCACCATCAAGTCTGTTTGCATTGACTGAGAAGATCTCCTTTGATTCATGTTCTATCTCTTCCTCTTTGTTTATCATGTCTGTCTGTCTGTCTGTCGGTCTGTCTGTCTGTCTCTGTCTCTGTCTCTGTCTCTCTCCCTTCTCTTTATCTCTTTAATATGTGTGCCATTTTATATCGAAATCCTTTTGATCTACTTCACATTTACAAAACAATAAATTTTGAAGTATACTGCTTCCGAAGTATTCGGGGTAGTGGGTACGGGCTCTGAAACATGCGTTCATAACCTAACCTTTTTGGTCATGGCTAATGCGAACTATGGGTACAATAGTCCTGCATACCACGGCAACCTTAACTATTGATCTAACGATCTTTAGCTCAATGATGAGGTAACAAGGGTGAGAGAGAGGGGAGAGAAGATATCGAGACACAATAACAACAGTAATTATCTACCTCAATGCCCTATTCTCAATCATAATGATGATAATAACTATTCTGGAATATCACTGATGCAAAAAAAGTCAGGGTGAGCAATTCTAGTAAAGTGAAACAGTTCTATATTTCACGGCTTTGAATGGATGCAGGATAAGGAACAGTTACACACTAAAAAGGTTCAATTTTGCACCCTAAATGCAACACTGGCAGCACCTTTTTGGGGTGCAATCTTGCACCCCTAAGGTGCAAAGATGCACCCTTTTGTACTTGCCAGAAAATGCCCCTCTGCACCCTTTAAGGTGCAACTTTGCAACTTCAAGGGTGCAGAAATGTTTGCATTCAAAAGGATGCAAATTTGCACCTTCCCTAAGCACCCTTAAAAGTGCAAAATGCTTCTTATGGTGCAAAGTTGTACCTATAAAGGAGCTCCCAGTTTTGTATTTGAAGGGGCAAAACTGAACCTTTTTTTTTTCTTAGTGTGTACGAAAGGAGATGCATTATTTTATATATGTGCATGAAGAGAAAGGGAATGAGAAGGAGTATGATGACAATACGAGGAGAGCAGTGAAACAGAGGATGATTAAAAGACAGGCTAAGGACACTATGAACATGACGGACAAAGAAAGCGGACAAAATAAACAACCCCTCATTCTACCCTTCACAATGGTTCTGGTAGTCAAAAGCACATCTCTTCACTGCTATTGTCTAAAATATGTGAAACAGGTGTCACATGCATATTCACCTGGAACTACATGATTAAAAATAATAGCTGTGAAGGGATGTGCTTTTGACTACCAGAACCATTGTGAAGGGTAGAATGAGAGGTTGTTTATTTTGTCCGCTTTCTTTGTCCGCCATGTTCATAGTGGGAGGAGATGAAATATAGAAGAAGTCAATGCTACTGAATGCAATGTATGGTTTTTAAAAATCAATGGTGCAAGTAGATTGAATTCTGTGAAATACATTTTATTCTCCAAATTTACAAATCTATTTCTTCATGTCATGGAGCATGTGGAGAATGGGGTCTTAAATTGCTTCAGGGATCAAATGATCCTTCCATTGAGAGGGACAGACCTATGTGATTGTAAGAGCACTCATCCATTTGATACAATATCTAATCATAATTGTTCATTTATCACACTTTAAATCACATTCCTGTCAAACACTATATCATACCACTGAATTGGTAATTGATTTCATGAATGTCGGTAGCCTTCGGCAGGTCAATACCTCATGTGCATTGTGAAGGCATATTGTATAAAATGTAGCCGTGTTGTCGCACATCTATTTACAATTCAAATGAACATTATAGCATAAAGTAGCCCTTCACATTTATCATTCATGTTGCTGTAATCCGAAAATAAGTTTGAAATATGACACATTGCAGTTTTAATGATCCATTCTGCCAAGAATAGGGGAAAATTGGAAAAAAATACCATGGTCTTTAATGTCTTGCGAATGAACTGAACAGAAAAAAAAAATGTACCCCTGGGCACGATAGGGGACGTTTAAATTACCCCTATGATCTTTATTCAAAAGGTTTCATTATGTGGACAACAATAGTGGCTTCTAAACGAGGATGTATTACACATCAATGAATGAAGTGAATGTTTAATAGACGAATCATGAAACCGAAACTTTATGATTATAATCATGGTAGTCTCAAAAAGATTGGCACTACAAAAAGATTTCGACATAATTTTTAGTAAAAGGTATGTGGCTGTGTAGAAAAAAATCATGTATTTTCACATTGGGAAGCTGCAGACATTACTTAACAGTAATTTTCTCTTTAGATGGAAATATATGCTTATTACTGGATCTGAGATATAATCCCACAGTTACCGTTGAAATAAAAAATTCTTATTTTATACAGTAGATAATGTTGAAGAGCTTAACGTTGCTCATTGAAAATATTATTTTAAATGAATCAATTTATAAACCCCATCCATTTATCGAGTAATTAAGTTAAGTAATGGGCATTTTATGATGAACTAGATATTTTAATTACACACATGGGGATACCTAGGATCTCTAACAACCGAATCCACTACTCTCTATGCTTATTGACAATAGGAACCCTAAAGGCAGAAACGATGAAATATCCTTGAGCGGTTAGATTAAAGAGAGTGAAAGGGTATTAGGAGAGAACTTATTTCACAGATTGGTGAGGTGAAGCCACTCAAAATCTTTCAAAAGTTGACTGGATTCATATAACAAACGAAGATCATCAAAGAAATAGGGACGGCATGGGTTAATTAAGAACTAACGAACGCTACAGAGAGTCAAGTCTTGATATGGATTCAAAGAGAGGTCAAGAAATGATAAAATGTTCCTAAAAGAATCCCTAAATGAGTTCTTCCTAAACCATAACAATTGAAAACAGATAACTATCAAGACACCGCCTTCCGGATACCATGGACATATAAAACAAAGACATTTCCGAGGCTGTCACGGCACTACTGTACACTGGAGGTTCATCAAGCTCATACCACTAAAGTTAGAGAAAATAAATACCCTGGGTCTATACTAGATTGGTTGGAGGCAACCTTCACTTGACGCCATGTACAGATATAATGGTTGATTTCATACCATAAATTTGTATTTAGCACAAAGACATTCACTGACATAACTATACCAAACCAATAATACAAACTCAAATTAAGCAAGAATAACAATAAACATAAATATGACAGTTTCCTCATAAAATCATGCCCAATCTACATTTCCTAACTACTTACAATTGTAAATTTGAGCATGCCCATGCCACAATTACTTGGAGATAATCGTGGTAATAATTAAGATAACTCATAGCAGAAAAGATTCTAAGCTGCTCTGGTTTGTTTCAAGCGCCTTTATCTGTAAATACCCAGACGATTAATTCCTATTTGTTTATTAATGTGATATCACTGATACAAAATACACACGGCACACCTGAATCGTATTTACTTGTGGACTGAAAAGGAGACTTGATAACCTAAGATGCTTATACTCGATATCCATGAGTCTACGACCCCCCTCCCCCCCCCCCCCCCCTCCCGGGCACTAATGAATTTATTCCTATGGATTGAGCTGGATCATCTGTCATATTTCTTCTCTAGAATACAGTGATACGTGTCTGCCTGCACGGCATCGTTATTTGAAATAAGGGAAATATCCTAAATAAGAGCTTTTGAATTAGGCAGGGAGGGTTCTATATCGAAGCGTACTTTAGACCAGTTTACAGTCTTCAATAACTATGGTTCATCATGAATAAATCCGTTTTAACATCTTGACGAGTTAGTCAGTTTTCCCCCCACCCCTGAAACCTTAAAAAAAAACATCGGTCACTTTTCACCATTTTCTCCCTTTACTTTGCTATATGGTTGTATTAAGTAAAACGGGTGTTTCATGAAATCACAACATTGATTTGTACATTATCTGAAATAATGATGAAATTGATCCTCTTGCATTCCTAGGGGATGTCCCATGAAGATCCAGGTATATTTAATATTCAATTTAATCAGGTTAATAGAAAATACCATCGGGCAAAATAAACAAAATATGAAAATTGATTTCGGCTCCAAAATACATCGAACATCATCTTCAGCGACGTGCCGCACAATATTCAACGTTTTCAACTCACACCAGTGTCATTCGTGAAACTCTAGTCCCAACTCCTTAGGAGTTGGGCCTACATGAATTTTGTCTAAATACTAAAGGTCTTATTGACTTTAGCATCAACCTACACTCAGCCCCTCCCACCCAACGATGCGATTAGCAATACATTGTATACGATTATTGACAGTTTTAAACGGGGCAGCGACCGGTGGCCTAATCAATTTTGTAAACTTGAAGACATTATTGATGTGCATATTCGCACTAAGAGAGCATATGGTAATGAAACGGCATTCACCTACTGTCTAAAAGAAATTAGAGAGTATGAGGGCAATCAATTAATTCGATTGGTGATCACATCAAAAAACAGCTGTAAGGCAGAAAAAGAAAAAAGTCTAACGTCTTTTGTTCAAAATTGGATTCAACATTCTTTCCTTTTAGAACTTTTTTTTTGCTACAAAATACAAAGTAGTATGCGAAATCCCCCTTTCTAGGGAAATACACCTCTTTAAACAGTTAAATAGGATGTATGTGGTCATAATAATATCGTATTTCTCTAATTGATTAAAAAAAAATGTAATGCCGGTCTCGGTGAGTGCGTTGTAAATTCCTTCTGATTAATTCCCGGAATGGTTACCATTTACATTTTATCGATTTCCTCCAAAGGTTTCTAGAATACAAGTGCCGGTTCGGATGCTTCGTGATACTCATGGTGTTATTAGGTTAGGGATGATAATGGCGGGGACAAGTTCAATGTTTATCCTAATTTGACGCCCGAATTGTGAAAATGTTGCAAGTCAGTCTAATATTCCCTGTGAGATAGATATGACAGAGAGAGACAAGGGCTGCGGAACGATTTTGAAGTGGGGGGGGGGGGGAGTGACACTCAAACAGGCGGAGTCCAGGGGCTGTCGAGAGCCCCCAAGAAGCCCTTGGGCTTTTATGTTTTTTGCAAGTTTATGAAATTTACAATTTACAATTTTGATATTAAGTTTTTATAATCAATAGGGTTTTTAAAGCCAAATTGTTAGGGCTGCAGCACCAAGTCCCCCCCCCCCCGCTTCCGCGACCCCTGAGTGAAATAAAGACTTACTAGAGAGGGGTAGGAAGGCACAGAAAGAGTGCGAATGCAATTGGGTAAATGGAGGGTGCTGTGGTGACCTTCAATCACAAGGTCAAGACACCAATGAGGGCCAAATGGAAGAGTCGAAAGATGTCGTCACGGTGGAATTTAGAGTGGCATCCAAAGGGTCAGCTCTTACAGATCGGAGACCTCTTCGAGCTATTCAGTTTCTCCATCTCTTGACTTCTGTGTATCGTACCATTATGATCATTATGGCGAATGACGATAACACAGCGGCTGATATACCACATAATTTGTGGAAAATCAAGTTTGGAAATTGAAACGGTATTCATTATCTTTTTTAAAAAGGTATAAAAGGCAGCCCAAAGGCTGGAATATACATAAAAATCCAAACACTATATATATAGAAGAAAAAAAAACCTTCTTAAAACGAAATTCATAAAGCCCAACATATATTGATACATTCCGTGACACAATGCAATAGTCACAGGTCTTACATCTTCTGAATTTTGGTCGGTGAGAATTAATTTTCAAAATACTTGTATAGGCTAAGGATTAATTCTCAACGCAGCATCTCTTCTTTCATTCCATCTAGCAGAGTGTTCTGAAGATATGAAACATAGGTCATTTACATCCCTGAACTGAACTGAGGTCTTTCTGGTGCAACAAATTATCACTCCTCACGAGTTATTGAAATAACTTTGCAGCTCTACCATGGTGGCATTTGGAATGATATTGTGAAATATATACCAACGTTTCATCAACTCTAAGAAGCTTGAAATTTGGAGTTCTTGACGTATGCGATGAGTATCAATGACTCCACTCTTTCACGTGGGCAGATCATGTTGGTATTTTGTAACGAGTGATTTGAAATCGAATCTAAACGTCTTTCAAAATACCTACTTCACCAGCTTCTCATACTGGTGTTCTTAAAGTATATGTTACAATTTTCAGGTCCCGGTAGTTGGTATTCTTGGTAGAGAACAATTGGCAAGCTTTGGACGTCATTCAATCGTCACCCAGGTCTGTTTAGACCTAGGAATTCGTGATTCAACGTTCATTCACTTTTAGAGGTCAATGGTATAAACATACGTCATGTACACATACCCCATTGTAATCTGAAATATGTAGGGAAACTTCAAAATTTTGAGACTTTTCTAAATTGTATCAACATTTTCAAAATATTTGCTTGTTAGCAGACGGATTTAAAGCCAGCTCAGGTCAAAAAGAATCATTTCCAAGCATGCGGCTGTTAAAGTACGTAGTAAATGTTCATCAAAAGAAAAAAAATACCCCCTGTCCAATTACGTTTTATCTTCTCATATAATTCCTTTCAGGACACTGTTTTTCATGAGACAAAATATGCTATCCCAAGAAGCTGTTTCTGTTTTAAGAGATCTGAAACAGAAGGACTTTCCTTCTTCTCAAGTATTGTCCGACATCCGTCATCAAATATTGATAGATCACTTCTCGCGCGCTACACCAAATAAACATCAGACAGTTTACACTTGTTGATTTTCCTCTCCAAGAGTCCAAGAAGTGGATCAGACGTGTGTCATGTAATCGTAGCTGTATCTAAATATAACATTTACCATGTTTAAACCTTCTATATCTTAGAGATTACAACAACAATCTCTAAACGAACACTTATCCTAAATGCATGTGAAATACTTTAGTTTGTAATATTTTTCAGGTTCACAAGAAGTTGTTATTGGTCAAACCAAGATGGAGGGAAGATGTACCATGAGAACGCATAGCTTGATTTTGCAAATGTCTGGACTGTGTCTATCACTGTAAGCCTTCAAAATATATTCATTTAATAGGTTAAGTAATTGTGAGATACAAATGATCTCAGCCAGTCTGATTATACGTGAAAAATCAAAGAATTATTACTGTGTGAAAACACGATGATACTTACGTTGCTGTACCACAAGCCTAGCACTACAGCGAGCCTTTCCGGCTGGACTCCTTGCTTCACACATAAAGGTACCCTGGTCATCCTTGGTGACTTCCTTGACCACCAGAGAATGGACATCCTCACCACCCTTCATGACCCGATACCTCTCACTCTCCTGCACCCTCTTTCCGTTCTTATACCAGATGATGTCGGGACTAGGATGACCATCGACACAACACTCGAAGCAAGCCACTGATCCTACCAGCACCTCACAATGTCGGAACTTCTGCCTGAAGACAGGTGCTTGTTGCGGAGGAGACTGTCCATTGGCTTTATGTTTGGTGGACTTCCTATCGGGACTGTTGTTGCGCCCCTCCCACCTTGCAGCCTGGTTCTTGACACCCTTATTGGGATCAAAGAGATAGCGATCCATGTTTACTCCTGGGTCACTGGTATCTTCGCTCACATCAGAACACACGCTGATATCGCTCTTATCAGCCGAAGATGATGTCACAGAATTAGTGTCGATTACAGATTGCTGAACATCCTTATCAGTCTTTAATCCTTGATCACGTGTGATATCGTGTCCATCAATACCGTTAGCTTTAGGACCAGTGTCAACAGGTAGCTCGTCTCGCGGTTCGCTGACTGAATTCTGGGATGATCTGTCACTCTGCTTCCCTAAAGCATTCTGGTCCAAGGAAAGGTCCAGGCCACTATCATTCTCCACGTCCGAGTCTAAAGTAAAGGACAAGGCTCTACCGTTTGTTTCAGAAGGCTTCTTCACATAACTCTCCCTCTCACTGTGTGTGTTCACTTGGGTCTGTCCCTTGGTACAAGGCACTGTATTGGTTGAGCTACCTTGCTGATCAATATCCTTATCGATTTCTGTCTTTTCTTTTTTCTTCGATTCGGCGTTAGGGGTACGCTCTCGGCCCTGCCCCTCTGTAGAATGTTTCCCAGGAGAGCTGCTACTGTTGCTTGATGGGGATGGTGAAGTTGGACTCTTCTCGCTTGATGTACTACCGTTCGATTTACTAGCCTTACGTTGAGAAACCAAGCGAAGAGCATTCATACGCCCAATGGCGCGAACTGCATTTGCCGTTCTCTGAAAGAAGGGAAAAACACAGAGAAAAGAGACAAATTAAAAACAAATTTTACAAAGCTTATGGGATTTTAAACCCTACAAGGCCATATACTGCGCAGTCCCGAGTATATTTGGGTGCAGTCGAGGCTGCGCTGAAACAAACTTTATAGAACATAATAATTGCATTCAAGTAGCACTCCAGTGAAGAGAATGGTGATCGCCTAAGGGGGATTTTCTACCATCGTGTTAGTATGAATAGACATCATTCTTGTTTGTTATGTGTCACCATATTGAGCGATGTATACTACCCGAACAGTTAACTCGTCTACCATAGGTAGGCCATGACTCGTTATCGTATGCTATTGCTTGTATGTGACTTCTGAATAATAAAAAGTGAAGAAAGGGGTATAATCATAACAATTACGTAATTCAGGCCTACCCTGCTTTGTCGATATGTACCTCTGTAGGCAAACAATATGGCTTAGACTGGGTCAAACCTATGAGCGTTGCAATATGCAAATGCAAACAAGACTTTATCCACTGGGGGTAATATTTTTTCTCAGTTCTCGTTATGAAAATGACAAAATAATGAATAGAAAATAGCCGTGTACAAGACTACCAAAATTGGTGAAATAGATACGCGCCCTCAAGTTCGGAAAGTGTGTTTTCTTCATGCGGAAGACATATTTCTGAAAATGAATGATTTACTTACTGTTACTTAGGGAAGCACAGGAGAAGTGGGCTCATTTTACAAGGATTCTAACACTGTGCCGGAATCCAGATTGTAAATGTCAGGTTCGTGGTTTTAAGGTAACAGGGATGTTCGGCACTTAGGCCATGTCTAATTGATTTCGATTTACTGTCAGAAATGACCGAGAGAAGGGATAATGCTAGTGGTTAGAACTAAAGAAGGGTGTGGTTACAATGAGATGGGTCGTTTTTACTGTGAAGGTAAACCACTTTACACGCTTGAACAGATTGAAGAATATCACCATAGCATGTTCACCAGCGGAAAGATTTTGGTGATGAAGTTCAAGCAAACCAAATTAGAGAGGAATTATCTTTCTAAATAATCAATTAAAAGGTAAAACCATGTCATCGAGACCATGTTTGAACAATTAGATATGAATATGGGATGCAGTGTCAAATAACAATAAGGATTCTATTCGATAGAAAGTGCTGCGACGAAATTTTCTGTACCTCAAAATATGTTCACCAGCCTACATGACTGAAATTATGCATCAGCATTATGCAGTGTACAGTAAACTTGATGTGCATGAACCCATCTACAAACATCTTCACCTAAAATAGAACATGTAAATCGATTTTGTTTCGTTTGTCCTCCCTTGTAAACCTCACAAATGGAAGATTGTTTACTGTGCTATCGACAATAAGTGTATAGCGAGATAATGTAATGTTCCATTCAACAATAAACAGCACGCTTTTCTAACTCTTTACAAAGTCTTTCTTTGGTCAATTTATACAGTGGGGAAAACGTTTTTTTCCCCATTCTCTTCTTTTCTAAAGTAGATGCTGCTCTTAGACCTCCTCAGGAGGAGAGGGAAGAAAAAAATGACATGATTTAGAGCGTGTGTGCAGATGTGCAGCGCCTGTGTGTATGTTATGTGAGTGATGTCTAAATGATATTAAAATTTTAGAGAGAAACTTTTCATTTCCTATTATCAAATAATTATGAGATTGTTCTTAGACGGCCTTTATTTCATCTTTAAGAGGAAAATAAACATACCATGTTGCGACAAAATTGAATCTGAGAGGGTTACTGGGAACTTAGAGGAAGGTCCATTTTATTCAAGATCCATGAACAGGCCTCTTGATACAAATGACTAACGATGTGCAAACAAATATTTTTGTATCTTATTGCTACTCTCTATTTTTGCCATGATTAATGTCAGTCACTTAGTAGATAATAGTAATTAAAAAATGGGGCTAAATTAGTCACTGTTCTGCGGTCTATTCTGAGGACTACAAACTATCGAGCGTATTTCATTTTTATTCCATTTTAATAATGTGCACACTTTCTACCTCTGATTGTGTTTTCAAAACTTTCATCTATGGCCTTACATGCTTGAGGTTTTTCTCAAGTTTTATTATAAGGTGGCAATAATATCACCTGAATATCACCCTCTTTTAACAGCACACTGAAAAGAGTTTTACTAGGGAGTTTGTATAGGTGCTAACTCATCACTACATACAAGAGGACACTTTGTATTAAATTATCAACAATCACTGATTCGAACAAACAATACTTTCTATTTTCTATTTCATGATCTCAGAAGGGTAGATTGATACTTCGATATGGCCTTTAATACCCGGTTCTCTCCCGTTGCTGTAAGCAAAGTGTTGTTATTCAAGTCGTCGTAATTGTAATGGATTATTTGCTCATTTTTTCAATAGATTCATTTATATTTCAATCTTCCGCGGGGGATATCACCTATTATTCGCTTAAGCGGTTTTAGGCTTAAGATGTCGAAGAAGACGAAAGCTGAATAAATATCATGAAAAGGGAAATACATTAAGGGAATGCAATTATCACAGCACATACAAAATGAAGTGAAGTATAAAAAAGGAGACATTCAACCCTAACAAAATATATCGGATGTCGTGCTATTCGCGGTTTCAAGAATTCGCTATTTCCTGATTCCAAAAAGTTATGACTGGCTCCCATCTTGACATAAAGACAGTTGCCATACATTAGGAGAAATGTAGGAAGAAGGATTCGAATTAATCAAATATGTTCCCCAAAATAAAAAGACAGAATTATTTAGGGAGAAATTAACGAAAAAACAACAACAAAATCTAGAAACACTGTCATGTTGAATATTACAAAATCTCTATTATATAAAAACAGCGCTAATGATTGAGACGATGATATTTAGGAAATTGTCATATTCATTATATTCTAAAGATTAAAGTTCATCAGCAGATAAGTAGACATTTAAGTTACCTTTGCAAACCTTGGAAGGCATCTTGACTTCGGTATAAATAAACAGAGCCACAAAGAAAGCTCAGAGACCCGAACAAGCATAAAACACCAGTAAACCTTTCATTCAACAAGTTTGCAAATAACTTACACGAATTCTGTCAAATGGGTCTTGGCAGGTGAAAAATAAACTGGATTACACTTTTCGTGTCTCTCTTCCAGTGCAATGCTCTCTCGGAAAAGAAAAATGGAGGACTTTGCTTTTACTCCCCAAGACTTGTTTATTTCTGTCAATCAAAGTTAATCCAACAAAATACAAACTTACAAAGTGCTTTTTAGACCTCTGCACAGCTCGACAAAGAGAATCGAATCAAACAGTTTAAGGAACGGTATTGACTATCTATTTACCGTATCCTCAGGAAATGTTCCGACAATACACACTAACGAACGTTTAGCAATCCTGCGCTAAAACACCTGACAAAAAAGTCTTCAAAGTTGAGCTGTTAGACATAATACTCGTAATTTAAACAGTTCTCGGCCTTGTCATTCAATTTTAGATTTTAGTCAGGTGACCTTCAATTTTCATTAATATTCGGAATGAGGAAGGACAATCTTATACGATGTCAATCGTAACGATTAAATGAATGCAAACTTCGTCAGAGAATGTCTTTTTGACCATCCAATGAAGTTAGTCCTTACGTTAATTTAGTGTATATTTATCGGGCAGTAATGACGGCCTTTGTGATGTTGTGCAACTATGATGCTGAGCTTGCTGAGATGCCAGAAGCTCATAGGTGAACAGAAAATTGATATACTGTGTCTAGAAAACCCGGAGAATCAAATGCATCCATTCATTCAAACAGAAATTACAGGTACCAACAAAACATTCCATGAATATGATGTTGTGTATATTGCTCATCTTTAAACTTTACCAACCACTGCAAAAGACCTTCTTGACCAAAGTCCTGGCCAAATGTGTAGATGTTGGACACGAAAGAAGAAGAAGGCTGCCAAAGTGCATGCGTTCCTTGCTTCTTCACAAGTATATATCCTCCAACAGCATCCTCCAATATCATCATTCACTTATAGATTTTCAGCACCCTTCAACGCCATCTCCTTCCAGTGCGCGCACAAAACTTGAAGTTGCTTTACTGAGACAATGATATTTCACAATAATCGAACAGCCTAAATGACATCAAATTCTGTTATGATCATTCATGAAAGTAGCGGCAGCTAAATATGTATGGAATATCTCTTACCAGCCATCACCATCGGTTCAACATCACTGTCCTCCTATGGCTTAGCCTGTTTGTATTTTGTGATTGAAAGTGTTGTTAGGGATCCACGTAATCCTATGCAATGAAATCCCCCTCCAAGTTTCTCCCAAGACTGTTTGGTAAAAGAACATTACCTTTAAAGAACACTTGCAAACAGGTAACGAGTGAGGTATATTGATAGAATTTATCATACACCCATCTGGCATCGTTTGGAACTTGAAGTAGAGCATGCAATTCTTTCGTTTTCCCCCTTTTTCTAGTCCCACCGATTACACTGAGTAACTAGAGTTCTTTACCGTGACCTCAAAGGTCATTTCATGTCAAAGGTAAGATCCTTAGGAATGACACGCTAAACATTAGTCCCAAAACACGAGTGATGGGTTTCATAGCCTAGCAAAAAGTCTTTGCACATCAGTGAAAGTTTCTAAATGTGTGTCAGTTTTAAGTATTCTAGGCGACACGATTCTTCTCCCAAATACGAATTGCTAACTATTGCAAATTTCACGTTATAATGTCAGGTTTGATTACTAATCTAGTTGTAATTTGCAATTATTTATGAAAATGTCTTCTTTGTTACCAAAAACAGGAGAAGGCAGGGCGGCGCTACAGGGGGGCAGGGGGCGAATGCCTCCCTATGATTTTTCAAGTGATAAAAAAAGAAAAAAAAAGGAGAAAAAGAAGAAAAAAGAGGAGAAAGAAGAAAGAAGAAGGCGGGAAAAGAGAGGCCTGGGGCTTACAACTATATATTACCCCTATTTGTTCATTTATTACGTCAATAAATTCACCCATGTGTCATCTTGCCCCCCTATCAAAATAACCTGGCACCGCCCCTGGGAGAAGGATAACATGCACTGGAGCTTGATGCAAAGCTAACATTTCCCGATGAATTATAACAGTCTGTCTCGCCTTCTCTTTACTTTAATAACAGTCATAATATCTCAAGCATGGAAAAGATATTGAGAGCAGAATGTTAACCACTTTAGCCTGAGTTTGATTTCAGTGAACACCGCTGAAACGCCGATATTCATTTACAATAAAATTATACATGCATATACTTGAAAGCAGGGGAATAGCTTTTATGAATTTTGGAAGGATTTTGAATGGTAATGATTCACAGAAAGGCACTTGAATTCATGCGAAATAAATCAGATAGATAATATCCATAAATAATTCGACTCGTAAACACTGTTAGACTTATCCCATCTGTTATCTACAAAGACTACAAAGAACTTCATTGATATAGCAGGTTTCTGGTTATTGGCATAACAGGTTGCATCTCTGGCCTACATGTCTGATATTGCCTTATAGAAAGAGACATATCATAGGTCATGACCTACAGCATTAATCTGAATCTAGAACATGATAAAGAGTAGTTGAAAAACACTCGAGTGTATACAATGTCAAGGACATGTACATTCCTTTCCCATTTTGTTTAGAAGTGAATCGTTTTCTAACCACTTAACATCAACTGAATCATTATGTTATTTGTTAGGTGTTAAAGAACCATCAAGACCAAACCGTTTGACACAAATAAGATTTCTTGAAATTTATTTCCTTGAGATTTATGACGCGAGAATACAGCCACAATGATCCAACTTAAAACCATTATAATTAGAGGTAGATTGTATCCTTAAAAGTTTAAGGATTTACACACGGTGCTCATGATGCTTGTCTTATTACTGACTTCAAAATTCTAATAAACAATATTTAGACGATACATTTTAAAACAAATTTATTATTCCGACTTCAAAAGTCTAGTAAAAACAATGTTATTACAGATACATTTTAAAACAAAATTTAGTCGTTCTAGAACAATCCTGTCGTTCGTATCCATTGTGGCTAATCGATTTAATATCATATCACACCAAGTCATTATCTAAAACTTAATAAATTTTCATGCAAGCTTTTTTTTTAACACGTCCAGGTGGTTACAGTCTTGAAGCAAAGGACCGAACACTTTAGAGGTGATTTTGTGGAAAAGGTAACTCTTTGAATACGTCTACTATGTGAGCTAGGAACCTGCTATTCTAACAAGTCTTACTTAGAATTATAAACATCGCTTGAAAAAAAAATTGCTTAGAATTATAAATATCACTTAAGAAAATCATGTAAGGAAAAAACAGAATGTGTACATCAATTTTCTTACTTTTCTCCAGACGGACTGTCAAGTATCTGTATATCATGAATACAACATGTGTTAGGTCATGGTGTTTTCACTAAATCAAAATTTGCTTGACTTTTATGGCACTCACATTTTTAAACTCTCGCCCAATCGATTATGTCAAAACGAAAACATATGGCCGGTCATTTGTCTTCATTATGAAATGGGCATTTAATAGATTTATGTGCATTCTGGACTTAAAGATGCATATTTCTTGAGAAAATTTTTAAGAAATGTATTTTTCAAACAAAATTTTTGTTACGGTTATCATTTTTAAAAAAATAACAGAATGGAAATACTGAAGTCTTGAAGATGTTTAAGACAGAATTATGAACATAAACATGGTGGTATTCGTTTGTCAGTTTACAAGCAAAGATACGACCTGTGCCTGATATGTTTGAATTGTATATTTTACCTACTACACATCAACCTCAGATATAACTTCCACAATGGCAAAGAGGGAAATCAGCCTGCTATTTGTGAATCGTAAAAGAAGTATAGGTATATCCTGGAGAAATACACATACCTTTTTCATGATGTATGAACTCGGAACGAAAGTCGCTTTTAAATTTCCTACAATTTCAATTGATCACATTTCTGTCTAGCGATCCTGAAAAATAACAAATCACATCATTTCAAGTTTACTGACGTTTGCTGTAGCTTTGAAATTGATTGAAAGTCCCATTAATTAGCGCTGCACAAGACGTCGAGTGGCACAAGAGAGTACTGTCTGAAAATATTTCAAATTGGAACAAGCGATTTCCTTGATTGCATTACGATGGTAAACATATTCTGTAACCTAGACCGTTCTCTGTTTGAAATGACAAATGCAAATAGATGGCTTCTCGATTCCAGCATCCTCTCACTAAAAAGGAAGTTTCCGTCTTCTAAATTCTGAATTCGAACCAGACATACGCAAAATTACTTCAAGTGGTTTTCCGAAAGCAGTTGCATAAAGATGACGAAAATCCGTCAAAAAGAGAAAATATACAACATTTGGGCATAGTGCTTTGCTCATATCACAAATCGTGGCGCCGCAACATAAAACCACGTGACAGGTGTAAAGATCCAATCAACATCGCAGATGAGGCGGCGGTCACGCGACGTGGATGTTATTGAGGAGGCGACTAAGCATGCTTTAGCTGTCTTTATTATGTCGCCTCAAGTGCAAGTCATGGAACTTCCCGATTTGTTTTCCCTCTTTTCATCGTTCTTGTTTGCGCTCGATTGGTTAGCAGGCGGATGTGGGAGTCTTAGGATATTAATGACTGGGGTTAATGCTTACAGCCTCTCTGCAAAAAGAGTGTCTTCAGATAAGAAACACGAAGCTCCTAAAAATAGACAGGACAGAGGCCATATATCAATCTTCTGTCACCCTGTAAGACTTGTCTTCCTGTGGCATGATAGTCCCAGACGTGATGTGTTATGCATGTTCATTAATATGTTAATGACGAGATTCCGTTATAGCTTCTGGGATTTGCATAATTCAGGCAAAAACATGACCGAGGAACAAACAAATGTTTGTCAAGATCAGATGTTTACAGACGAATATCATTATTACAAAGCTTATAAGAAAGAATCACGAAAGCCAAACATTGTGTTTCATTTGAAATTTACATGTCCTAATCAAAACACGCTAACGTCTTATAGTACGTCACTGAATGCGTAACAAGAAAAATAACCAATATTCACGATGATTATGACTCATTTGTTTGCTGACTCCATTTTAAGATGATGGATAACTGACCATGACGCATGGAAAATGTAGAATGATTTACAAACACATAATCTCAGACGATCTAGAAAGACCTATATCGACATAAAAAATAACGTTAAGCTGAATTCTTCATCCCAAATCTGTCAGTTTTCCGCGATAACGCTTACATGATTGAATCATCATTTCTATAAAAGGTGGAGAGAGAGAGAGAGAGAGAGAGAGAGAGAGAGAGAGAGAGAGAGAGGGAGGGAGAGAGAGAGAGAGAGGGAGGGAGGGAGAGAGAGAGAGAGAGAGAGAGAGAAAAAAACATGATTCGGTGTTCAACCTTGAAGATCTATTCTCTGACCTTTTTTTCAAATGATATTTAGAGATTACTATCCTTAATGTATATACCGGGCAAATTCAATCGCCTAACTCAATTTACCAATCACAAAATATTTATTTCCTTTAAATTATAAAAAAAACGGTTGCCATAGAAACAATAGGCATCTTGAAACACCCCATTACAATACTTGATCTGTTCAAAGCTAAATCCATCAACAGATTATCCTCAAATCGCGACTGGGATCGTACCCCTTCCCAATCACAGTCATGAAGGGTGGGAGGGGTGAAATCTTTGCACCTGTTTAAATCCAATCATGGATTATGAGGATACCTAAATCCACCTCTGGAACTTATCGAAAATTGAGTTTCCTTCTAGAAAGGATTCAAAGTGATTTAAAGATTTTAGGGCTAAGATTTACTCTGGAACACGCCTACCAAAGGAAAGAAAAATAGAATGGACATTGATTTATCTACAACTATAACACAGTAACATGGTAATGACACATGTATGACACATGACACATGTATCGCTGACATTCTAAAATAAACATCGCGTGCGGTATACATTAGCAGTCATAATCTGCCTACCACAAGCACATAAGTCAATCGTTAAAAAGAACTACATATTTTAGATTAAAATGGGAAGTAAAAGGAAAAAACAAAATCAGATAGAAGCTTCAGTTAAGGTACAAGCCCGTACACTAGTATAAGAAAAAAGCTCCGGAAAAGGTGTTAAACGATTATCCTCCTCTGATAATTAAAACATATAAGCCTCAATGTCATTTCAAGTCATTCAAAGAAACCAAAAAAAAAATTAAAGCATAAAGGTGTGCTGAAAGATATTTCTTTCAAACGTTAAGCTACATCTGGCATCTTACCTTCATAATTATGACAAACGAAAGAGGATGCTTCCTAAAAGATATTCCTGAAAGAAATCACTGAGTGGTCACATCGCAAAGTGATTTGGCTAAAGTTGAGTGGTGTAAAAAAAGAATGACACCGCCTCCTTTTATAAGATTGCAAACACCTCAAATTGAAGAAAGAATCTTTTCTGCATAGCAACCTCTTGTAGACTGTACACGAGGGAATGAATGATATGACCAGCTAAAAACCTACCCGTGGTTCTTTATCCATCCATATCAAACATCGAGAGGATTATCGATACCACACTGCCATAGCCTAGATTCAGTCATCACCATTTTTTACTCTCTGTTACGAGTGCCGCAATACCCAGCTCGATCAGTATTTTGGTGTACCGTGTAATACTGAATGTTGGCTGTCTAAGGATTTGGGGTAAAATTGATTGGATATTGGAAAGAATTTACACTGGATATCGTTGACAGCGAATAGTCCCTTTGTTGCCTTGATGTATTTGCTCGTTGTGGAAAATTCTTAACAATTTTTCTCTCATTTGATTTCCATGTGTCACCTCAGGCAATCACAATGCATAAACTTGTATAACAGCTAAGGAAATATACCCTGGATGGTTTTTCAGTATTAAATTGAGAGATAAAGAATAATATGACATTCATCAAGTTTTGTTGTTGTATTACACTTTTTAAACATCACCGATGTTGGAATAAATGGAATTCCTAACTATTTGGGGCTTATGTGTAACACCGCGATTCTGTGAAGTGCTGAACTGAAATCTATGACATTCTTTTTTTCCCCCTCGCACTTTACGGGTAAATGTTATTGGGCTACTTCTTGAAGCAAGCCTACAAGAGGCAAACGACATGTTTGACCCCGCCTCTCTTTCTTCGTTCATTCCTCTCGATCAACAACAGGTCCATTCATTAGATAGACACTGAAAAGAACTGGAGAACACTTTCAAAGAACTTTTTAAAAGGGAATAGTTAAATGAAGTAGGAGTGAGAAAGATGTAAAAAAAAAAAAAGAGTGAGAGATAGAGAATGATAGCTATTATTGAGAATATGCGTGGGACGATTTTGTCTGTATTCAATCCATTCTGCTTTCTACAACACTGCTAAACTGTAACCACACTCAGCAATAAGAAACAAGCCTTTTATTTGTTTACGAATAGTTCAAAATATTCTTACCCTACTGAATTCGAAGAAATGAACAGTGTTCGGTTGTTAGAAAAGGTGAACGGTTGCTTTAATCAACAATAATACAATTTCCAGCGGTTTGTATAATTAATTACAGAAATGTATATTGGATTATCACTATCATGAGTCTTGGTGTGCTGGTGTTAATACTCTGTAGCAATTGATGACACTTTTGGAATTAATAAAGCGCTGTTTGTTCGTGTACAGAATCATACATAGTTGATCTACTTTCGAGCTATTTTTTTATCATACTGCCACAAAATATAGTGATGAATACATGAGTGAGTAATAATAAAGAATGAGATGTGTATACTATTTTCTTTTGTAGAAAGAAATAGTCATGTAAGGTATTATAAGGAAATATTAACATATAATAGCTACAGAAATGAGATGCGGAAAAGTCCTTAAATCATTCAGGATAACCTATATACACATGTTGAATATATGTCTTTAGATGTGTGCATGAAAAAAATGACCAGGGGACTATTTAAAACGAATTATTCTTTCGGTATACACACCCTCTATAAGGTGTTGGATGGAGAAAAGAACCAACCTCACAGAGCACTTGTTTGTTTTCTGGGTAACTTTCCATGCGAGACGCCACAAATGAGCATTATATTCCAAACTCTTTTTATTTGCCATCTTTTTGCTAACAAGAAATGTTTTGTCCATCCGACAACAAAAGGAAAAAGTTTCTTTCTCAATTACGCACGCTAGGGTGCTCACAAACATTTTCCGCGCTTATAATCTCTTCCGAACGTTTACATACCAGTCCCCAATTTAAACATTCGATGGAATGAAAGGAAAGAAAAGATTGCATAAGTGGCAAGGAGAATTCAAGAATGGTTCACACAAAATGATCGTCTTTTTGGTAAAGAGGCCATCTTTCTGCTCGAGGGGTAAACTGAAAACTTTGTAACCCGTGTCCTTGAGTAATCAACTTCCTTCCTCTCATTTCACGCAAGAAGAAAGATGAGTATGAACTTTGACTATTTCATACTTCTTTGGTGCATCAACACGTTCTAAGTAGTTTCATCATATTCATAGTCTGGCCAGGGTTCGACCTCCCTGGTTTGACCCCTACATTATGAATAGATCACCATCGATATATATCTCTGTTTGTGTAAATGTATCAATATTCCATATTTCTTGATTTTGGTTCTCCGTTCCTGATGAATGTTGCATAATTTCTTTTATTTTCAGTACATTCCTCAGATAATTATTGTAAAGAGAAGAAATTACTGAGATATTGCCTGTACAAAGCAAAGAATCAAAGGTTCATATCTGGACCCTGCAAGCATGGCAAGAGCAACACTAAATTGTGAGATGTGCAAATGTGCATTGTTTAAGGGTGCTGGATATAAAAAGGGCTCCACATTTCCCACTACAGAATGATGCTTAATTAATGAAGTAATTAAAGGTACTGCTTTTATCAACGGGGCATATTTCTACAAGTTATTTTGATGCACGAAAATCACACTTAAAAGAACTTCCCTCCTCATCAATAGTAGTAGCAATGATTGACATGGTAACGAATCGATAAATAACTTGAGCGACTTAATCGAATCCATTTAATAGGTGTGAACAGTCGATTATTAACACCTATTCATTACGAAGTTCAGTATGGTCAAGGTAGGATAAATAAACAGTTCATATATGTATGTACACTCCATAATCGGAACAACACTGAAGCTTTGATGAGATTAGGAGGGGATTACACGGCTAGTCGGTTTGACTTCCCTATGAACTTGAGAGAGTTGAGGGGAAGGAAGCAGGCAATGATGGGTCATGGGGGCTGAATCACATCTCCTTAGGCCGCGCCAGGGAGAAGAGCGGGGACGGGGGGGGGGGGGGGTAATAGCAGCAGTAGTAGTAGGCCTGGATGTAGTAGTAGTAGTAGTAGCAGTAGTAGTAGTAGTAGCAGCAGTAGTAGTAGTAGTAGTAGTAGTAGTAGTAGTAGTAGTAGTAGTAGCAGTAGTAGTAGTAGTAGCAGTAGCAGTAGTAGTAGCAGTAGCAGTAGTAGTAGTAGTAGTAGTAGTAGTAGTAGTAGTAGTAGTAGTAGTAGTGGTGGTAGTAGCAGTAGCAGTAGTAGTAGTAGCAGTAGTAGTAGTAGTGGTAGTAGCAGTAGCAGTAGTAGTAGCAGTAATAGTAGTAGTAGTAGTAGTAGTAGCGGTAGTAGTAGTAGTAGTGGTAGTAGTAGTAGTAGTAGTAGTAGTAGTAGTAGTAGTAGTAGTGGTAGTAGCAGTAGTAGTGGTAGTAGTAGTAGTAGTAGTAGTAGTAGTAGTAGTAGTAGTAGTAGTAGTGGTAGTAGTGGTAGTAGTGGTAGTAGTGGTAGTAGTGGTAGTAGTAGTAGTGGTAGTGGTAGTAGCAGTAGTAGTGGTAGTAGTAGTAGTGGTAGTAGCAGTAGTAGTAGTGGTAGTAGTAGTAGTGGTAGTAGTAGTAGTAGCAGTAGTAGTAGTAGTAGTAGTAGTAGTAGTAGTAGTAGTAGTAGTAGTAGTAGTAGTAGTAGTGGTAGTAGTGGAAGTGGTAGTAGTAGTAGTGGTAGTGGTAGTAGCAGTAGTAGTGGTAGTAGTAGTAGTGGTAGTAGTAGTAGTAGTAGTAGTAGTGGTAGTAGTGGTAGTGGTAGTAGCAGTAGTAGTAGTGGTAGTGGTAGCAGTAGTGGTAGTAGTAGGCTAGTAGTACTAGTTATTGTCGACGTGGTCAGTGGTGGTGGTGGTGTAGACTTTATTTGATGTTAAACTTGTTTTGGACAAGACTAATCTGCCACAGAGATCAGTCAATTTACTCTGAGAATGAGGGTATTTAAGAAATGGTTGAATTTGGCTGTATGAACAGTTGTAATGAATAGGGGAAAGGATGAGAAAAGATAAATGCTATCTGCAATGATATAAATATTTATTTATTTTGGTATTTGATATACATAATATGAAAGGATACATCTGTAGGGAGGAAGAGCAGGGGTAAGAGATAAGGAAAGAGACAGAAAGAGAGAGAGAGACGTAAAGAAAATTTAAGGAGCGCTGCATAAATCAACAAAATTCAGGTCGCTCTGTTTAGTAATAGCATACAGTTTTCCATGCTACTTATTGATACACAAACAACTATCATATTTGTTAACGATTAGCCTGCGTGAAAGTTCTTCTAATTGAAAATTCGAAAGAAAAAAAGAAAGTCTAGTTGTTTTCAAGGGTGAACGGTCGCTTGAATTCGTCGTTTTTTTCCCTTCATGCATTTTAAGGCTTATTTTGTTCTGAGTTTAATGCATTATTTACTGGAATTCAATATTCGCTCGGTCTTTGACTTTTTGCTTAGAGATTATTACGTCATACATAGTAGTGCTTAGAACAGTCAATGAAATGTTTATCTTGTTTGTATTTAGTTCTAATAAGATTTGATCATTTGACCTTTTAATTAAATGTAGCTCCACCATAGCAACGGTTTCGCCTTGCTGAAAATAACATGGTAGATCTTTTATGAACTCTTTAGTACTGTCGCGATTATCGATTTTGTTATAAAAATGATTGAAATAAATTATTTTTGCAAATATTATGAGAGGGAATCCACATTCACACAAATCTTGGTTTTACGAGTCTTATATACTTATGGAAACTGATAGAAAGCCTATCTGCATGCCTTATTTGGCTGATGTATAACTTTGCTTAAAAGTCTAGACTTATTTCAGTGGCGTGTAATGACTGCGAGAATATAAAGCATTGGGTATACATAATACATTCATTCTTAAATGCATCCATTAGTCAACTAATAGTCCATCGTGTGCGGTCCCACATTATAAAGTATGGAGGAGGCTTGACTGAAAACAAGTCTCCTGGGGAAAAACTGGTCTTATTATGAGCATTGTATGGCATGAAAAGCTACAGTTTAAGATTAAAATACGCAATATTGGTGTAGGAGCATAAATGGATCTCCTATTTCGGGATTAACAGGACACTTAGCCTTAAGTTTACAAAACACATGTTTGTTGTTGTTGGTAGTCGTGGGGGGGGGGGGCCTGGCAAGCGAAAAAGGAATCTGAAAAATATAGAGTTTATAAGCTTCCTGATGCGGGTTTTTTTTAAAACGTAGGTGCATGTTGGAAATCATTGGAGAGACTTATCAATGATGAATAACTCGAAGATGGTGATGGTCATTAAATTTGATGTTTGTTTGCATCACACAGGAATGAAAAATAGAGTAGAGTTTTTATTCACTGATAATGACAAAAATATAATTATTTTTATAATATGCATTACTAGTATCATTAGGTATAATTCATCTTACTAGTTTCATGCAAGACGTCTATACCTAAATCAAGATAATGGGAATTAAATGGTACCCTGAAAAACAAATGACTGAAATCGTTTGATGTATAGATAAAAATATATACACCATATTCTCTCCAAACCCAGCTGCCGAGTAACGGTCAAAAATGGAGAGCTGAAGTATCTGTCATGCATACGCAATGTGTATCTTCGACCGATACACTGACATTGTAATGTACTTCAAAGGGATCACATGCATATGTTAAAATGTGTCGGTTTAGCATGTAATTGTTCAGCTGGAATGAATTCATCGCCCCGCCCAACATTATGGTTGTCATTTAAATAAAGCATTTTACTTATAAATTTTCTCAAGTAAATGCCAGATAATGCTATTTTTGGAACTTTTTCCCCCTGTGAATAATGTCCATTCACTTTCAGCGGTACATCATGAAGGTCGGGGCACAGAAGATCAAAACTAAATAAAAACAGATAGGAAATAAAATCTATATTGTAACAATAGCGCGAATAATTAATATGCAATGTTTTTCTCCGCATCAAACATGTTCAAAGGCAGTTTCCATATAGAGTATGGAGGTTTCAAAGAATTATCATAAAGGGTATTTAGGCCGCGTTCAAGCGACCATTTTTCGCCCTAGAATCACGGTTTTGAAAGACGTTTAGTTTAAACCACGGTTGCGTTCAATCGATTTTTCGCAGGTCGTAAAAATAAACGTCTTTCAAAACGCAAACATGAAACGCTGAAAAAGGTACGTTTTGAATCATGATTCTGCAGAACCACGGTCGCTAAAAATCGATTGAACGCAACGGAGATCTCAATCATGATTCTACTGTTGCTTGACACCAAGGTTCGAAGAAAGATAAAACAACATACAGAAAGCTAGAAAAGAAGACAGAAGGAGAAAACAAAGAATAATATAAGAAGAGGCTGAAAGATAAGGAGATAGAAGGAATAAGATAGAATAACAGGAAAAGACGAAAAAGAAGAAGATAGAAGAAGGAAACAAAGAATAACATAAGGAAAGATGGAAAGAGAAGAAGATTGAGGAAAACAAAGGATAACATAAGGAATGATGGACAGAAAAGAAGACAGAAGGAAAAACAAAGAACCACATAAAGAATGATGGACAGAAAAGAAGATAGAAGGAATAACAAAGGATAACATAAGGAATGATGGACAGAAAAGAAGATAGAAGGAAAAACAAAGGATAACATAAGGAATGATGGAAAGAGAAGAAGATAGAAGGAATAACAAAGGATAAGATAAGGAATGATGAACAGAAAAGAAGATAGAAGGAATAACAAAGAATAACATAAGGAATGATGGGCAGAAAAGAAGATAGAAGAAGAAAACAAAGAATCACATGGGAAAGATGGAAAGAGAAGAAGAAGATAGAAGAAAACAAAGGATAACATAAGGAATGATGGACAGAAAAGAAGATAGATGGAAAAACAAAGAATCACATAAGGAAAGATGGAAAGAGAAGAAGATAGAAGAAAACAAAGGATAACATAAGGAATGATGGACAGAAAAGAAGATAGATGGAAAAACAAAGAATCACATAAGGAAAGATGGAAAGAGAAGAAGATAGAAGAAAACAAAGGATAACATAAGGAATGATGAACAGAAAAGAAGATAGATGGAAAAACAAAGAATCACATAAGGAAAGATGGAAAGAGAAAAAGATAGAAGAAAACAAAGGATAACATAAGGAATGATGGACAGAAAAGAAGATAGATGGAAAAACAAAGAATCACATAAGGAAAGATGGAAAGAGAAGAAGATAGAAGAAAACAAAGGATAACATAAGGAATGATGAACAGAAAAGAAGATAGATGGATAAACAAAGAATCACATAAGGAATGATGGACAGAAAAGAAGATAGAAGGGATAACAAAAAATAACATAAGAAGACAGAAAAAAGAAGATAAAAGAAGAAAACAAAGAATCATATAAGGGAAGATGGAAAGAGAAGAAGATAGAAAAAAAAAGAAAAAATAAGGAAACATATAAAAGAAGGTAGGAAAAAACAACGAATAACATAAGAAAAGATGGGAAGAGAAAGAATAACAAGGGGAAAAAATGTTAAAATATATTACATAAGGAAACATAGAAAAGAAGGTAGGAAAAAAACAAAGATTAACATAAGAAAAGATGGAAAGAGAAGAAGATAGAATGAAAAACAAAGAATAGCATAAGAAAGATATAGAGACAAATAAATGATGTGGCTAAAGTTGACCTTCCTGGGTCAAACTGCGCAGTACGATGCGCAGTGGATGGGCTTGAAATGAGCAAGAATCAGCGTTGATGAAAAATCGCTTGAACGCTCTCACGCAGTAGCCGTGTTTTGTAACAGCGTTTTGATTTGTGATTCATGTTTGTGATTCTAGCTTCAAAAAATCGCTTGAACGCACCCTTACAACCTCGGCAAGAAGGATAAGTGCCTAATCCTTCGAGTATATGAATCAGTCCTCATGGATCAGAGGTTAACAGTTGACCTTACGTCCTTACGTGTTCTATTGACCTCTACCTGGTCTTAGGTCACGGTCAATGACCTTTAATAATTTATCATCTTTCATGACTGGATAAGGACAACACTAACATTACAGCGAACAAGCGGGAAAGAGAGAAAGAGAGAGAGAGCGAGAGCGAGAGAGAAAGAAGAAGAAGAAAAAGAAGAAGCAGAAGAAGAAGAAGACGAAGAAGAAGAAAAGAAAAAGAAAAAGAAAAAAAAGAAGAATTAGGGGGTCAAATTCAATTAAAGACAACGTTTCCATTACCGATCCCCCTTTGTCTCTCTCTCTCTCTCTCTCTCTCTCTCTCTATGACAATGCCATCAAGTCGAGGAAGGAGTGACCCAGTTCAACACTATTTAATCGTATTTAATGTATCATTTCACAAAATGTCACGCACAGAATATACCGGACTATAGGTACGAAACAAACAAGAAAAAAACATCTACAATAACACACACAAAAAAGACCCATCTAAATCTGTTTTGAAACTATGTATACGTGATATGAACTGATAACCTGAATAATAAATCACCGAGTATTCTGATGAAACGTCAAATCTTAATAGTGGCAAAATCAATTTCCTAGGTCACAAATTTGCAGCAAAATTGGATAAGACCATCTGTCTGTATGTTTAAAGGTTGTATCAGGCACTTGCACACATTAAGTTTATAACCTGCCAAACAACTTTATAGAGTGTAATATCGAAAACATGCATTCTGTAGACACAAACAAAATATGATTCTTTCCGAGAAGAGTTTTCCAAGTTTCTTTTCGTTATCCTAAAGCTTCAGGGTAAACAAGCCTAATTCCTCCAATTTTACCCCTATATAACCAACTTTTTTCGTGGGAGGGGGGGGGGGGGGGGGTCAGAAACGGGTATCAGCCAATATGGCAAAGAAGGGGGAGGGGACACATAGTGCGTATAAATTTAAAGTTGCATGCCTGAAACTGGAATGATATTTCAAATAGACAAACCTTTGTACACTGACTGCTTCCCTTCTGTATATCTGTTGGGGCTCAAAAATTAGATTTTGACAAACCGTCTTTACTACGTGGGAGGAGAATCAAGGTACGTTGAAACCTATTGAAATCATTCATAGGACGAAGGAGGGATGGGGATTAAGCATGGTGAAATGACCACTAATAACTTCTGGTTTCGTTCAATTAAATCGGCATTAGCACTGAAAAGAGTCAAGTAAAGTGATTGACCTATTCTGATTCTCCGCAGACAAGTGAGGCCAAATCACACCATTCAGACCATAGACATGATAGAGATACTGATTCTAATGACGTCAAGAAACACACTAGCATTAAGATGTAGTTACCAAGAGAAACAGATACGACCTTAGGCTGAGAGAAAGTTTTCGATTTCTTCCTTTGACATGCTTCTTTAACTACTCTACAGCAGAAATTGTCTTGAAATAAGTGTACTCGTAATGGGTTCACAACAATCATAGCCGTTCTTCAATTTCGTGTTATCATGCCATGACGGGGCAATTTCAAATGCAGGCGATTATTTTGCTTTATTCTTTCCCAATTTTCTCATTTATTTCATACGGCCTCATAAACATTTTATGTCCTCTTTCACAAAATATTTTGTTGATATATTAAACCAGATGGTTTAGAAATCCCTCGAGAGCTTTTAAATTTGATGTAGTTGTTATTTCCTCGTGGATATTGGAACAATAACCGGTTGAGACAATTAGGAGAAATAGAGGGCGGTAATGGGACTAACCATGTTAACAAAGAGATTCACTTTAGGGTTTCCAGGCGAAGCGGGAAATGACAGCTTCATTATTTGATATGCATGAAAACATCGTTGGAGTGGCATGTAGAGAAAAACAAATAGTTCTCAAATTAGAGATAAAACATACATATCCAATCAGATTTAGCGAAATGATAAACGCCATTCAACCACGTCACTGTCCATGTCAGAGGGAATTTGTGGACTTTTCTTCAAGTATTAGATAATAACCTACATTCAATCGTCAAAGTGCATTCTAATATCCACTGATTGTTCTAAACATTAGATATGTCATTATACTAGTATCAAGTAGGTAAACAAAAGTTTCCTTCTACATGAAAATGATTTTAAAGCTGTTTTTGTTGTTATTATTGGTCTTATTGTTGTTGTTAGTTGTTTTGTTCTTGCTAAAACATGACATCAGGAAAGGTATGATGAAATGATCGTTTACATACTGGTAATTCTGAACTAAGAATACAAATCTAAAACATTATCACACTAGCACTTTGTAGTAGTCAATTACTCCGGTAATTATCATCCATGGTTCAGAGTAACAAACACCAGAGTCAGCAGTCTTTAGTCTCAATTCTGCAACCCTCTTGTCTACATACACCCTGTTATGCCCCTAGTTTTAATGGGTTGACAGTCTATGACGTCTCCATTGGGAGGAGATATGGAAATTTAATTTGATATTTTGTCTGTCTCGTGTTGAGTAGAGCCCGTGACATTAAGGGTGGAGCATCATTAAAGCGCTATGAGAACTGTCATTATCACTAAGGATTGTGGATTGTGTGGGCAACACAAGTCCTAAAAATGATTCTTTCATCGACTGACATCCAGGGGTGTCGATAGACTATAGGGTGGGGTGGGGGTTGTCGGAGAGAAGCAACAAAAAAGTTATAAACCTGAGCGATTAATACTCCAAAACTTGCCGTCAAGATTTTTGAATGGGATGTGATAACATATTCTCCCTTTCTCTGTTGACATCTTGAAAATGAAACAACCATTTCATTAGGATCTTTGGATAAAATACGATTTGGTTTGATAATTCAGAGTTCGCATTCGTCTAATTATCTCACACAAAGATCAATAGAGGGCGAAATCAAATTTTACCGATAGGGTCACTGGAGAGGTCTCAGGATCGCCCAATAGATGTAATGTACACCTGATGTAGCAAATTAACTCTAAGTTAACAATTTGAAATAATAAAACTGATTTTCAAAATGATATGTTCCGAGGTAAGCAATACCTATGAATAGCATTTCACATATTTTCATATTGTAAATTACATTATTCATTCTTGTCTCGAATAAAAAAAAATCACAGGCCAACCTGTTACGGGTCAGCTCTATAGATAACACCTCGCTCACTCTATAGTATAAGTATACTAAGGATTGTGGACACAAGAAATAAACATGGAAACAGCCAGATACTAGTAGTAGGTCTAAACTTCTCTATAGACCTGTTCAGTTTGGGTGCTGTTTTTTGTGCTTATATTAAATGGGGGAGCTTCAAGCATGCCTTACAAAAGCACTAACATCTCAACACACCTGACTCATTGCACACCCACTGAATCATCTTTTCTTCCTTTTTTTGGACCCCCCCCCCCCCAATTATGGCTGACATGAACTACAGTGTTGGAACCGAATTTGTCTATACCAATCCATATCCAATATCAGCTGACTCCTCGTCAGTTACAAAACTCCGCATTGAAACAATTGCCCTCCGTAAAACAACCTAAGTAGAGATCCTAAAGATAATTTTTTTGGGGGAGGGGGGAGGTTGGGGGTCAGATAAAACATATTTTTAAAAAAAAAGTATGATGAAAACGAATAAAATGATTTCTTAGCTATGATTTAACTTATGTTCATTTATGTTGGTATTGCCCCTCCTATTTTTACTATGGATTGTTCTGGGCAGTATATTCCTATATATATTCCTATAGAAATTGCGCAATGTAAATTTACAATTATTATTACTATTATTATAAAATGAGCTAAGTCGAATCTATCCTATCTAGCAGGATTCATCAAGACTTTGCATAAAAAGACTTACAATTGTCTAAATACATGAAGAGTTTACTTATACGCCCCTCCCCCCAAAATGAAACAAAACAAAAAATGAATAAACAAATAAGTAAATAGACAAATAAAAAATGGACCTTCGAATCAAAACATCTTTTTCCAGTATCAAAGTTTACATCAAGTTTTCAAAAAGTAATACATCTAAAAAAATTGAACTGTAACTTATATCTAAGTTTTTCCTCCCGTCCGCCCCCCCCCCCCCAGTCTCTGTCTCTGTCTTTGTCTTTGTCTCCATCTGTCTGTCGGTCTCTCTCTCTCTTTCTCTCTCTCTCTCTCTCTCTCTCTCTCTCTCTCTCTCTCTCTCTCTCTCTCTCTCTTCCTCGTTTTGCGTGTCAATATTTTGGGAAATCTGCAAATTGCGTCGTAACCACCAGAATCTATTTTCTGCTTCCCGGTGACTGTTTAAGTGAATCTTCTATCACTTCTACATACACAAAAATCCTTCGTTCCATGTAATCATATGAGGTAATAATATTCCTCGAGATATCTATAGATTTCTATTTGACCCCCAGGTTTAAAATATGAAATATTCATTGTATTAAACTAATGGCCCCCTTTTTTCCTCTTCAATTACAACGTGGCATGCCTGCTGCTACCACTGCGTTACGCTATCCCGACTTGACGGTATATCTAGTGACCTCTTTCATTAACAGTTGTCAGCTAACCAGGAAGAAAAACAGGGGCAATTAATTAAGGACTCATTAAAAGATTACCGAACGGAGGGGTAAACTGATTAGTTCTGAAATCACATCGTTCACCTAACGGGTGTAGTGCACATTGTAGCTAATATTTTTTTATTTTTTTTTATTTTTTTTTTAAAATCTATTTGTCTTGTTTGGTAGGGTGGCTCCATCAGTGATTGAATTAAACACCGTTTTCCGAGGAGGCCCCATAGACTGGTCAAGATCATGGATTCGGTCATATGAGGCTCTTTCATTTTGCATTAATTAAATTTAACACAGCGTTTACTCCACAGCTAAAAAAACCTTACCTTCCGATTTAATGATAGTGATAATACACAAATAAACCAAGAACTAAGCTTAGCTCGACATAACTGGATTTAACGAATGAAACTTCTTGCTACTCATTCCAGTTTGGATTTGTTTTGCGTCATGCTCATAAAAATGTTAAAACAAACCTTTGATCTGATGATGAATGATGATTGAGTGTATGTGTATGTGTGCAGAAGATAAACATTATCTTATGAAATTCGAACACCATTTGATTGCACATCACAATGAGACAGACCATGAGATACTTCTAAATATCACCCGACAGAAAGATAAATTAAGAATCAATCAACATATTGACAATCCTTGGCGAATGTCAATAGTCAATCAATTATCTACCACTGTAGGTGTATCAGGTGATGGAATGGGTGCAAACTGCACCTGTAAGTCGACTAGACAAGCATATAGGTGAGTCATTGGAATACCATAAATAGATGAAAACTATTCGAAAAAAAGGACCGCTTGTTCAAGTGGTTTAAGAGCAAATTTATTACCTTTTCAAAATTTTTGATGGGGATTGAAATGAAATACAGCACATTTTACTTTACACCATTAATTTATCCTCTCAGAATGTGGGATACATTTTTTGTGTTCGTAACATTTTAAAGAGCTAAGTTAGCCATAAAAAGCATTATATGAAGAAAAAAATGCATTGCATATTTTGGGCCCTTCGTATGAGAAATAGTCCACTCGTTTCACGATATATCGTAGAACTTGCAATAGCCATGTAAAAACAGTAAAAGTAAGTATTTGGATTTTGGAATAAGAAGTCAGTTGATACTTCATACGAAGAGACGGATACAGTGGTCCTTTGTATTGTAAATTTTCTTAATCGTTTCCTCTTCATGCGCCTGAGACAAGATGGCACTATCAGAAAAATGCTGACAAAGTACGAAAATAAACCTACCTGCCAGCGTCGTCTTGCCAAGAACTTCTTAAGCCTTGCAGTAGATAGTTTGGTCTCACAAGCCTTGGTTCTGGTACTCAGCTCACTCAACCAATCGTGTCTGAAGCATTCATCTACACTCATACGTTCTCTGAAATCAAAAGAAATAAAAAAGACCAGATGAAAGAAAGCCAAATCTGGACTTTTATCCATCAAGACCAAGCTCTACCTCATCCCTAAAAGAAGGAAACATTCAACAATGAGCTGAAGTGTCAATGCAATGTATAGTACATTGTCAAGCTCAATAGATTGGTGAATCAACTACAGAAAACATGATATACATTAAGGGTAATGCCATTATTATCAGTACAACAGAGAAGAGTGCAACTACTCCATGATTTGATTTTGAAAAATTACATGAGGGTAATATACAATTAAGACTTGGGTACATCTTTTTCCATATAGAAAAGTTGTCTAAATAAACACAAACAATTTTCACATGGCCAAGAAATCATATTGTAAGCTTATAAGAGACGGGGATCTTATTCGTCCATACCCTAGTACTGGTTCTGCCCGTGTATTAATAAGCATGATTATAAATAGTGTTTTTAAAACAAAATTCATGGCAACGTAATTACGATCGCTAAATGAGGCGTCTTTAACCAAATGAGACAACTACGCTTCAATCGGTTATTAATATGGTAAAAGAAAGAGAATCATCACAAATTATCACATAATTCCAAACAGTGATAGGAGATGATCTCTCACAGTCAAAGACTTCTACAAGATCACATCCGCGAGAGAAGCGATGAACTGGCGGAAACAAGAAAATACTCGGACAATCCTCTGTATAGACTCGGGAACTGAAATACATACTTACAGGTACGAACAATGAAAATATTCCTCTTTTGTTTAGAAACACACCAAGTTAAAACCGAGGCTGTGAGGATTGTGACAGGGCGGGTGCAAAAACTTATCCAAAGATTTGTCCGGGCGTGGCGATTTGCTCCTGACGAAACCGGGAACAGCAGACAGTGCACATTATCCCTCACTTACGGCACAGATAGGAAGGGTTCGGGAAGGGTTTGGGAAGAGGGTTAGAGGAAGGGGTAGCCTAAGCGGGGAAAGGTGAGTTGAGAGGGGGATCATCTAAAAGTCATGAGGTAGGAGGAGGAAAGGTCGTGAGGATAATGAGTCACCCTCAACGTGCCTTCCTGATGGCTCCCTGTTTGCTTCTAGCTAGGCTCCCTTAATAGCATCTCACAACTTAAATCTGTGTGTTGTCAGACTGTATGAGTCTCTATTCCCTCAATAACATCTCAGAGCTATGAAAGTTGGATTGGTCATGCCATTCAACAGACTGTAATAATCCGTATTCCCTCACTGATATCTCAAACCTAAAGGCTGTACGGATCAATGTGCTATCGAAAACAGACATTATGACTATGTGTTCCGTCTCTCACATCTGAGAGCAATAATCAGTCCGCCTGAAACTTTTTTTTTAAAATCTCAATATCTGCCAAGCTAATAACATCTGTACTCAGTTCTGGATGCAGGGGCGTCGTTATGGGGGCGGCTCTATCATTTCATGTCGTAAAGCATGAAAGAGATGACAGACCGACGATTCTTCAACTTTGTCCCCTCCTTGCTTTACTCGTTAGAAAACTGCAATTTTCTTTCAAGAACATTCCCATTGAAAATGATCACGACCTTCCTGATATTCAGGGACTAAGAAGATGCAGTATTTCAAACGTTTGATGATTTCCTTACCAATGCTCGTAATACGAAGCCAAGTAAAACTCATTAAATTTAAATTACAATGATTACTGCATGCATAAATCAAGTCAGAATTCGTGATTGCGTCCAAGTAATATTTATACAGTACACGCCATAAAGAATCATATTTTCAAAATAAAAAATAAAAATAAAAATAAAAATCGATTTTACTGCACACAGCATACATCATACTTTCATTTCGTAAATTTCTACACCACCATCCACAAAGTAAAAAAAAAAGAGCAAATATATATATAAAGGCGCTTATAAACAATGAATAATGAAATAACTTAATTCATCTCAGCATTTAAAGTATTTTTTGTAGATTGAAAAGCCTATAATGTATTACCTTCACAAATGTAATTTGCTTCTGGTCGAAATGGTTCCTTGTACTTAGAAGTCAATGTCAGATTATGGGAATACCTTGATCAGGATCAATCCCTCTCCAATCTTTGACTAGGTTCGTGTCTAGTTACATCTAATATGCCCCCTGTTTATTCAAGAATGCTTACAGGAACTTGTAATATGGATCATTGACAAGGAATGTTGATTCAGTTGAAAAGTCATGCACCTGTGTTGCTCTGTGTCCTATTGACATTAAACATGAACATTGTACTATTCTATGTGATTAATCTTTCGCAATGACCTTTACAAAATACCATGACACATGATTGCAAATTATGTTTGTTTGAACTAAAACCGAAACTATTTAAAGGAGGCAATTGTTCTCATCATTCTTACTGCAAAATGTTGAATCCTACGAGGCAAACTATTCTCTCATTAAGAAACATTATGACCAATTTTTATTGGAATGCAAGCCCAATTTCGTTGAGGGGAATTTGCGTTTCTTGACCCAATGAAAACTCCAAATTCTACATTTTGCCAGCGAGTAAGTAAGGTGCGAACATTTTTCTCTCTCTCACAATTCTGTCTGTCCATCGACCTCCATAAACATACTAAAAGAGAGACAAGACAGTTCCTGGGATTTCCCCACACACCTATTATACTCCTGTCCGTTTTATGTTCTCCAACAAGGCGTATGGGAGTAGGGGGATAATGAGATGTCTTATCTTGTTCTCCAGAAGCATCACATAGACATCAGTACACTCCTGACCATTTTCTTCCTTCCCGTAATATACCTTGAATTATCACTCATCTATCCTCTCTCCTTACCTCTTCTTTGTCCATTTAATCTCTAAAAAAATAAATCATCAGCTACTGGAACTATCTATCAAGGATCTATTGTCTGGAATTTTCATGAGCTATTTCTGATTGTCCCCATTTTTCGTCACTCAGACCTATTCGGTCATTCCCCTTTCTTGATTCTTGTAGTTTTGTCCCTTTTCTGCGAAGTTTCTCTTCATTTTTACTTTCCTTGACTTTTTAGCCTTTTCTTCTAAGTAATCCCAAATTACGAAATACCACAGAATTTAATGAATTTTGAAAGATACATATAATTCACAATTTTTAGTGATTTTTCAATAATAAAAAAGAAGAAATTTCATGGTATTTCTAAGCTTGTTTCTAGTTGTTATCTTCGTAATGCTCGTGTTTTGACAAGCTGATAAGAAAGTAGTATTAATCATATAAGACATAATAACTGAAATATTCATCAACAATTTCATCTTTGTTTTTCGATGCCTGTGGTCGTCCTCACAATTTAGGTAAACTACAGAATAAGTGGGAAAGAAAATAGGCCGTATGAAACAGAGAAGAATGTTTCGGAAACGAAGGGAAGGACAATGGAAACAAAAATCAGCAATAATCCTGTATGACCTAACTTCTCATCTTTAAGATCAGGAGGAAACGAATCAAAAGGAACTTCCTGAACCCTCGCCGAGAGGTTTGACTCATCACCACATCCTACAATTATAAGGCAGTTATATCACCGTGGTAACTATGGAATTCTATACATCCCATTCGTTCTGACACCTCGTCGCGACAAGGTGGAACAAAACGGCAGAAATAAGGATCTCATTCAAAACGGCTGGCTATAATTTTGTACGAATTGTACACTGGGAATAAACCCTTACTTCAAACAAGGGTTCATTTTTAATCCCCGTCTTCATATTTCACTACAATAATGTAAATTGTCGTTGAATTAAAAGAAAAAAAGAAAAGAAAAGAAAATGAAATGAAATTAATAGACTTGCAGCATGACTGCCAGGCAAAGCATTCATGAAAATGATCATATAGAATTGAATATTTGAGCTCGATTTTTATTCCAATTTCAATCAGGCCTTCTTTTCTTAGTAGCAGATAAATTTCATCGGTTATATTTATAATCTATATTCCACACAAGTATATACGGTGAACGAAATTCTATATAGAATAATTTGAGACCACCCACATGTGTGTTATGATCAATTCGCTGTTAGTTGACACGGTGTGGGGCATCCATAATCATATTTCCTACCTGGACTCAAGTGTCAACAGGTATGAAGTTTATTAATTTAGAATTGAACGGAAATGATTCCTGTTCATTCAGCATGATATCAATAGAAAATATTTATGAATTAATAGAAATATGAACGGATAATAACTGGGGCTAAAGCTGGGGTAATAATATCCAAGTCCTTTGGAAGCGCATAGAGACGTTATATCATAATGTGATAAGCGCTATACAAGAACTGTATATTATTATTATTATTATTATAACTTTCCAATTAGCCTCTTACTAGTTATAAAGAGATGAGCAGCAAACAATTAAAAAAAAAGAAGAATGTTAATAATATTGTCTGAAATAAATGTTGCTCTATTTCTAATAATACTGAGGGGTTTTGCGTGTGAGAGTGCATGTGTTTTCTTTTTTTACTCTTCTTTTTTTTTCGCATATTAACGTCGTCTATTATTCGGAATGGTTTCAAACATTACTATTGTGATAGATATCATAATGCAACATGTAAAATAGAAGCTCTCTTACAAAAAAACCCCAACAAAACAACTAAAACTAAGATTTTCAGAACAAAATGATGGCCATGACATCTATTACTTCACAACACCTTCTTAAGCTTCTTTCTGTCATGTGTTTATCTGTGTGTAGTTAGAGACCATTCGACATAGTACGCCAAGAGCAAGGAAGGCATACGACGAGAGAAGACAAGATTAGAAGAAAATGAATGTGTTTTTGATCACATCAGTCAGCTGTCATCAGACCCCATCCCAGGGTCCTCCCATCCCAGAGGAGTTGAAGAGACTGTCTACATCTAATGAATACCGGTAACATGCTCTCTCTGACTCAGCTTCCCGCCTGAAAGAAACCAAACTCAGAAAACCTAAAACATCTCCAAATGTTACAC
The DNA here is from genome assembly GCA_029962745.1 of Echinometra lucunter. Taxonomy (NCBI): domain Eukaryota; kingdom Metazoa; phylum Echinodermata; class Echinoidea; order Camarodonta; family Echinometridae; genus Echinometra; species Echinometra lucunter. The sequence continues at coordinate 1,883,108 of CM057153.1, forward strand.
ACTCTTTTAGATGGATCTGGGAATACCGCAAAACGTTTCCATGTGGTTGGTGACGAGAGGGGTATATTTAGCTACCGTCACAATTCTCTAAGTAGCGAGGGCTTGACGTATTGGTGAAGCTAATAATATTTTACCTATGATATGAAAACGAGAGGCTAAATATGGCAAGAATACTCGCCCTACAAACTGAAAAGGTTACAGTTATTTTTTAATCATCCTGCGTCATTTATCATTTCAAATCTCTTCTTTTCCATCCCTCCCCACCCCTCTCCTCCCCTTCTCCTCCTCCTGTTTCTCTGCATCCTCCTCTCTTTCACTTTTTTATGTGAAGAGATTTTTGTGATTTGCTGAAGCGATATAATAGTCAGAAGACTGCGTGAAATTAAGGAAAGCATACAGGTGACTAAATCCAGAGAAATTATTTTAACATGGTCAGTATTGTTAATTCCGACAAGCCTTATTTTCGTATAACTGTGACATCATGACCGGGGTATTAAAGATCAAAGAGATGGAAGTCAATGTTCGAAAAAACAGTTTGCATATCAATAAAATGGTATCTGAAAAAAAAAAGATTTATCTTTATTCAAAATTTTCAGAAACACTACATATGTTTATACTTTCACAGATGTAAAAAATCGATATTGGAACGTGTAAAACATAGTTTACCAAGGAAAATCAAGTTAATTTTAAACAAACCAGTCAGATTACAATCTTTCCTTCATTGTTTTATTTGACTGTTTTCATGTAATCTAAGATTTCAAAATCAAATGATGATTGAACTTAATTCCTTTAGAATATTTCATTTTCCTTGTGGCTGTATATACAATCCCTAAAGCGAGGCGTTTCAGTGGTATATAAGAAACACTTTGGATTTCGTATTAAAATATGATTATTTTACTTATCAAAGGTTACTTCAGCACGGCGTTTTAACGTGGACCTGATATTTATCTGGTTGTACGAGGTAAAATCAGTTCCGTCTTGGTTCACAATTTTCGGTTATTGGTGTTTTTTTTTTTAAATCAATTCGCATTTGGTGCACCCACAGAGAGATGGCGCCCTTCTTATACCATGACGGTGATTGTTGAGTTTATTAAAGATGCATTCACTTCGTATGCAACTTCATAATCGATATTCAAAAACATCAGAATATGATAATACCATTCGAACTGTGCAGGAAATCGGGATGTCTTAAAATCTATGGAGGGAGGTCCTAATGAAAGGCACAGGGTTATTCATTAATGATGATAGTTTATTTTTACCTGTTATCTTTGACGAGCAATTTCGAGATGAAATCTTTTGCACGATTGGAGATGCCGTCGAATGCCTCATCTTCAAAGTCCCATTCTCCCATGGTGACGTTATTCAATGTCTCTGTGTCTGTGTCTCCTAAGAATGGTGATAGGCCACTCAGTCTGGGGAAGGGAAAAAGGAAATAAGACAGAGAGAGACAGACAGAGAGAGAGAGAGAGAGAGACATAGAAACAGAGAGACAGAGAGACAGAGAGACAGAGAGAGAGAGAGAGAGAGAGAGAGAGGGGGGTGAGAAAGTGAGATAAATATAATGATGCAGATAGTGTAGTTATAGCGTAATACTCCGAATTACAACAATAACAATTCTATTCACATAATCAGATAATAGAACTGCTGTGAAGAGCTTGCTTCCAAAAGGCGATATATCCAGTTTTTATCAAAGTTGAGTTATGACGTCATTGTGTTATTCAGCTTGAGTACTTTGCTGAGGATAAAATTTTAAAGCAAAGTTATCAAGAAAATATAGAAGAGAAAGTGCTCTGTTATTTTAAGTCTCCATTGACACATGTACCAAATCGGGACAAAAATGCATTTTTCTAAATGCATTTTTCTCTCAAATTAACAAAATGGATTTAGCGTCTTTTGGAAGAAAGTTCTTCATAAATAAAATAATATATGGCTCCTGCTTAAAAAGGTGGTATGTCCATATACTTACAGAACATAACAGATGACCCCTACACTCCACATATCTGTCAATGGTGTAATGGCATCATAACTTATCACTTCAGGGGCGACGAATTCTGGTGTTCCACATAAAACCTGCAAGGTTATAAATACAATTGAGAAAAAATGAAGGATATCCACAATTATATTGATCACTTAAAGTATCACAAGTGTATTACAGGCTTTGCAAGAAGGGAGCGAGTTTGCATTAACCATACGACTTTTTTATCACGAAATTGACATTAAAAGTAATGATTTTGAAGATGCCGAATGATTACAATAAAGCAAGAACGATTATGGTTGTTTAAAATTACTAAGAAATTTTAGTTCATTTTTCCTCATCCATCTCTGTAAAAGTTACTGTAGTCTTCATCTTCCTGTCAGACTTTGGTAAAACTAATTCACAGGCCCCGAACAAGCCCATAGAAAGCCGGTGAATATAATCTATGACCAACCTTGACGGCATTGTCAGGTTCGTACTTCCTTGCCAACCCGAAGTCGATGATCTTGAGTTGAAAGCCTGTTCGGTTCACACACATAATATTCTCCGGTTTCAGATCTAGATGCATGATGTTGTGGTGATGCATGTGTTGTACGCCTGCGCAGATCTGTCTCATGTAACTAATGACCTCGCTTTCTGTCAGGTCAAACTTGTCGTCCACTATCCTTTCAAATAATTCACCTCCTGTGATACTGTTAAACACAGATGAATATGACTGTATGGTAATTAATCTAAACAATAATTCATATTTATCATTCACAAGAGAAAGAAAGAAAGAAAAAAGACATTTTTGATTAACAGTTCGGGGGTGCGTGTATAATGAACTTAATTTCCTCCTCCTTCTGTCTCATAGTAATTCACATCAGATGCAAGAATTCCAAATCATGTTTCCTTAAAACACATCTTCAACCCTAACAGTCCCTGACCGATCACAATATTTGAATGATCGTAAGAACACATCTGCACATAATATCAATAAACAAACAAACAAACAAACATTTAAAAAACCCAAATTTTTGACATTCATTTGCTGAACTGTTTAATGAAATATTCATAACTGTTTTGTCAGAGTTTAACGCTGATCCATGAAACTGCATTGATGTGAATTAGGAAACTGGCAATAACATCTCTCCAAATCCGCCACAAGGCGATGGTACGCCGTAGCTGGCGCACAACCAATCATTATCGCAGACACATCAAATGTTGCCGTTTCGAATCCATTGCAAATGTTTGTTCAAGGAGGGTATCAAATTCGACTTCTACATATGCGTTGGTACTTAAACTCTTCTTCATATTTGAGCACACTGATTTGGGCAAGATAACACTTGCACCGTACTTTGTAATTTTGATAATTTTCCCCTCAACTTTCAAACCACCAACCGTTCCCAAAATAACTATGAGTAGGTTCAAGAAAGGGAATAACTTACCATTCTAGTATCATGACAGTTTGTCTGGTTGTTTGATAAGCTTCAACAAGAGCCATGAGAGCAGGGTGATCAAGCTCTGACATCAGCTCGATCTCTCTTTGTACTGCTTCTCTGTCTTTTGCTCTGATAGTCTTGACATACTTGGCTGCCCAGGTTTTCCCCGTAGACTTCTCCTCGCATCGGTATACGATACCAAATTTACCTCTGAAAGAACAATTAAGGGGATACGTCAATGCATTACAATGCTATACAGAACAGATAAATTATGATCATAATAATTATAGCATCATAAAGATAATTCAATAAAAAACATTCAATTTTTCTTTTGACAAAAATTATTTTTCTTAATCATCTAGATCAATGGAATAAAATGAATCTAAAGGAATAACAATAACAACAATAACAACAAAGAATAATTGTAGTTTATTATCAGCTTATAAACACGGACAATCATGACATTTGCAGGGGAAGGTGGAGATCTCGAATAAAGTTTTGCAAATGGAGGGGTGTTATCATTCATCAAGCGATGCCTATGCATGTATGCAGTGAGAAAAAAAAAACTGATGATGAAACCTTAAGCACAAAGACCCGGGCTTTTACCACAGAACCAACCTCCGTGACAGATGCAGTCAATCAGGAAATCCAAAATTAAAACGAACTAAAATAAGGAGCAATCATTAATTACTAGAATAGTTACTCGCTTTGAAATACTTCCTCCTTCCATTGTCTCTTTTTAGAAAAGAGAGAGTTTTTTTTTTCTTTTACCGAATCGGAAATCAATAACCAAGAATGGTATTTACACAGGATATGTTTAATGCATTTTGAAGTTGATGCATATCCTTAAAGGCTTAATGTATGAAGGATGTCATACATTTTCTAAGATTCAAAACAGTTAATCAAGAGACTAGCATGACTAGTGGCTTGTCATTTCACGTCTAGATAGCAATTATTTAGATTTGTCTGGTAGCCACAATAATGAAGGGACTTGATAGCAGAATAGCAGGAAGGAACTAAAAACAAGTCAACTATAAATTAAAGGAAAGAAAATAGCAATCGGCACATAGTAGCAGTGATTTATTTCTCATCATGTCTCCAATCTAGGTGTGTTTATATTGTATGCAGTCGTTTGATTTCAATACATACGTGTTACACAATGCTTCCAATGCGAGCGGTAAACAGAAAAATAGTTTCTTCATCTCTCTCTCCCTCTCTCCCCTCTTCCTCCTCCTCCTCCTCCTCTTCTTCTTCTTCTCTCTCTCTCTCTCTTTCCTCCGTCTACAACTCTCTCTATTTATCTTTTACTTTCTCTCTCTCTCTCTCTCTTCCTCCCCCTCCTTGTCTCACTTCCCCTCTCTCTCGATTTTCAGCCGGCTCATTGTTCGGCCGAATCACATGCAAAAAAAAAACATCGCATGTTAAAACACATTCACTCTAAAACATATAAAATCTGTTTAGCAAACTAGACAAACAATAATTATCGTTTGGATGAATATCGCATTTGAATTTATTTTTAAAGTGTGATAAAAACACAGGAAAGGTTCGAGAAAATGACATTTTCTGTAGTTATTTGAATGAAATATAATGATAAACAATACCATCATCATTCAAACTACTTATTCCTTCAAGTTTGTACTTCCTTTATTTTTCGTTATTTTACATCCTGTATTTATCTTCTCTGTTTTCCCGAAGGGTTGGTACTTGAAATAAACGACGTACTGATTGTTGATCTATGCTATCAATAAACATGCTATGGATACATATCAAGACAATTAATGTCTAATGAGAATCTAGGGTCTGTTTATGTTTTCCCCACATTAACACGACTGCACGGAGGGTGTGAAAGTATATTTCAATTAGTATACCGTTGAACTTGTAAAGGAGGGACAAATTAGAGAGGCGCTTCGAAACAAAACTTGACATTTTAACTGTGTGTTCGCTTTCATCTCACCATTCCCTCCCTCTTCCCCGTCTCCCCCCCTCTCTCTTATCTCTCCCTCTATCTCTCTCACCTCTCTCTCTCTCTCTCTCTCTCTCTCTCCCTCACTTTCTCACCTCTATATCTTGTTTTCTCTCTTCTCTCTTTCTATTTGTCCTCTTTGTCTCTTTTCTCTCTCTCTCTTCCTCCTCTTTCTGATCTCACATACTATCTATCTTTTCCATCTCTAAAGTACGTACATAATACACCATGCATGTGCGTAATTAGTCATGTAACTTTCGATTTTGAATTCACGTACTACTACATAATGCCTCTTCCGTCATCTTCTCTTCGTCGTCTTCTCTTTCTACTTCTCTCCCGTCTTCTCTTTGATTCTTCGCCATCATCGTCATCTCGTTCATATTAATCTTTTCCTTACCCACAACTCCTGCACCTTAACATAACTTAGTAGTAGTAGTAGTAGTAATAATAATAATAATAATAATAATAATAATAATAATAATAATAATAATAATAATAATAATAATAATAATAATAATAATAATAATGATGATGATGATGATAATAAATAATAATAATAATAACGATGATGATGATGACGATGATGATTTCATAATTATATAGTTCTTAAATCTGCCTGAAGAGGCTTTGCAAAGTCAGAGACCCTCTTGATCTCCTCCCCGGCCCTTCCTTGACCCCTCTTGGTTGATCAAAATGATGAGCCAGATGGAGACATATGGATTCTTCTTAGACAAAGTACACACAGAGGAAATAGGGCAATGCCATCATCATGATCATGGTCATGGTAAGACGATCTTTGCAGAAAATGAATTGAGGAAAGTGAAAAAGGGAGGTGGGAGGGAGATATGTAATTCCATGTACTTGGTTATCAAAATGAGATAAAGATAGTTCTCCCCATTTGGTAACCACGGTTACCGTAATGATACATTCACAGCAGTGTTGTGTGACTCGAGTATGAACTCGGACTCGAGTCCGGACTCGAATCCAATTTTTGATGACTCGGACTCGAGTCCAGTTTTTCTCACTTGGACTCGGATTCGGACTCGGTCCCAGAAATCGTGACTCGTGACTCGGCGCCGAGTCACGCACGAGTCCAAGCAGTAGCGGCCGTGCCGTGTTGCGTCTTTTCTAAAGTATTGACATTCAATACATTTTTGATTGTATTTTGTTGCTTGATGAATTGCTTGATGAATTAAAATACTATAGGCCTGCTGTAATGTATTCCACTACTCTTTATTCAGAGTGTTTTACATTCCAAGAAATATAAAGAGTTGGAACCAGCAAAGTTATCTTGTTATAAAAGCGTTTTGCTATATCTGAACTCTCTATTATGAGGTTCCACTGTAGATGTAATTTGTTTTCATGTTTAGGAAGATGTCCAATGTAATGTGAACAGTGGCGTAACTACGGGGGGCACGGGGGCACGTGCCCCCCCCCCCCCCCATCGACTGGAGAGAGAGAGAGAGAGAGAGAGAGAGAGAGAGAGAGAGAGAGAGAGAGAGAGAGAGAGAGGGGGGGGGGAGAGAAAAGAAAGGAGAAGGAAATAGAAAAGAAAGAGGGAAACAAGAAAAATGAAAATGGTAAATCGGGAGCGCTCCCTCGCTTCGCTAGCTGGGATTTAAGCAACTTAACCAATGCCGATGCTAATATTCTTATGAAAGGAATCAGTTTGCATCTTGTATCTCAATCTGATGTTATAAGCTGCTATTGTTCCACTCACAGAATGTTAGTAAAAACCACACCAGGATTTCACTCCAAGAAATTTACCTAAAGAGGGCCCTTTCAGTAGATGGCCTAGACAAAAAAAAAAAAAAAAAAAAAAAAAAAAAAAAAATCCCATCTGTTCGTTCGCTAGCTCGCTACTCTCGCTAGGAAAAGCTAGAAACAAAAGGGTTTCGGGCACCGCAATCATATTTCAGAAGCGAATTAGCAAAGTTTTTGGGCAAGGAGGAGGTTCACAAAATGACACACACACACGCACACAAAAATCTACTGTATTTTGCTGACGAATCCATACATAAAACAGAAACGTTTCGGACGGTGAGCGAGGTACCTAAACGGATTCATATTCAGCACACAGGGGATCGAATAGATCATGTAGATATTTATATTTCGATTACGAAATAACACCTCTACAATGAATTAGGCGAGTGAGATGACCAAATAAATAATTCAGATGTTTCATATGCTTACAGTATAATTTACTGAGGGGTAAGTGTGTGCTTCCTCGTTCGCTTCGCTCTGTTGTAATGGTTAGAGACATGGTAGTTTCGGACAGAAAACAATAGACCAGGGACGTGCTAAAATAGAGTCATTGGCAGAGAGGTGACTAGATATAGGTATAGGTTTATAGTGGTATGATAGCGTATTTTCATATTAAAATAACATGTCTTTTATTGCAAATAAAGTTGTAAGTTTTGGGCTCGCTCGCTTCGCTCGCTCGCAAAATTTAAAAACATGGTGGTAGCTAGCAAGATGCATCATTTCCCCCAAATTTTAAAATGCTTCACGTCCCTAAAGACACCTTGGTTCGAGATTACTGTCGTTATTGTTAACATGATAGAAATAACCACACACACGCGCACATGGGGGCAGGGTGGAGGTTGCCCCCCCCCCCCGAAAATTTAACATTTTTTAAACTGAAAATTGTAAAAGAAATCCACCAAAAGTATGTACCAGATCCTTCAATTTCAATTTGAAAAATACAAAAGCGTCCTCATGCACCAGCTCGGTCGCTTTTGTATTTCTTCGAAAATTTTACGCGCCTTGCCCCACCCCCCGGAAAAAATTCTGCGTATGGCTCGGTGCCCCCCAATGAATTGACCCACGGTACGCCACTGAATGTGAACTTAACTTGTGACTCGGACTCGATTTTTTTTTTTACTCGGACTCGTGGACTCGGACTCGGACTCTGAGGTGATGACTCGGACTCGGACTCGGACTTTGAGGCTATGACTCGGACTCAGAGGTGATGACTCGGACTCGGGTTTTACAACCCGGACTCAGACACAGCACTGATTCACAGTTTAGATAATGTCACGATTGCGGGTATACAATGATGTCACCAAGACAAGGAAGGAAAGATCGGTGAACAAAATGTGCCGATATTGGGAATAAAACCAGAAATAGGAGTGTTAAAAGGATATGACTGAAATAACACTTTAAACAATTCACAGTGAGGGGAAAATCCATTTTCAGGCTTATCAGTATAGTAAATTGCCTATTTCATGGTCAATCGGATTATTCAATCACATGAATTCAGATATGTGCTGTTTATAAACACTGGAATTTAGAGGACAATTTCACCCCATCATGACACAATCAGTAAACGGAAATTGGTTTTGAATTTGTACTTTTGTACTGTCAAATTGAACAGTGACATATGAAGAGAGTACTACAAGGACACATCCGTCTTTCTGCATGTTTATATCGTGCGTTATGCCGTTATCTCACACCCCTTGTCTTTCAGTATTCATTCAGGTTGATTTATATTCACTTATCCCTCTTATGTTTCCAGTAATTGTTGCACTCTACAAGATTTGTTGTTCCTTTTAGATTCCTTACCAAAGGAATTCAGTAATCCACTCCCCTCAAAGAGCAGATGCTAAAAAATTATTTAAAACAACAACCAAAAAATAAATAAATAAATAAAAACAAGAAAGAAGAAGAAGATAACTAAAACACCGAGGAATGATAATCATATCGATTTAATGGTTTGAACTACATCACCTCTATGAGACTATTTTCTAAGATGGTGCAGTTTAAAATGACCTATTCTGTCTGTCTGTAATATTGCAGAAATTAAATATATGTGCGTATTATATACGCAAATTACGTTTTTATATACCTGTGAATGGCGAATGGCCAAATTATTGAAATACATCAATTTCATTCTGTCCCAACTAACTGACTACGCATCTTGATTCAACAATTATTAGGTCCCATTGTATTGCCACCCCACCAAACATAATTTGGTTCAAACTTCAGAAACTGGAGGTTACGCTATTCTTGCAGTGTGCATTGTCTATTCTTATAGAGAGCATCAGAGCAAGGTGTCGCCTCCTACCACTTAACTCTAGTATGAGATCTGGGAAATTAAGGTCTAATTCCTTTCAATTCCTTTCATTACTGATGAAACATAGTAGTTAGTACATGTAACAGGTCATCGAGTTGTTGCGTAAATGACCAATATTGAAAGGAGATTAAAATTAACTGAAGCGTGCATGTACAGCTATGAGAACTTTTCAGACACAGGCCGTTGAGATACCCACAGTAAAACTGTTCTTTCCCCTTTTTTGTTTTCCTTTTATTCATGAGTAATCAAGTATTCATTTCCTTCTGCACCTTCTCCTCCAATCGTTATTTAGTATTAAAGTATATGCTTCTTTTTGAGACAATGGATATATCATTGAATTTCAAGAGACTGCAATGGTTCTATTTCCAAATAATTTCCTAACGATTTTTGATAAAGTGTCATGTAATTTTCACTTGACGCTTCTTTTCTCCAGTACCCAATGTATTCATAGGAAGAGTTTGTTTGATATTATTTTTTCAGATGTGATATAGTGGTATAGTACAACACCCTTCCAAACATATTTGATGCAATGTTTCCCCCAAATCGTTTATTTCATCGCTACCTAACTAGACGGTCCAACGAGTTTCACCTACCACTCCTCAGAACTTTATTAGCTATGAAAACATTTACCTATGATGGTCATAAATTCTGGAATTATTTAAGTGAAAATATTAGTCCATCCCTTAATTCTTTCAAGAAAAAACTAAAAACATTTTTTCTCAAATCCTACACCAAAGTACAACAACAATAATACCTGTCAATCTTAAATTTTCATTTGGGTCTTCATCATCTCCTCAAATTGAATGATTCTACCATCTTACCTCGTTGAAATTATTTAATTATTGAAATATTTACTTCCTTTTTTCGGTTTTGATGTCCTGCTCTTATCTTTTCTTCTTTTCTTTTCTTGTTTTCCCTTTCCTTGTCGCCCCGTGTTTGTTTGTTTGTTTGTTTTTCCTTTTGTGTGACAGAACACTGAACACTGTTCTGTTCTGGTATTGCTCCGTTTTTCCTTAGTCTTCGAAGGCACAATAATCTGATAATATTGCAACAATTTTATTTTCTAAGGATTCCACAAACTACAAGCAATTGCTTCTTAGTGGATCCCTCCATTTCCACAGAAATCAATAAATTATAATAATGTATTCTAGTTATTTATTGATATGTTAACTCATGAATGAAAAAAAATATTATGTATATATCTTAATTTCATACTCATGTTTGTATAATTCATATCTATGCAATGTCATTGTATTTTCTTTCTGTTGGAAATGAATAAATATGCATTTGAACTAATATATCAGAAAAAAATCGAAACCGATGCAACTTTTAATGACAAGGACATTTTAAAATGTGTTATTTTTACCAAAGTTGTTGGGATTTCTATAAATAAATCTAGGTACCAGCTTAGAGTGGATATCATTTGTATTATGTCTTCACAAATGATTGGGGCTAGTATGACGGACAGAAACGTACCTTTTATAATACCTAGCTTAGACTTGTTAGAACGGATTGTTAATGCATCAGAAAGCTCTCTATAAGACGGATGACAAAAGATAATGGGCGCCAGAGGTTTGGTGTAAATGGTTACTTTTTGCCTGTTTGTTGTAGCAGGCGTCTCTGTGTGTTAAGTTAAATACAACCTGGAGCATTTTTTGTTCACTTGACAGCTTGAAGAAGCTTCTTAACCACTATTTGCTGAGAGTGTAATGTGTATAAACCTTAAATGTTGCGAAAGGTGAAATTTTCCAATCGCGACGTTCAGTATAATGTGATATGTTGATAGGTTTTATAAACTTTGGTTAAAAATAAATGTAGAATTTCATATTTCAATACACCGAGCAGACATGCACATATTGACATCGCCTGCGATGAAATTACCAATAACTACGTATGTGATGATGAGTGTAGACAGAGGAATTGAGAATAATTTGAATTATTAGATTCCAAGATTTTTTCTGTTCAAGAGAACCTTTGATAAAGAGTAAAACCCTGAACGTTCCACATTCCAAAACGCTGATCGATATGCATAGGCCTATCATAATTAGACCTGAACGTGAAAAATATAAAAGCGTGGCTTGTGACACCTCAAGAGGATTTGTGTGGTAGACATTTCGTTCGGGCCACTTTGACCAAAAACATCTATTATCTGACAAGGGCTATCCCACCCAACATATGGGTGAAGAATAAAAAAAAATGAAATAAAAGTCGAATCAAATTCATCTAATTTCATTAAGAATGAACGGATGAATACTGAGCTTTTCTCACTAAAAACATGTGACTAATTAACTGCCCCTACACTAGCACTGCTAAAAATCTGTTACAAAACTGATCTTCACGTTAAAAACTGTAGAAATGTGGTACATTAATCATGGAAAGCATTATCTTATCCACTTCTCATGCTTTTTCTAATCGATCGGTAGTCACATAGTTCTTTGAGGTATATAATCATGTTCGTCCGTATCCCTACGGCACTTTATAAGACCTCGTATAACCATTGAATTATGACAAAGCTTGGTCCACCCTCCTATTCTTATGAAACCTTCCAGTAATTGACGTATCGAAGATCGATATCATCTATAAAACTATCTTTAGAAGAGGATTCCTGCAGGAGAGGATTAAACCTGTATCATAATGGTGTGTAGTGATAATTGAAGGGAAGGTCGAAAGACTTTGTTGGAGTCCAGATAAATTGAGTGGTCCAAGCGAAAACACAAGCGTGATCAAGTGGAACTAGTGTAATCCGCCGTAATTACACGTCTTTAAGGAATTGGACGGAAATAACTGTGGAACGGGATGAGTTCGTCAGAACGGGAAGAGTTTCGAAAGATACTCCCTGGAAAGGACTTTATCATAGATGACTGTCCTTTCACACCTTTTCATCTGCCAGGCTATGAAACATACTACGTATTAGAAGTGTGATGTCAAATGATGGTGGACAAATAAGTGGCATTTTCGCGTATCATGGGTATGTAAAGGGCCCCAGACTGTCAAGTTCCTTCTTCGCATGTCTTCTGTCATCCAATAACTTTACTCTATTTCCTAGGGACACAAAATCAATACTTGATAATGGCATTCTTAACTGATCTATTGTTTATTGTTTGGGTTGTAATGTGTACGCTGGAACATTGACTGACAGGACTATGAATAGATGAATGGAACCAGAAAAAAAAAGTATGGATTATTTTTGGAGGCAAGGAGCTGATAGGGTACAAGGGTACAGGTGAAAGATCATTAATGGTAGGTACTGGGGGGGGGGGATATGGTATACTTACTTGCCAAGTTCTTCCTTCACATGGTAATAATCCTCGGGCTTTTCATTCTTCTTTATTTCGAAAGACATCGCTGAAAGTCAAAAGATAAAGAAGGATTAAGAAAATCAAAGTCAAAATTATGTCTTCGCAATGAATGCAATCAGTTAGAAATTGCAGTGTAATTTTCACTCTGATAATGTTCGCTGTATTTCAGTAGCGTTTTGTCACTACCAATGGCGCCTCTATCTGCCTGTCTGTCTGTCTGTCTCTCTCTCTCTCTCTACATCCTTCTCCCTCTCTTCATTTTCCCCTGTGTCTGTCTCTGCCTATCTGTCTGTCTGTCTGTCTGTTTTAGTATCTCTCTCTCCCTATCTACATCCTTCTCCATCATGTCCATCTCCAGATCTCTTCATTTTCCACTGTCTCTGTCTCTGTCTGTCTGTCTGTCTGTCTGTTTTAGTCTCTCTCTCCCTCTCTCTCTCTCTCTCCCTCTCTAAATCCTTCTTTCTCTTCATTTTCTCCCACATTATTCGATTGGTTGGGATGGTAGAGTCGGGACCCGACTTAATTCGAACAGATGAAATAAAAACACATTTGCTGAGTCATCCAACATTATGTTATACCACTTATACGGTTACACTGAACAGTGAACACTGGTTTTGACTGAAGGAACTTCCCATAGGGGTGCCATGTGCTCAGAGATCTATCAATGGTCAATATATCACACAATCGATAAAAGGAAGAATTGGTAAAAGTGTCTACAAATGAATTATCTCCTCAACTCATCAATGCATGGTACGAAACGGGAACTATGCCTGTGATACCTGCAATGTTTCTTGTGAGGTTCAGGCTATATCTGCCTGTAAGCTCTTCATCACTTTTCTTGTTTAAAATCTATAACTCGGGCAATATGTCTATCACATGTTTATCTATCGCTTTCATTATTACGTATCGAATAGAAGAATCATTATGTTATTTATTGCTGAAAGAATGTATTTAGCACCGGCGTAAATCCGTTTTGAGGAGTGGGGGATGATCGACTTTTTTTGCCGAAATTTCTTGCGTGAACTCACACTTAAAGTATATACACACACATCCTTACTCAGCCGCGCAGACCCCCCCCCCCCCCCCACACACACATAATTATTTTATTTTACGAGCGAACGAAGCGAGCGAACGAAAAATAACACCTTTTTTGGTTTTAAAGAACATTTCAAATGAAAATTCCACTGTATGACCGTCGTTTATGACATTTTAATGAAAAATTTCACCAACTGATTAAATACAATATGATTTTTCCTTTAAATGAAGGGGGGGGGGGGGGGATATTTGTGCACGTCATCCCCCCACTCTGAAAAGTGGGGAGGGGGATACCATTGGCAATCATGGGAAGTACGGGAAGTTCTAGCGATACATTCATAAACGTTTAATGTAAACACAAAACACATCAACCAAAACCACCGCTATTCATCTTTGGCGTATCCATGTTAAAAAAGAAATAAATCGACACCCACTCTGAACTTACAGTGTACGTTGTATACAGCTTCAAGGATCATGAGGATGGTGGAATCACGTTTTCCCCACATATCGCCTCCCCCTTTGACGATCTTTGGTCCTCTCCTGTTCTCCATTGAATAGTATGATGTATGATTATCTCCCCTCCCCCGCCTCTCTTTCTCTCTCTATGTATTCATCTTCGAAGGAGGAGCATGCTTGAATATATTTCCCTGAACTGACCACCCCCCCCCCCCTTGATTCCGTAATTCATTTTCGATTGACTGCCTTCAGTGTCCCAGTCTTCCAAGACTTCTCAGTGAAAGGAGAAAATTAGAGCAGGGATTTGAACTGCTACATAACAATCAACACCATTTTGATCAAAATGTATCATTAAGAAATTAAAGTCATGTCCCCGTTTAAACTTAATGTTGAACTGCTTCCTCATATGACCGATATAACCAACACTTCCCTGTGATCATGGTGATCGATCGCAAAAGAAAACTAAACATCTTTCGGGATATTAGTTACCATATGCCGTTTGGGACATTGACAGTTAATGGATGGAGGAAATGATATATCATCTACGATTAATGTAAACATAAATCTATTTTTAGTCATTTTTGGTTTTGTATAACAGAGACAAAACACGTAATCTCATTCTATCATAACACAGCATATTGAATTCTGAGCGCTGTGAGAGAAACTGTCGTTATTGTAGTGATAGATAGAAGAGTACAGATTTAATGACTTTTCTTTAAACCAAAGAATGTGATGTTAGATCATAATCATAAACAAAAGAACGTGACGTCAGATCATTATCATTCTCATTATCTATTTTCTAAACATTCCTCAAATATATTTTGCTCCATCTTTTGAATGATATTAGTTACCATTCAAAACGTTTTTGAATGGGAATATATATAGTTATATATTTATACTATGTCCCTTCCCATTCAAAATCGTTTTTATTCAACTTTATATTGATGTACACAAAGTCCATCAAGGCGTTTACTTTACACTATAAAATAATATGGGTACAAATTTCACCAGCCCGAGGGTAATTATATGTCCAACCAACTTTGGACAATATTTTTACCCACTGCGATGCGGAAAGCATATGGTCCAGTAAGGATGAAAATAAGCAGTAATTACTTTAGAATGGGAAAATTTTTTCATCAAATTGGATTTGAAAAAAATTCCCAAAGAAATGCCCGAAGTTGATTGGACACATATTTACCCTCGTGGCACATATTTACCCCATATCTTTTAGCGTGTACTGCGTATAGACCAATTTCACAACGCAAGAGGGCAGCAGACTGTTCGGCACAGTTCGACATACTGCGGTGCGGTGGGCGCTCCAACTTTTATAGTACACAAGTCAATTGCGCGTTATGTACATTCGTTCGATTTCTTGTCTATTTTGACCAGTACATGCAGATTTATTTTAATATTTGCAATGAGAAATTATCAGGGAAGTTCAGGTCGCAGCTGTGCGGTGCTCAAATGCCACAAGAATTAGAGAAAGTTTAAAAATTGGAAGCTAACTGAGTGCGAAAATCACTCGCTTTTGACTCATGAAGCCTGTTTGTGTGAGAAGCCGTACTCCCTACACAGGTTTCCGTAAGCAATGTTAAGGAATTCGTCGCCAGTGGGTAAAAACATCAACAGAAAGGACTTTGAAGTCAAGAAACATTATCATTATGTACTTTGGCGTAAAATTTAATGAGTGAAAACATGACTTTGTAAACAGGGTAAGATTTAGGGCTCCCGTTTACTACGGCTTCTATGCTGCAATCACTTTTACTGACAAAACTAAGTTGAAAAACCATCGAAAGTACAAAAATACATCATACCTTCATCCGTCAGATATGACCATTGTCTTACCTCATCTACCCATGTATCCATGCTTTATTTTATTGATCTAAAATAAAGTAAATGGAACAATATCGGGGCATATCTCATATCTTACATTCATTTTGTACACAGAGCCAATCGCGGTCAGCGCGCTTGCCCACCGCAGCAATGGCGTCGCCGATAGAGGGCCAAATACATAAACCGGAGGTGAAATTGGTCTATATTGGGACAAATAACGTGAATCAGGAGTTGCACAATATTTTAGATGATCTACTTTCAGGAATAAAAAAAAACAACGTTTGTTTGCCCCTGACATACTTTCCATCTTAAATCAAATAAGTGACCATGTATCCGAACGAACATGGATTATTGAATCAATATTAGGCGAGTCCAAGTCCGTGATAAAATGTGGCGTCGGGAGCAATGTTTCACATCAAAATCTGATCATAATCATGTGAAACGTGAGCTAATACGATGATGCAGGAAGGCTAATTGAGTGCTGAAGGTGAAACTTTCTCTCGACCTTGCACATTTCAGGTTCCACTGGAATGTAAAGGTCTTGTAACATCAACATGGAGGGTCAACGCGTCTTTAAATTAGGGAAAGAACAGCATGAACGAAAAGGGAGAGGTCGCATGATCTAATAATTACACAAGTACGTGGGACTAACATGATGGCGTCCAGACAAGAAACAGTGATCAGGGTCCTTCGAAAGACCATTCATTGCAAGCCCTCATGACAATACATAGTTACAAGGGGTTGGGGCAGGTGATGGTGTGAAATACTCCCTCTCTCAACTCAGTCAACAAAATTGGCAGTCTCCGATTCTTGTCTGAAAATTGAAAAGCTGAATAATAATTTTATACATGATGGTAAAAAGTTATCCCCCAGAAAGGAACATACAACTGATTTAGATGGGCGAGACGTAAAGAGAACAATTTCACTCTGGAAACCATGAAAAGTAACAAAATAATTTGAAAACCAGAAAATGAATGAGATGAGATGAAAAGGAAGACAAATTGACGGCATAGCTTCGAAGAAGCGTTTATAGGACATCATTAGTATCATCCAGTATAAACCTGACTCCGTCAAGATTGCTTGCTAGCTTCCCATTGGCTACAAGTTGACTTCCATTGTTGAGGTCAGAACCACTAATCATACACCTCAAGCATCATATCAGTTGCTCAGTTCTCACCTACATTATGACATTGTTCATTTTAATCGCACGAATTACAGCTTCCTGTAACTGCAGAGTGATGGCTTAAAAAAAAAATCATCATGTATGATATAGTTATCATGGTTGTGTTAGAAATCTCTATCATAATCTGTAAAAGAGGAGGGATGTGTTCTTAGGGAAATCAGACGGATGACAGAATGGGGGTCCTCGTGTGAAATCACCCTCTTAATGGCATGTTAATGAGGCAGTGGTGTAAACAGTAGCGATGATTACCTTCCTGACCTTACCTAATTGATCATCAATCTACAAATAAAATGACCCAGAAAATAAATCATGGAATAAGTTCAAAGTTCAGTTGAACACCCTGCAATAGTCATTTCAGGGTTGACAAATGCTCCATATCCGTCGTAAAAATAACAAGACCATTGGCATGGTTGGGTTGACAACAGGGGAGAGAAAGAGAGAAAGAGAGAAAGAGAGAGAGAGAGAGAGAGAGAGAGAGAGAGAGAGAGAGAGAGAGAGAGAGAGAGAGTGGGAGGGGGAGGGGTGGGATATAAAGACAGCGTGGAAATTAGGCGCAAATATTCTAATTTAGTAATGATAAGCGCCTCTAATCCCATAACCAACCAACCAACCACCCGGAAGACAAAGTATAAAATAAAACAAAAATTTGAAAAAAAAAAATAAAATAAGGAAGAAAAATGACGACAAAGAACATTTGAAGGATGAGACAGAAAATTATAACTGATTGAAAATAAAGGTCTACAGAATAGAGAGCTTTGCATGCAATTAACATGCCATGCTCATCTCTGTCTGGTCATATTTCATTTTGGATGTTACTTAGAAACAGATGTATTTCATGCAGAGGGTTATTCCCCAGCTACAATTTATCACTTACAAGGCAGGGCATGCAGATGAAATAGCACCCAACAGAGTTGGCAAGGTAAACGGCATGTACTTCATAATTCAGGTATAGAAAAGGGATACAAAATCAAGTACGTGTTGAAAACCTAAAAAGCATGAAAAAATGACAGTTCTGTGGTAATAAAGAACATCAGTAGTTTCAACAGATCCAGGAATCAGGTATTGTACTGGTCTCAAAGAAGTGTAGAATAAGAGCTTCTTTGCTATTGTGACCGTATTTAGCCACATCTGGGAAGTAGCCGAGAAGTCGCAACAAATCAAACAAAATTGACTTCAAACATGGAAAAAAAAATAAGACAAAAAGAAATTCCCTTCCGTATAGACATGCATAATTTTCAGTGATAAAGATATTTTTTTATACTATAGTCCATTAACTTGAAAATGACCCACGCAAGAGTACCAGACAGAATCAAAATGCAAATTGAAATAACCACAGAGTAATTGAAACTTATCCTGTTGTTGATACTCCATTGCTTACGATAACGAATGGTGAGTGAAGTCTTAGGCGAGAAAGGAGGGGGGGGGGTCATGATGCCTTACAAACTTTGCGAAATAGCATGAAGTGACTGAGATATACTCTTTCGTTTAAAATATATTTAATAAAAAGCAGGAATCATATATAATTCCCGCATATTTTCCCTCCCCCCTTTTTAAAGATTTTGTGTACAACTTATTAAGTGTTTTGTCTTTTGTTATACATGTCTTACTCATTGACGATCATTTGTATATGTTATAATAATGATTGGTTCCAATAAAACATACAAAAAAAATAGTTTATCAACTCTGACCTCCTAGTTTAGTGTTTGCAGTATTCTCAAGGTCAACTTAGCTTACACAACACAACGAAATCATCAATATCAAATGAATAAACACCCCATAGATAACTTGTAACCTTGTATTCGATTCCCATCTTTGATTTCTACGCCATTCAATGTTTTATAGATGTCTCGTATATTTAAGGTCCAGTAGTCTTGAACGTGGTTTGCTCGATGTTAAAGTGTGACGATAAATATTGACAGACGCGTCTGAACTAACAAACTAAGGTCTCGACTCTGCTTGTTTAGATTTTCAACAAAAAGAATGTCACAATGTTTTATTTTTGCATTCTGTGTGCTCCTTCAGTCACGCCGTATCGATTTAAACAAATGTTAATAGCAAACTGGTAAAAACTGAAAAGTCAGCGGATTGATTTACTCGAAGCAAAACCAATGAAACATAACGAGGTAAAACCGTAGGGAATTTGTAATTTAATCATGCTGTCGCTTCCCTTTGAAATGTATGATAATTCTGCTTGTACATTATTACTGGCATGTTTAGAATAAGATTCTAGCAGAGGCCAACAAGCATGACAAGCAATCACTACACTTGAATGTATTCAGAGGTATTTGTAAAGAATTTTTTTAAACAGAGGAAGCTTACTACAGTAACTGTTGGGAGTTCCCCTCTTGAAACGTGAGCATTTCCATAATAATTTATTCATTTAAAAAGATTATTCACGCTTTGTTATAAATAAATCATAATGGCGGCTAGATTTGCAATGAACATACGTTTCAAAGTGAGAAATTATTTCAGAAACGGGTTAACTACATTCTAAAATTAAAAGAATATAGGATTTGCAGAAACATCAGGTGAAGAAAGGAGAAGATGAAGCGTTTAACGACCCCCCCCCCCCAAAAAAAAGAGACTTGATAAGGTAATGGCAGACAAGGGTTCAAGGCTTGGCCTTGATGTCGGACTCTCAAAGGTGCAGTTATTAAAAACTTACATCTGACTGCCATGACTTTAGAAGTGAACAAAGCATAAAGGTTATTAATGCCACCATGGGATACGGTGCAGGGGTCAAGAACAAAACCGTCTGACATCATAGATATTACTCATACAAGAGCCTTCACAGTTTACGCAGAAGTCATCCATTTGTAAATCATATCATAATCATCATGGTTTTTATCATTTAAAATAGAAAATGTTATATTTCAATATTAAGGCTTTATATAACCGCACACCTGTGTGGAGTGATAATAATATATAAGATTTGTAAGGCGCTAAATCCACTTGGAAATCAAATGCTCATATGATTCCCTTTTGAAATTATCCCTTAGTAAATTTAAGTCATTTGTGAGACGATCATTTTCATCTTTCATGGAAGGTATACCTCGCATAATAAAAAAGGGATATATCACGTAGATGCTTAAAATCATCGACTTCGCATTTGAATTTTCTTTTCTAAGGAATAGCATCATAAATATTATGAATATACTATAACAATATATTACATAGAGTATATAGATTCGAATCAGTGATTGGTCAAAATACCATCACGTGACTAGAGTGCAAGGATCGCAACTGTTATATTTTGGTTTTGACGTCACCTCGGTCAATATAACGCCGTTATATTCACCGAGGTGACGTCACTCACTGTGTATAAGCTGTGTAGTCAGGTGTGTGTACGCGTAGTTTGCATGCTGCGCGCTAGCTGTATTTTTAAATTATTACGTAGGCATATTATTTTACAGCGGAGCTGCAGCAAGCAATGCGAGTTAATGGAATCAGTGCAATACTCTGATGACGAAGCTATATAGACTATAGTAATATAACAGATATTGCCTGGTCTATCTCTTTAATGAATAACATTTCATCTCCCCTCCGAAGCTATATTTTTCTTTCGGGACAACATCTTACCTCAGCGCTGCGCGCTTCGGGGAAAATATAATCCCTTGGGTAAAATATAACTCCGTCGGGGAAATGAGATGTTAAATTAAACCTCTAGGCAGGCAATATCTGTATAATAACTATCTTTCTGTTCTTAATAATCTATTCATGAATGGTTCCCACTACGCTGACAAACATACCTCGTATACTATCAGCATACTACCAGTATGCTATCAATGTAGCAATATTAAATCAAACCAAGAACACACGTTCATTTTTTCAAATACAACAGCACTTGGAAGGTTAAAATCTGAAGAAAAAAAAAACCCGGGGAATTTCGTTGATAGTGAACCTTCAAGTCACTGTGTTCCACTGGGTACGCAAAGACATTCGTACGAAGCAAAGATAATGCTGCTAACGGAAATACAAGTGAAAACCATATTTCTTTGTGTGTGTTTCTGCTTAGAAGTGATATTTTGATGGACCTTAACCAACTTCCCACTGGAACTAGATATGGCTTCGTATAAAACATATGAGGAATAGGAGAATTCAGTAGTCAGCATATTAAATGTTTATGCCAAAAAGAACATGCTTTGAAATGAATCAAATAGCAGCTTTTCAAAGGTTACATCAACCAGGAAAATAACTGTAAGACCTGTTTTTCAACCAGGAAAATAACTGTAAGACCTTTATTCAACCAGGAAAATAATTGTAAGACCTTTATTCAACCAGGAAAATAATTGTAAGACCTTTATTAATTTGTGATTCTAAATGCAGTATCCCAGGTGGCATTTCATTTATTTGCCATAATAAAAAATAATAAACCCCATTTAGGTCTCAGTGATCAGATAAACATCCAAGACATGAACCCTTATTGAGGTTCAGTCTATTTGTGCCAATAAAACAAGACTGCGTCACAGACGTTACTTGAAGTAAGTATGTCTCAAAAAAAGTTTTCAAGAAATGTGCTTATGATGTAAGACATAATCCTACCTTTGTAACTGCAATGGGATTACAGAGTTTATGATTACAAGTAACGCAAAGATTCAGAGGTGGTTCTTTGGGGTTGCTTTCAAACCTACTTGTGTCTAGACCAATCGAATGGGCAACGAGTCTCAGTTGCACAAGTGTTTGAAACGATAATTCAGGGCCATTGGTTAATATTCAATAGGGAACGTATGGGATCCTCAGGTCCTCTGTCTTTACAAACCTCACGTATGATCTGAAGATATACAACTGAAGTCTGTTACTGACTGAAACTAATGACTTCACTCTATATGAGACTAAAAAAACCTTTGTACTTTATACCTATACCTATACCTGTATACCTGTATAGAATTCATAAATCATCGGGAGGTGGATTACTGTCTTATTTCTCCCTTTTCCTATTGTCCTTTCTCTTCTTTAATTGTCTCAAATGCGCAACGCATCGTTCATCTGGCGGAGTCCTCACTGTGTGACTGAATCTGCAACTGTAATATATACTGCTGTTTCACCTAGCTCTGTATCACACATTCTTCTGTTTTCTTTTCTTTACTTTCCTTTTTCTTTCTTGAGGAATCCACGTCACTACAAGCATTGCTTTTTTGTGGATTTCTCTTTTCCAATATCATTTTTTTTTCTTTTAATACACTATGTCAAGCAGACATTTACTTTGTTTTGATGTT
The DNA here is from genome assembly GCA_029962745.1 of Echinometra lucunter. Lineage (NCBI taxonomy): Eukaryota > Metazoa > Echinodermata > Echinoidea > Camarodonta > Echinometridae > Echinometra > Echinometra lucunter. The sequence goes on from CM057153.1 coordinate 1,905,564, forward strand.
AATTAGAGGAAAAAATGTTGTATGTTTGTTTATTTACGATACTTCTGCTTAGAAGAAGAAAAAAAAATTATGTCTTGTGTCATATTGGAAATAAAACCTGAACTGTGGGTTTTCCCCTACACAGGAAAAGAAAATAATTACTTGAGTTTTCAAACACAACGCACCCATTAAGAAGACACGTAATGATGTATATTTGAAATAGAGAAATTATAGCAAAACAATCTTTTTCAAACTTGGGAAACTGATGCACAATCATTGTGAGATAAAATCAAGGATGGTCCAGTAGTCACCGAAAACGATAATCATCGTAACTGTAAAACCAGTCAACGTAGAGATGTGGATCCGAGGAATACCGGGAAAGGGCGCCAAAGGCCCAATACCACAAATCGGTCAGCAACATCAATAGCCAATAACAGCTCTACATAGACGGTTTTAAAGTTATAGTGATTACATATTTACGTGTGATATCAAAGCAACCCTTAAGCATTGTTAGGTGCCTTTATAATTCCAGGTACCTCTTGTTCTCTCACAAGTATCCCATTTTTAGGTAGCAGCTGGTCTATTACTACACCGTGTGACGGATCATTACCCAACACTACATGTCATTATTCATTCATTCTCACACTCGGAAACCTCTAGCTTTATTCAAGGCGTGATCTTCACAATTTTATACGAAAATAAATTGTGTATTTTCTTATATTTGTCAGTAACGTTTACCTAAGTAGGTGATGGGTAGATGAATACAGGAAGGAGCTGCGAAGGCGAATTATAAATACGTTCACATACGGGGTATATTTTCTTGAAGGCGAAATTTGAGGTGGATCCATATTAACTGAACTTTGAGAAAAGACTATATATTTGTCTCGACAGGCAGGTCGAAATAATTCAATTTATAATATTCAAATAGCATCATGTATACTATTTTTCAATGGGCTCTTGGTAGAAAGAGCATATAGGCCTACAACATAAAAAAGGAAGAAAAGCTCTAGTGATGGATGGGGGGGGGGGGGGGGGAGCAGCCTGAGGTGGTACGAATGACCTATATTTTTCTTTAAATCCAGATGAATTATTGAAGTAGTGTACTGAGTCAGGAGAGCATAACATCATTTAGTGTATAAATATGCCAATGTATATTTGAAGTAGATATTTAAAATGTTGACTGATATGATTGCGATAATGAGCTAAGTAGCGGCTGCTACTTGTATGCAGGTAATGTAGTGGTAGTAGTGGTATTGTAGAGGTAGTAATAGTGGTAGTAGTGGTAGTGGTAGTGGTGGTAGTGGTAGTAGTAGTGGTAGTAGTGGTAGTAGTAGTAGAAATGGTAGTGGTAGTGGTAGTGGTAGTGGTAGTGGTAGTGGTGGTAGTGGTAGTGGTAGTAGTAGTGGTAGTAGTGGTGGTAGTGGTAGTGGTAGTAGTAGTAGTAGTAGTGGTAGTGGTAGTGGTAGTGGTAGAGGTGGTAGTGGTAGTGGTAGTGGTGGTAGTAGTAGTGGTAGTAATAGTAGGAGTTGTAGTAGTAGTAGTTGTTGTAGTAGTAGTAGTAGTAGTGGTAGTAGTAGTAGTGGTAGTAGTAGTAGTAGTAGTAGTAGTAGTGGTAGTAGTAGTGGTAGTAGTAGTAGTGGTAGTAGTAGTAGTGGTAGTAGTAGTAGTAGTAGTAGTAGTAGTATAGTAAATAGAAGGAAGCTGGAAGAGAGAACTTCAAGAAAATAGAAGTAGAAGAAGTAGTACAGTAAAACCTGCTTTTTAGTTGTAATATTGTTGTGTTGTGGTGGTGCTTGTAGTTGTAGTGGTGGTGGCAGTAGTCGCAGTAATAGTGCTGGTTGCATCGACGGTGGGTGTTTGTCGTAACTTTTTTTAAACACATGATGGGAAAGGTACAAGTGTAAAGATAAGAAGTAATGCATGAGCAGTTCCTTCCTCGATATTAGGATTCCATTAGATTCACAAATTCAATCTCAATTCAATGCAGTATAATTCACTTTCAGGGAAATTCCGGCAGCATATTATGGGTTGTTATCGACAGGGGTTCACTGAAAGAAAATGGAATTTCTTTCACAACAATCTTGAGATCAAGGACGAGAATAATGGGGTAAAAATTCTAGAGGATCATTGGAGAATTGTTGAAAGAAGCTCCGTGACTTTATGATAACATTGTATGCAACCTTTGTTGTGAACTTATGACCGCTAATAATAGGATTCATTTGAAGTTACAAAATGAAATTGCATAGTGGCCGATTTTGAAATAGGTCACTAAGCTAGCTAGCAAATAGCCCCAAAACTTCTTCTTTGAATTTATAACCAGAAAATTAAGCATAATAATACGATTCCATATTCATTTTTCATAACAACCATCCTAATTGTGGGTGTTGTCATAATTACGGCTAAATGATACGACATATATGAAATATGACGGTACTGATGCATCCCTTTATTTCCTTCCACGTAATGTCAATTAGAGAAGAAATAGCAGTAGGCGAGGTATTGATTATAGAGGCAGTAGTAGTAGTTTTTAGCAGTAGCAGCAGCAGTAGTGGTAGAAATAATCGTAGTAGTAGTAGTAGTAGTAGTAGTAGCAGCAGCAGTAGTAGTAGTAGTAGTAGTAGTAGCAGTAGTAGCAGTAGTAGTAGTAGTAGCAGTAGTAGTAGTAGCATTAGTAGTAGTAGTAGTAGTAGTAGCAGTAGCAGTAGTAGCAGTAGTAGTAGTAGTAGTAGCAGTAGCAGTAGTAGCAGTAGTAGTAGTAGTAGTAGTAGTAGTAGTAGCAGTAGTAGTAGTAGCAGTAGTAGTAGTAGCAGTAGTAGTAGTAGCAGTAGTAGTAATAGCAGCGTAGTGGAACAGTAGTAGTAGTAGTAGCAGTAGTAGCAGTAGCAGTAGCAGCAGTAGTAGTAGCAGTAGCAGTAGTAGCAGTAGCATTAGTAGCAGCAGTAGTGGAACAGTAGTAGTAGTAGTAGTAGTAGTAGTAGTAGTAGTAGTAGTAGTAGTAGTAGTAGTAGTATCAGTAGTAGTAGCAGTAGTAGCAGCAGCAGTAGTAGCAGCAGTAGCAGTAGCAGTAGTAGCAGTAGCAGCAGTAGCAGCAGTAGCAGCAGTAGCAGCAGCAGCAGTAGCAGCAGTAGCAGCAGTAGCAGCAGCAGTAGTAGCAGCAGTAGCAGTAGCAGCAGTAGCAGCAGTAGCAGCAGTAGCAGTAGTCTAGTAGTAGCAGCAGTAGCAGTAGTAGCAGCAGTAGCAGTAGTACTAGTCGTAGTAGTCGTAGTATTCGTAGTAGTCGTAGTAGTCGTCGTAGTCGTCGTAGTCGTCGTAGTCTTTCTAGTCGTCGTCGTCCTCGTCGTCGTCGTCGTCGCAGTAGTAGTAGTAGTAGTAGTAGTAGTAATAGTAGTAGAAATGGAAGATTATAGTAGTATGGTTGTCGTGGTGATATTTCTACTGTATCTATCACTTATCAGCAAGAGAGAGAGAGAGAGAGAGAGAGAGAGAGAGAGAGTAAGGTATTTTGGAATACTTGTTGGATGAGTGACAGAGTTTCATATGATACAGTGGACAATATCTTCAACTCTTTAAGTTACCAAAAAGCCCTTTGGATTGACATGTTTTCTATTAATATCGGACCAACGGTGACTTGTCTTAGCTTAGGGCAATGATCTCCCGCTAGTATGGAGTTCACTACCAGTGCGTTCAGGTCTCTCACAGGAACCTACTATGTGTACTGATGTATAAGTTTCATCTTACTTCATTTCTCCTCTCATCCATTCTTCATCCCTTGTGTTCAGTGGGAAGAGAGAAGGGGGAGGGTGGGGTGAACTAGAGAGTTGCAGTGAAGTAGCGTAGCCTTCTGCATAGAGCTATTGTCTCGCCATGGGGAGGTATGAGGTTCGAAAACAGAGCCAATTAGGCCATGGGCTAGTGGGGGTCATAGTGCACCCCCGGTGTGACTTACGGAAATGGTTATTTTCATGTAGCCCTGGGTCTAACAATTCAGAAAATTGATGTTGCCAGCAAAAAAACTGGGATGGAAGATACCCCCCATCGACTTTTTGACCACGCCCACTTTTACAGCTGATTGTAGAAAATTAGGGGTATTGACAGTTTGTAACTGCTCTAACTTTGCAATTCTTCACATATATATGTTGTATGACCCCTTAAAATGTCGGCCTAATTGAGTTCTACAAGTTTGTGCTGCGTTTTATGCAAATTTTTGTGGTGAAAAGGTCACAAGAGGTCAAAAGGTCACAAATTTTGACCTTTATATTTCTAAAATAATGCAAATGCGGGGATTTTTTTATCACAAAGACCCTATGACAGATTTTTTCATCGAAATTCGATTAAAATTGAAAGTTACATATGTCCAATCATGTTCTTATTAAATACCAGAAAGTTAATGTCGCCAGTGAAAAAACCGGGATGGAAGATACCCCCATGACCACGCCCACTTTTACAGCTGGTTGTAGAAAATTAGGGGTATGGATAGTTTGTAACTGCTCTAACTTTGCAATTCTTCAGAAATATATATCATATGACCCCTTAAATTGTTGGCATAATTGAACTCTACAAGTTTGTGCTGCGTTATATGCAAATATTTATGGTGAAAAGGTCACCAGAGGTCAAAAGGTCACAAATTTTGATCTTTACATCTAATATAGAGCAAATGCATGGATTCTTTTTATAATCACAAAGACTCTATAACAGATTTTTTTTCATTGAAATATGATTAAAATTGAAAGTTACACATGTCCAATCATGTTCTTATTTAATACCAGAAAGTTAATGTTGCCAGTGAAAAAACTGGGATGGAAGATACCCCCATGACCACGCCCACTATTACAGCTGGTTGTAGAAATCTAGGGGTATGGATAGTTTGCAACTGCTCTGACTTTGCAATTCTTCAGAAATATATATCATATGACCCCTTAAAGTGTTGGCATAATTGAGCTCAACAAGTTTGTGCTGCGTTATATGCAAATTCTTATGGTGAAAAGGTCACCAGAGGTCAAAAGGTCACAAATTTTGATCTTTACATCTAATATAGAGCAAATGCATGGATTCTTTTTATAATCACAAAGACTCTATAAGAGATTTTTTTTTCTTTGAAATATGATTAAAATTGAAAGTTACACATGTCCAATCATGTTCTTATTTAATACCAGAAAGTTAATGTCGCCAGTGAAAAAAACTGGGATGGAAGATACCCCCATGACCACGCCCACTATTACAGCTGGTTGTAGAAATTTACGGGTATCGACAGTTTGTGACTGCTATAACTTTGCAATTATTCAGAAATATATATCATATGACCCCTTAAAATGTTGGCCTTATTGAGTTCTACAAGTTTGTGCTGCGTTTTATGCAAATTGTTATGGTGAAAAGGTCACAAGAGGTCAAAAGGTCACAAATTTTGACCTTTATATTTCTAAAATAATGCAATGCATGGATTCTTTTTATAATCACAAAGACCCTATGACAGATTTTTTCATCGAAATTCGATTAAAATTGAAAGTTACATATGTCCAATCATGTTCTTATTAAATACCAGAAAGTTAATGTCGCCAGTGAAAAAACTGGGATGGAAGATACCCCCATGACCACGCCCACTATTACAGCTGGTTGTAGAAATTTACGGGTATCGACAGTTTGTGACTGCTATAACTTTGCAATTATTCAGAAATATATATCATATGACCCCTTAAAATGTTGGCCTTATTGAGTTCTACAAGTTTGTGCTGCGTTTTATGCAAATTGTTATGGTGAAAAGGTCACAAGAGGTCAAAAGGTCACAAATTTTGACCTTTATATTTCTAAAATAATGCAATGCATGGATTCTTTTTATAATCACAAAGACCCTATGACAGATTTTTTCATCGAAATTCGATTAAAATTGAAAGTTACATATGTCCAATCATGTTCTTATTAAATACCAGAAAGTTAATGTCGCCAGTGAAAAAACTGGGATGGAAGATACCCCCCATGACCACGCCCACTTTTACAGCTGGTTGTAGAAAATTAGGGGTATCGATAGTTTGTGACTGTTATAACTTTGTAATTCGTCAGAAATATATATCATATGACCCCTTAAAATGTTGGCCTTATTGCGTTCTACAAGTTTGTGCTGCATTTTATGCATTTTATTTATGGTGAAAAGGTCACCAGGGGTCAAAAGGTCAGAAATTTTGATCTTTTCATCTAATATAGAGCAAATGCATGGATTTTCTTTATAATCACAAAGACTCTATAACAGATTTTTTTTCATTGAAATATAATTAAAATTGAAAGCTACACATGTCCAATCATGTTCTTATTTAATACCAGAAAGTTAATGTTGCCAGTGAAAAAACCGGGATGGAAGATACCCCCATGACCACGCCCACTATTACAGCTGGTTGTAGAAATTTAGGGGTATGGATAGTTTTTAACTGCTCTAACTTTGCAATTCTTCAGAAATATATATCATATGACCCCTTAACTTGTTGGCATAATTGAGCTCAACAAGTTTGTGCTGCGTTTTATGCAAATTTTTATGATGAAAAGGTCACCAGAGGTCAAAAGGTCACAAATTTTGATCTTTTCATCTAATATAGAGCAAATGCATGGATTTTCTTTATAATCACAAAGACTCTATAACAGATTTTTTTTCATTGAAATATAATTAAAATTGAAAGCTACACATGTCCAATCATGTTCTTATTTAATACCAGAAAGTTAATGTTGCCAGTGAAAAAACTGGGATGGAAGATACCCCCATGACCACGCCCACTATTACAGCTGGTTGTAGAAATCTAGGGGTATGGATAGTTTGCAACTGCTCTGACTTTGCAATTCTTCAGAAATATATATCATATGACCCCTTAAAGTGTTGGCATAATTGAGCTCAACAAGTTTGTGCTGCGTTATATGCAAATTCTTATGGTGAAAAGGTCACCAGAGGTCAAAAGGTCACAAATTTTGATCTTTACATCTAATATAGAGCAAATGCATGGATTCTTTTTATAATCACAAAGACTCTATAAGAGATTTTTTTTTCTTTGAAATATGATTAAAATTGAAAGTTACACATGTCCAATCATGTTCTTATTTAATACCAGAAAGTTAATGTCGCCAGTGAAAAAAACTGGGATGGAAGATACCCCATGACCACGCCCACTATTACAGCTGGTTGTAGAAATTTACGGGTATCGACAGTTTGTGACTGCTATAACTTTGCAATTATTCAGAAATATATATCATATGACCCCTTAAAATGTTGGCCTTATTGAGTTCTACAAGTTTGTGCTGCGTTTTTATGCAAATTGTTATGGTGAAAAGGTCACAAGAGGTCAAAAGGTCACAAATTTTGACCTTTATATTTCTAAAATAATGCAATGCATGGATTCTTTTTATAATCACAAAGACCCTATGACAGATTTTTCATCGAAATTCGATTAAAATTGAAAGTTACATATGTCCAATCATGTTCTTATTAAATACCAGAAAGTTAATGTCGCCAGTGAAAAAACTGGGATGGAAGATACCCCCATGACCACGCCCACTATTACAGCTGGTTGTAGAAATTTACGGGTATCGACAGTTTGTGACTGCTATAACTTTGCAATTATTCAGAAATATATATCATATGACCCCTTAAAATGTTGGCCTTATTGAGTTCTACAAGTTTGTGCTGCGTTTTATGCAAATTGTTATGGTGAAAAGGTCACAAGAGGTCAAAAGGTCACAAATTTTGACCTTTATATTTCTAAAATAATGCAATGCATGGATTCTTTTTATAATCACAAAGACCCTATGACAGATTTTTTCATCGAAATTCGATTAAAATTGAAAGTTACATATGTCCAATCATGTTCTTATTAAATACCAGAAAGTTAATGTCGCCAGTGAAAAAACTGGGATGGAAGATACCCCCATGACCACGCCCACTTTTACAGCTGGTTGTAGAAAATTAGGGGTATCGATAGTTTGTGACTGTTATAACTTTGTAATTCGTCAGAAATATATATCATATGACCCCTTAAAATGTTGGCCTTATTGCGTTCTACAAGTTTGTGCTGCATTTTATGCATTTTATTTATGGTGAAAAGGTCACCAGGGGTCAAAAGGTCAGAAATTTTGATCTTTTCATCTAATATAGAGCAAATGCATGGATTTTCTTTATAATCACAAAGACTCTATAACAGATTTTTTTTCATTGAAATATAATTAAAATTGAAAGCTACACATGTCCAATCATGTTCTTATTTAATACCAGAAAGTTAATGTTGCCAGTGAAAAAACCGGGATGGAAGATACCCCCATGACCACGCCCACTATTACAGCTGGTTGTAGAAATTTAGGGGTATGGATAGTTTTTAACTGCTCTAACTTTGCAATTCTTCAGAAATATATATCATATGACCCCTTAACTTGTTGGCATAATTGAGCTCAACAAGTTTGTGCTGCGTTTTATGCAAATTTTTATGATGAAAAGGTCACCAGAGGTCAAAAGGTCACAAATTTTGATCTTTTCATCTAATATAGAGCAAATGCATGGATTTTCTTTATAATCACAAAGACTCTATAACAGATTTTTTTTCATTGAAATATAATTAAAATGGAAAGCTACACATGTCCAATCATGTTCTTATTTAATACCAGAAAGTTAATGTTGCCAGTGAAAAAACCGGGATGGAAGATACCCCCATGACCACGCCCACTTTTACAGCTGGTTGTAGAAATTTAGGGGTATGGATAGTTTTTAACTGCTCTAACTTTGCAATTCTTCAGAAATATATATCATATGACCCCTTAACTTGTTGGCATAATTCAGCTCAACAAGTTTGTGCTGCGTTTTATGCAAATTTTTATGATGAAAAGGTCACCAGAGGTCAAAAGGTCACAAATTGTGATCTTTGCATCTAATATAGAGCAAATGCATGGATTCTTTTTAGAATAACAAAGACTCTATAAGAGATTTTTTTTCATTGAAATATGATTAAAATTGAAAGCTACACATGTCCAATCATGTTCTTATTTAATACCAGAAAGTTAATGTTACCAGTGAAAAAACCGGGATGGAAGATACCCCCATGACCACGCCCACTATTACAGCTGGTTGTAGAAATTTAGGGGTATGGATAGTTTGTAACTGCTCTAACTTTGCAATTATTCAGAAATATATATCATATGACCCCTTAAATTGTTGGCATAATTGAGCTCAACAAGTTTGTGCTGCGTTTTATGCAAATTTTTATGATGAAAAGGTCACCAGAGGTCAAAAGGTCACAAATTGTGATCTTTGCATCTAATATAGAGCAAATGCATGGATTCTTTTTATAATCACAAAGACTCTATAAGAGATTTTTTTTCATTGAAATATGATTAAAATTGAAAGTTACACATGTCCAATCATGTTCTTATTTAATACCAGAAAGTTAATGTTGCCAGTGAAAAAAACTGGGATGGAAGATGCCCCCATGACCACGCCCACTATTACAGCTGGTTGTAGAAATTTAAGGGTATGGACAGTTTGTAACTGCTCTAACTTTGCAATTATTCAGAAATATATATCATATGACCCCTTAAAATGTTGGCATAATTGAGCTCAAGAAATTTGTCCTGCATTTTATGCAGATATCGTTATGGTAAAAAGGTCAACATAGGTCAACAGGTCACAAATTTTGACCTCTACCTATAATAAAGAGCAAATGCATTTTTTTTTTAAATCACCAAAACCCTTAACAGATTTATTTTTCATTGAAAATTGATTGAAATTAAAAGTTACATACTGCAATCATGTTTTTACTTAAAATCAGCAAACAAAATAATGTATGAAGAAGTAGAATCAACAATCTGGTACTTATCTTCTACATGTTCTATGGATTATTTGTATGTTTTGACATACATGTGTCAAATAGGAGCGTAACACTTCACAATTCCTTGCTGAAACACCCTACAATCAGTCATAAAACAGGCAAAATCAGTCAAAATCACAAAGATATGAGCAGTACCGAATCAACATGAGAAGAACTAAAAAATATGTATATGATAACTAAAATGAAAAATTCAAAATGAAGATATCGACAACCTGAATTCCATCGGTGCTCTGATTTATTTTCCTGCAATGATGCACACCCTCACATCACGTTGGTATTACAAACAAAAATAACACATTCAAATTACAGAGAAATTAAATCAACTAAGAAACAAATAATGGAAGAACCGAAAAGGAGAACCAAGGTTCGAAGAGGAATGTTCTGAATAAAAAGGATATAGTCAGGAAAAAAGAGTCTTGGGCTGAATAGAAATGATGGAAAAATAAATGAAAAGGAACTGAGGACTTGTGAACCGAGCCCACTTGGTGTAGGAAAATTAGTTTATAACTGCTCTAACTTCGAAATTCTTCAATAATATCTTCTCTGTGACCACTTTAAAAAGTTGATTTACTAGTCCTACAAATTTGTGATACGTTTTATGCGAACTTATGCAGTGAAAAGGTCACCAGAGGTCAAAAGGTTGCAAACTTTGACCTAAGTTTACCTATGATTATATAGCAAATACAGTTCTTTTTTTACCCCCATGATCCTATAACACAATTTTTAAATTGGAAATGAATTGATATGAACAGTTTCATAGCTGTAATTATGTTTTTGTTTAATATCAGCAGGCAAGTGCTTGAAAATATGTGGAATTTAGCATTTGGTATGTAGAATGAAGGGATTTCATAAATAAAGGAAAAATAGTATACAAGCTGGCATTTGTTTAGACATTGAAATCACGTGGTTCATTTCGTAATTATGATATATAACAAACACCACTGTCCAAATATCAGTTGCGAACTCAGGTCATGAAGATTTCAGAGTAACATTTGCTATAAAATATTCCTTGAATTGCAAAGAGCAGGAGCAGTTACAAACTATCAATACCCCTAATTTTCTACAACCAGCTGTAGATGGCCTTAATCATGGGGGTATCGTCCATCAAGTTTTTTTTCACTGGCGACATTAACTGTTTAGTATTGAATAAAAACATGATTGGACATATGTAACTTTCAATTTTAATCATATTTCAGTGAAAAAAATCTGTTATAGAGTCTTTGTGATTATAAAGAAAATCCATGCATTTGCTCTATATTAGATGAAAAGATCAAAATTTGTGACCTTTTGACCCTGGTGACCTTTTCACCATAAAAAAAATGCATAAAATGCAGCACAAACTTATAGAACTCAATAAGGCCAACATTTTAAGGGGTCATATGATATATATTTCTGAAGAATTGCAAAGTTATAGCAGTTACAAACTATCCATACCCCTAAATTTCTACAACCAGCTGTAATAGTGGGCGTGGTCATAGGGGTATCTTCCATCCCAGTTTTTTTCACTGGCGACATTAACTTTCTGGTATTAAATAAGAACATGATTGGACATGTGCAACTTTCAATTTTAATCATATTTCAATGAAAAAAATCTCTTATAGAGTCTTTGTGATTATAAAAAGAATCCATGCATTTGCTCTATATTAGATGTAAAGATCAAAATTTGTGACCTTTTGACCTCTGGTGACCTTTTCACCATAAAAATTTGCATAAAACGCAGCACAAACTTGTAGAACTCAATAAGGCCAACATTTTAAGGGGTCATGTGATATATATTTCTGAATAATTGCAAAGTTATAGCAGTCACAAACTGTCGATACCCGTAAATTTCTACAACCAGCTGTAATAGTGGGCGTGGTCATGGGGGTATCTTCCATCCCAGTTTTTTGGTATTAAATAAGAACATGATTGGACATGTGTAACTTTCAATTTTAATCATATTTCAATGAAAAAAAAATCTGTTATAGAGTCTTTGTGATTATAAAAAGAATCCATGCATTTGCTCTATATGAGATGTAAAGATCAAAATTTGTGACCTTTTGACCTCTGGTGACCTTTTCACCATAAAAATTTGCATATAACGCAGCACAAACTTGTAGAGTTCAATTATGCCAACAATTTAAGGGGTCATATGATATATATTTCTGAAGAATTGCAAAGTTAGAGCAGTTACAAACTATCCATACCCCTAATTTTCTACAACCAGCTGTAAAAGTGGGCGTGGTCATGAGGGTATCTTCCATCCCAGCTTTTTCACTGGCGACATTAACTTTCTGGTATTAAATAAGAACATGATTGGACATATGTAACTTTCAATTTTAATCAAATTTCAATGAAAAAATCTGTCATAGGGTCTTTGTGATAAAAAAAATCCCCGCATTTGCATTATTTTAGAAATATAAAGGTCAAACTTTGTGACCTTTTGACCTCTTGTGACCTTTTCACCATAAAAATTTGCATAAGACGCAGCACAAACTTCTAGAACTCAATTAGGCCGACATTTTAAGGGGTCATACAACATATATATGTGAAGAATTGCAAAGTTAGAGCAGTTACAAACTGTCAATACCCCTAATTTTCTACAATCAGCTGTAAAAGTGGGCGTGGTCAAAAAGTCGATGGGGGGTATCTTCCATCCCAGTTTTTTTGCTGGCAACATCAATTTTCTGAATTGTTAGACCCAGGGCTACATGAAAATAACCATTACCGTAAGTCACACCGGGGGTGCACTATGACCCCCACTAGCCCATGGCCTAAATGTTTGTTTGTTTTTCTTCGGCAGTAACGGATATCTTTTCACATGCTGCAAACTTGCTAATAATAATGATAATGATAATAAACATTCCCCGTGCAGCAAACAAAGTGTGTGAGGTGCTCATTTGGGATTTTATACCTCACTATTACATTCGTTTGAAAAAAAAACAACAACAAAACAAATGTCGGGCAGTCAGATAGCTGGCGGCAGTCTGCGTATGCTGGCGCAGGTTGCGTTACGCACCTCACTCTGTCCATTAAAACAATCACTTCACTTCCACCATTTAAATCTCTATCTCTATTTTCTTCTTTTTTTACCCTACTTCTTCATTCCCTTCTTTTTACCTCAGCCCCACCGAGAGATTTTTATTCTTGTAATACCTTGAAATCCTCTCACTGTTGCTTAGTCCATAGTGTAGGGATGAATATGAAGACACACTACCAACTATTCATCACCCGAGGTGAATAGAAAAGTTTCCTATTCGTCCACTGGTCCTATGTTGAAGTGCCTACGCCTACTTAAAGGTACTATTCAACTTTTGAGAGCGCTTTACCTCAAACAAATAGAAAGGTGACTGAAAGTAGTATTTTAAGTCGAAATAGAAGAATGCAGTATATGTGATAATATACCAT
>CM057153.1:1919274-1956572 GCA_029962745.1 Echinometra lucunter
AGTAATTGACGTATCGAAGATCGATATCATCTATAAAACTATCTTTAGAAGAGGATTCCTGCAGGAGAGGATTAAACCTGTATCATAATGGTGTGTGGTGATAATTGAAGGGAAGGTCGAAAGACTTTGTTGGATTCCAGATAAATTGAGTGGTCCAAGCGAAAACACAAGCGTGATCAAGTGGAACTAGTGTAATCCGCCGTAATTACACGTCTTTAAGGAATTGGACGGAAATAACTGTAATGACTGTGGAACGGGATGACTTCGTCAGAACGGGATGAGTTTCGAAAGATACTCCCTGGAAAGGACTTTATCATAGATGACTGTCCCTTCACACCTTTTCATCTGCCAGGCTATGAAACATACTACGTATTAGAAGTGTGTATCAAAATGATGGTGGACAAATAGGTGGCATTTTCGTGTATCATGGGTATGTGAAGGGCCCCAGACTGTCAAGTTCCTTCTTCGCACGTCTTCTGTCATCCAATAACTTTACTCTATTTCCTAGGGACATAAAATCAATACTTGATAATGGCATTCTTAACTGATCTATTGTTTATTGTTTGGGTTGTAATGTGTACGCTGGAACATTGACTGACAGAACTATGAATAGATGAATGGAACCAGAAAAAAAGTATGGATTATTTTTGGAGGCAAGGAGCTGATAGGGTACAAGGGTACAGGTGAAAGATCGTTAATGGTAGGTACTTGGGGGGGGGGGGGATATGGTATACTTACTTGCCAAGTTCTTCCTTCACATGGTAATAATCCTCGGGCTTTTCATTCTTCTTTATTTCGAAAGACATCGCTGAAAATCAAAAGATAAAGAAGAATTAAGAAAATCAAAGTCAAAAGTATGTCTTCTCAATGAATGCAATCAGTTAGAAATTGAAGTGTAATTTTCACTCTGATAATGTTCGCTGTATTTCAGTAGCGTTTTGTCACTACCAATGGCGCCTCTATCTGCCTGTCTGTCTGTCTCTCTCCCTCTCTACATCCTTCTCCCTCTCTTCATTTTCCACTGTCTGTCTATGTCCATGATGTCTGTCTGTCTGTTTTAGTCTCTCTCTCTCTCTCTCTCTCTAAATCCTTCTTTCTCTTCATTTTCTCCCATATTATTCGATTGGTTGGGATGGTAGAGTCGGGACCTGACTTAATTCGAACAGATGAAATAAAAACACATTTGCTGAGTCATCCAACATTATGTTATATCATACGGTTACACTGAACAGTGTTGACTGAAGGAACTTCCCATAGGGGTGCCATGTGCTCAGAGATCTATCAGTGGTCATGCAATATATCACACAATCGATAAAAGGAAGAATTGATAAAAGTGTCTACAAATGAATTATCTCCTCAACTCATCAATGCATGGTACGAAACGGGAACTATGCCTGTGATACCTGCAATGTTTATTGTGAGGTTCAGGCTACATGTATATCTGCCTATAAGCTCTTCATCACTTTCCTTGTTTAAAATCTATAACTCGGGCAATATGTCTATCACATGTTTATCTATCGCTTCCATTATTACGATATCGAATAGAAAAATCATTATGCTATTTATTGCTCAAAGGGAATGCATTTAGCACCGGCGTAAATCCGTTTTGAGGAGTGGGGGATGATCGACTTTTTTTGCCGAGATTTCTTGCGTGAACTCACACTTAAGTATATACACACACACCCTTACTCAGCCGCGCAGACCCCCCCCCCCCACACACACACACACATATAATTATTTTATTTTGCGAGCGAACGAAGCGAGCGAGCGAAAAATAACACATTTTTTGGTTTTAAAGAACATTTCAAATGAAAATTCCACTATATGACCGGCGTTTATGACATTTTAATGAAAAATTTCACCAACTGATTAATTACAATATGATTTTTGCTTAAAATGAGGGGGGGGGGATATTTGTACACGTCATCCCCCCACTCGGAAAAGTGGGGAGGGGGATATAGGGGGATATATCCCCCCGGGATTTACGCCAATGGTATTTAGATACCATTGGCAATCATGGGAAGTATGGGAAGTTCTAGCGATACATTCATAAACGTTTAATGTAAACACAAAACACATCAACCAAACCACCGCTGTTCATCTTTGGCGTATCCATGTTAAAAAGGAAATAAATCGACACCCACTCTGAACTTACAGTGTACGTAGTATACAGCTTCAAGGATCATGAGGATGGCGGAATCACGTTTTCCCCACATATCGCCTCCCCCTTTGTTTCTTAATTCTGACGATCTTTGGTCCTCTCCTGTTCTCCATTGAATAGTATGATGTATGATTATCTCCCCTCCCCCGCCTCTCTTTCTCTCTCTATGTATTTATCTTCGAAGAAGGAGCATGCTTGAATATATTTCCCTGAACTGACCACCCCTCCCCCCCCCCTTGATTCCGTAATTCATTTTCGATTGACTACCTTCAGTGTCCCAGTCTTCCAAGACTTCTCAGTGAAAGGAGAAAATTAGAGCAGGGATTTGAACTGCTACATAACAATGAACACCAGTTTGATCAAAATGTATCATTAAGAAATTATAAAGTCATGTCCCCGTTTAAACTTAATGTTGAACTGCTTCCTCATATGACCGATATAACCAACACTTCCCTGTGATCATGGTGATCGATCGCAAAAGAAAACTAAACATCTTTCGGGATATTAGTTACCATTATCGCGTTTGGGACATTGACAGTTTATGGATGGAGGAAATGAAAGATCATCTACAATCAATGTAAACATAAATCTATTTTTAGTCATTTTTGGTTTTGTATAACAGAGACAAAACACGTAATCACATTCTGTCATAACACAGCATATTGAATTCTGAGCGCTGTGAGAGAAAGTGTCGTTATTATAGTGATAGATAGAAGAGTACAGATTCAATGACCATTCTTTAAACCAAAGCACGTGACGTTAGATCATAATCATAAACAAAAGAAAGTGATGTCAGATCATTATCATTCTCATTATCTATTTTCTAAACATTCCTCAAATATATTTTGCTCCATCTTTTGAATGATATTAGTTACCATTCAAAACGTTTTTGAATGGGAATATATATAGTTATATATTTATACTATGTCCCTTCCCATTCAAAATCGTTTTTATTCAACTTTATATTGATGTACACAAAGTCCATCAAGGCGTTTACTTTACACTATAAAATAATATGGGTACAAATTTCACCAGCCCGAGGGTAATTATATTATGTCCAACCAACTTTGGACAATATTTTTACCCACTGCGATGCGGAAAGCATATTGTCCAGTAAGGATGAAAATAAGCAGTAATTACTTTAGAATGGGAAATTTTTTTCATCAAATTGTATTTTAAAAATATTCCCAAAGAAATGCCCGAAGTTGATTGGACACATATTTACCCTCGTGGCACATATTTAGCCAATATCTTTTAGCGTGTACTGCGTATATATAGGGACAAATAACGTGAATTAGGAGTTGGAAAATATTTTAGATGATCTACTTTCAGGAAAAAAAAAACGTTTGTTTGCCCCTGACATACTTTCCATCTTGAATCAAATAAGTGACCATGTATCCGAACGAACATGGATTATTGAATCAATATTAGGCGAGTCCAAGTCCGTGATAAAATGTGGCGTCGGGAGCAATGTTTCACATCAAAATCAGATCATAATCATGTGAAACGTGAGCTAATACGATGATGCAGGAAGGCTAATTGAGTGCTGAAGGTGAAACTTTCTCTCGACCTTGCACATTTCAGGTTCCACTGGAATGTAAAGGTCTTGTAACATCAACACGGAGGGTCAACGCGTCTTTAAATTAGGGAAAGAACAGCATGAACGAAAAGGGAGAGGTCGCATGATCTAATAATTACACAAGTACGTGGGACTAACATGATGGCGTCCAGACAAGAAACAGTGATCAGGGTCCTTCGAAAGACCATTCACTGCAAGCCCTCATGACAATACATAGTTACAAGGGGTTGGGGCAGGTGATGGAGTGAAATACTCCCTCTCTCAACTCAGTCAACAAAATTGGCAGTCTCCGATTCTTGTCTGAAAATTGAAAAGCTGAATAATAATTTTATACATGATGGTAAAAAGTTATCCCCCCAGAAAGGAACATACAACGGATTTAGATGGGCGAGGCGTAAAGAGAACAATTTCACTCTGGAAACCATGAAAAGTAACAAAATAATTTGAAAACCAGAAAGTGAATGAGATGAGATGAAAAGGAATACAAATTGTCAGCATAGCTTCGAAGAAGCGTTTATAGGACATCATCAGTATTATCCAGTATAAACCCGACTCCGTCAAGATTGCTTGCTTGCTTCCCATTGGCTACAAGTTGACTTCCATTGTTGAGGTCAGAACCACTAATCATACACCTCAAGCATCATGTCAGTTGCTCAGTTCTCACCTACATTATGACATAGTTCATTTTTAATCGCACGAATTACAGCTTCCTGTAACTGCAGAGTGATGGCTTAAAAAAAAATCATCATGTATGATATAGTTGTCATGGTTGTGTTAGAAATCTCTATCATAATCTGTATAATAGGAGGGATGTGTTCCTAGGGAAATCAGACGGATGACAGAATGGGGGTCCTCGTGTGAAATCACCCTCTTAATGGCATGTTAATGAGGCAGTGGTGTAAACAGTAGCGATGATTACCTTCCTGACCTTACCTAATTGATCATCAATCTACAAATAAAATGACCCAGAAAATAAATCATGGAATAAGTTCAAAGTTCAGTTGAACACCCTGCAATAGTCACTTCAGGGTTGACAAATGCTCCATATCCGTCGTAAAAATAACAAGACCATTGGCATGGCTGGGTTGACAACAGGGGAGAGAAAGAGAGAAAGAGAGAGAGAGAGAGAGAGAGAGAGAGAGAGTGGGAGAGGGAGGGGTGGGATATAAAGACAGCGTGGAAATTAGGCGCAAATATTCTAATTTAGTAATGATTAGCGCCTCTAAACCCATAACCAACCAACCAACCACCCGGAAGACAAAGTATAAAATAAAACAAAAATTTGAAAAAAAAAAATAAAATAAGGAAGAAAAATGACGACAAAGAACATTTGAAGGATGAGACAGAATATTATAACTGATTGAAAATAAAGGTCTACAGAATAGAGAGCTTTGCATCAATTAACATGCCATGCTCATCTCTATCTGGTCATATTTCATTTTGGATGTTACTTCAAAACAGATGTATTTCATGCAGAGGGTTATTCCCCAGCTACAATTTATCACTTACAAGACAGGGCATACAGATGAAATATCACCCAATAGAATTGTCAAGGTAAACGGCATGTACTTCATAATTCAGGTATAGAAAAGGGATATAAAATCAAGTACATATTGAAAACCTAAAAAGCATGAAAAAATGACAGTTCTGTGGTAATAAAGAACATCAGTAGTTTCAACAGATCCAGGAATCAGGTATTGTACTGGTCTCAAAGAAGTGTAGAATAAGGGCTTCTTTGCTACTGTGACCGTATTTAGCCACATCTGGGAAGTAGCCGAAAAGTCGCAACAAATCAAACAAAATTGACTTCAAACATGAAAAAAAAAAAACAAACTTAAGACAAAAAGAAATTCCCTTCCGTATAGACATGCATAATTTTCAGTGATAAAGATATTTTTTATACTATAGTCCATTAACTTGAAAATGACCCACACAAGAGTACCAGACAGAATCAAAATGCAAATTGAAATAACCACAGAGTAATTGAAACTTATCCTGTTGTTGATACTCCATTGCTTACGATAACGAATATTTCATTTTTGTTTCTTTTGCAGAGCCTAATGAGACGAGTCATGATTTAGCATTTCATTTATTTGTTTTCGTTGATGCTTAGAAGTTATTATCGAATGATACTGGTGATACTATGGTTCACCGTGAACATGGTGAACATGGTGAGTGAAGTCTTACGCGAGAAAGGAGGGGGGTCATGATGCCTTACAAACTTTGCGAAATAGAATGAAGAGACTGAGATATCCTCTTTCGTTTAAAATATATTTAATAGAAGGCAGGAATCACATATAATTCTCGCACATTCTCCCCCCCCCTTTTAAAAGATTTTGTGTACAACTTATGAAGTGTTTTGTCTTTTGTTATACATGTCTTACTCATTGACGATCATTTGTATATGCTATAGTAATGATTGGTTCCAATAAAACATACAAAAAAAAGTTTATCAACTCTGACCTCCTAGTTTAGTGTTTGCAGTATTCTCAAGGTCAACTTAGCTTACACAACACAACGAAATCATCAATATCAAATGAATAAACACCCCATAGATAACTTGTAACCTTGTATTCGATTCCCATCTTTGATTTCTACGCCATTCAATGTTTTATAGATGTCTCTTATATTTAAGGTCCAGTAGTCTTGAACGTGGTTTGCTCGATGTTAAAGTGTGACGATAAATATTGACAGACGCGTCTGAACTAACAAACTAGGGTCTCGGCTCTGCTTGTTTAGATTTTCAACAAAAAGAATGTCACAATGTTTTATTTTTGCATTCTGTGTGCTCCTTCAGTCACGCCGTATCGATTTGAACAAATATCAATAGCAAACTGGTAAAAACTGAAAAGTCAGCGGATTGATTTACTCGAAGCAAAACCAATGAAACATAACGAGGTAAACGGTAAGGAATTTGTAATTTAATCACGCTATCACTTCCTCTTGAAATGTATGATAATTCTGCTTGTACATTATTACTGGGATGTTTAGAATAAGATTCTAGCAGAAGCCAACAAGCATGACAAGCAATCGCTACACTTGAATGTATTCAGAGGTATTTGTAAAGAATTTTTTTTTAACAGAGGAAGCTTACTACAGTAACTGTTGGGAGTTCCCCTCTTGAAACTTGAGCATTTCCGTAATAATTTATTCATTTAAAAAGATTATTGCACGCTTTGATATAAATAAATCATAATGGCGGCTAGATTTGCAATGAACATACGTTTCAGAAGTGAGAAATTATTTCAGAAGCGGGTTAACTACATTCTAAAATTAAAAGAATATAGGATTTGCAGAAACATCAGGTGAAGAAAGGAGAAGATGAAGCGTTTAACGACCCCCCCCCCCCCCCAAAAAAAGAGACTTGATAAGGTAATGGCAGACAAGGGTTCAAGGTTTGGCCTTGATGTCGGACTCTCAAAGGTGCAGTTATTAAAAACTTACATCTGACTGCCATGACTTTAGAAGTGAACAAAGCATAAAGGTTATTAATGCCACCATGGGATACGGTGCAGGGGTCAAGAACAAAACCGTCTGACATCAAAGATATTACTCATACAAGAGCCTTCACAGTTTACGCAGAAGTCATCCATTTGTAAATCATATCATAATCATCATGGTTTTTATCATTTAAAATAGAAAATGTTATATTTCAATATTAAGGCTTTATATAACCGCACACCTGTGTGGAGTGATAATAATATATAAGATTTGTAAGGCGCTAAATCCACTTGGAAATCAAATGCTCATATGATTCCCTTTTGAAATTATCCCTTAGTAAATTTAAGTCATTTGTGAGACAATCATTTTCATCTTTCATTGAAGGTATACCTCGCATAATAAAAAAGGGATATATCACGTAGATGCTTAAAATCATCGACTTCGCATTTTAATTTTCTTTTCTAAGGAATAGCATCATAAATATTATGAATATACTATCACAATATAACTATCTTTCTGTTCTTAATAATCTATTCATGAATGGTTCCCACTACGCTGACAAACATACCTCGTATACTATCAGCATACTAACAGTATGCTATCAATGTAGCAATATTAAATCACACCAAGAGCACAAGTTCATTTTTTCAAATACAACAGTACTTGGAAGGTTAAAATCTGAAGAAAAAAAACACACACAAAAAAAACGGGGAATTACGTTGAAAGTGAACCTTCAAGTCACTGTGTTCCACTGGGTACGCAAAGGCATTCGTACGAAGCAAAGATAATGCTGCTAACGGAAATGCAAGTTAAAAACCATATTTCTTTGTGTGTGTTTCTGCTCAGAAATGATATTTTGATGGACCTTAACCAACTTCCCACTGGAACTAGATATGGCTCCGTATAAAACATATGAGGAATAGGAGAATTCAGTAGTCAACATATTAAATGTATATGCCAAAAAGAACATGCTTTGAACTGAATCAAAGAGCAGCTTGTCAAAAGTTACGTAAACCAGGAAAATAACTGTAAGACCTTTATTCAACCAGGAAAATAATTGTAAGACCTTTTTTCAACCAGGAAAATAACTGCAGTTCCTAATATTCAACCAGGAAAATAATGCAAGACCTTTATTAACCGGTGATTCTAAATGCAGTATCCCAGGTGGCATTTCATTTATTTGCTATAATAAAAAATAATACATTTTAGACAACCCCATTTAGGTCTCAGTGATCAGATAAACATTTAAGACATGAACCCTTTGTTGAGGTTCAGTCTATTTGTGCCAATAAAACAAGACTGCGTCACAGACTCCTGTGTCTCAAAAAAGTTTTCAAGAAAATGTGCTTATGATGTAAGACAAAATCCTACCTTTGTAACTGCAATGGGATTACAGAGTTTATGATTACAAGTAACGCAAAGATTCAGAGGTGGTTCTTTGGGGTTACTTTCAAACCTACTTGTGTCTAGACCAATCGAATGGACAACGAGTCTCAATGTTGCACAAGTGTTTGAAACGATAATTCAGGGCCATTGGTTAACATTCAATAGGGAAAACGTATGGGATCCTCAGGTCCTCTGTCTTTACAAACCTCACGTATGATCTGAAGATATACAACTGAAGTCTGTTACTGACTGAAACTAATGACTTCACTCTATATGAGACTAAAATACCCTTATACTTTATACCTATACCTATACCTGTATACCTGGGCACCGTTTCATGAAAGTTGTCAGCACTGACAAGTTGTCAGTCACTGCCAGTTACCATAGTAACAGTCAGTGATCAATGCTTCTCAGCCAATTAAAGCCAAGGATTTTACTGAAATTGTCAGTGACTGACAACTTGTCAGTGCTGACAACTTTCATGAAACGGTCCCCTGTATAGAATTCATAAATCATCGGGGGGTGGATTACTGTGGGTTTTCCCCTACACAGGAAAAGAAAATAATTACTTGAGTTTTCAAGCACAACGCACCCATTAAGAAGACACGTAATGATGTATATTTGAAATAGAGAAATTATAGCAAAACAATCTTTTTCAAACTTGGGAAATTGATGCAAAATCATTGTGACATAAAATCAAGGATGGTCCAGAGGTCATCGAAAACGATAATCATTATAACTGTAAAACCAGTCAACGTAGAGATGTGGATCCGAGGAATACCGGGAAAGGGCGCCAAAGGCCCAATACCACAAATCGGTCAGCAACATCAATATCCAATAACAGCTCTACATAGACGGTTTTAAAGTTATAGTGATTACATATTTACGTGTGATATCAAAGCAACCCTTAAGCATTGTTAGGTGCCTTTATAATTCCAGGTACCTCTTGTTTTCTCACAAGTATCCCATTTTTAGGTAGCAGCTGGTCTATTACTACACCGTGTGACGGATCATTACCCAACACTACATGTCATTATTCATTCATTCTCACACTCGGAAACCTCTAGCTTTATTCAAGGCGTGATCTTCACAATTTTATACGAAAATAAATTGTGTATTTTCTTATATTTATCAGTAACGTTTACCTAAGTAGGTGATGAGTAGATGAATACAGGAGGAGCTGCGAAGGCGAATTATAAATACGTTCACATACGGGGTATATTTTCTTGAAGGCGAAATTTGAGGTGGATCGATATTAACTGAACTTTGAGAAAAGACTATATATTTGTCTCGACAGGCAGGTCGAACTAATTCAATTTATAATATTCAAATAGCATCATGTATACTATTTTTCAATGGGCTCTTGGTAGATAGAGCATATAGGCCTACAACACAAAAAAGAAGAAAAGCTCTAGTGATGGATTGGAGGGGGGGAGCAGCCTGAGGTGGTACGAATGACCTATATTTTTTTTTTAAATCCAGATGAATTATTGAAGCAGTGTACTGAGTCAGGAGAGCATAACATCAATACTGTTTTCACACTGCCGAAACGGAATATCCATGCCGTTATATTTCATGACGCTTCACTTTCAAAACGCTTCCAAAACGCTTCTGGTTTCTGTTCACACTGAACCAATGAAGTCCGTTTTGAGCGAAAGCGTAATATTACGGTGTGAGAGAGTGCGGAAATACGTCATTACCCACCATGCATTTTGCTATCTCTAGCTGTATGATTTTTTGGTTTTATTTGATATATGTAACAAAACAAATCAGTTATTCAGAATAAAAAGTATAATTATTACTTAACTTATTGCAATTTGTTTAAATTTACTGAATAATTATTTTTTTTATTTGTATGTATAGTTTAATTTTTAAACTCATGTACGAATGCTAACGCATTTGTTTCTTCATACATGATTCGTGTCCATGCAGCTAGTAGCGTCGAACGTACGCTGCACTGCCATGCCGATCCATGCAGCTCGCTAGCGCTGCGATCGAAGATACCTACGCTTTCACTCGTTTCCCGCATTTTCCAGGTTTTATAAAGCGTCATATTTGGAATATTCCGTTTTCAAAACACCTCAAAACCTAGTGATAGACCTCACACGTAGATTGCGGAATATTTGATTCCGTTTTCAAATATGACGCTTTGCCGAGTGTTCATACCAAAGCGTTTTTTTTCAAAAAACGCTTTTATTCCGTTATATTTGTTTGGTGTGAAAGTGGTATTAGTGTATAAATATGCCAAGGTATATTTGAAGTAGATATTTAAAATGTTGACTGATATGATTGCGATAATGAGCTAAGTAGCGGCTGCTACTAATATTAAGTATGCAGGTAATGTAGTGGTGGTAGTGGTATTGTAGAGGTAGTAGTAGTGGTAATCGTGGTAGTGGTGGTAGTGGTGGTAGTAGTGGTAGTAGTGGTAGAAGTGGTAGTGGTCGTAGTAGTGGTCGTGGTAGTGGTCGTAGTGGTCGTGGTAGTGGTAGTCGTGGTAGTGGTCGTAGTGGTCGTAGTAGTGGCCGTGGTAGTAGTGGTAGTAGTAGTGGTAGTCGTGGTAGTGGTCGTAGTGCTCGTAGTAGTGGTCGTGGTAGTGGTCGTAGTGGTCGTAATAGTAGTAGTCGTGGTAGTGGTCGTAGTGGTCGTAGTAGTGGTCGTGGTAGTGGTCGTAGTGGTCGTAGTAGTGGTCGTGGTAGTGGTCGTAGTGGTCGTAGTAGTGGTCGTGGTAGTGGTCGTAGTGGTAGTGGTCGTGGTAGTGGTCGTAGTGGTAGTAGTGGTCGTGGTAGTGGTCGTAGTGGTCGTGGTAGTAGTGGTCGTGGTAGTGGTCGTTGTGGTCGTGGTAGTGGTCGTGGTAGTAGTAGTAGTGGTAGTGGTCGTGGTAGTCGTGGTAGTGGTCGTGGTAGTCGTAGTAGTAGTAGTAGTGGTAGTAGTAGTAGTCGTCGTCGTGGTAGTAGTAGTAGTAAAGAGAAGGAAGCTGGAACAGAGAATTTCAAGAAAATAGTGTATAGTTGTTTTAACAGTGTTGTGTTGTGGTGGTGATCGTGGTTGTGGTGGTGGTGGCAGTAGTCGCAGTAATAGTGCTGGTTGCATCGACGGTGGGTGTTTGTCGTAACTTTTTTTAAACACATGATGGGAAAGGTACAAGTGTAAAGATGAGAAGTAATGCATGAGCAGTTCCTTCCTCGATATTGGGATTCCATTAGATTCACAAATTCAATCTCAATTCAATGCAGTATAATTCACTTTCAGGGAAATTCCGGCAGCATATTATGGGTTATTATCGACAGGGGTTCATGGAAAGAAAATGGAATTTCTTTCACAACAGTCTTGAGATCAAGGACGATAATAATGGGGTAAAAATTCTAGAGGATCATTGAAGAATTGTTGAAAAGAAGCTCCGTGACTTTATGATCACATTGTATGCAACCTTTGTTGTGAACTTATGACCGCTAATAATAGGATTCATTTGAAGTTGAAATTGCATAGTGGCCGATTTTGAAATAGGTCACTAAGCTAGCTAGCAAATAGCCCCAAAACTTCTTCTTTGAATTTATAACCAGAAAATTAAGCATGATAATACGATTCCATATTCATTTTTCATAACAACCATCCTAATTGTGGGTGTTGTCATAATTACGGCTAAATGATACGACATATATGAAATATGACGATAATGATGCATCCCTTTATTTCCTTCCACGTAATGTCAATTATAGTAGAAATAGCAGTACGTGAAGTATTGATTATAGAGGCAGTAGTAGTAGTAGTAGTAGTAGTAGTTTTTAGCAGTAGCAGCAGCAGTAGTGGTAGAAATAATCGTAGTAGTAGTAGTAGTAGTAGCAGTAGCAGCAGTAGTAGCAGCAGCAGTAGTAGTAGTAGTAGTAGCAGTAGTAGCAGTAGTAGCAGTCGTAGCAGCAGTAGCAGCAGTAGCAGTAGTCGCAGCAGTAGCAGTAGTAGTAGTAGTAGGAGCAGCAGTAGTAGTCGTAGTAGTCGTAGCAGCAGTCGCAGCAGTAGTAGCAGAAGTAGTATTAGGAGTAGCAGCAGTCGCAGCAGTAGTAGGAGTAGCAGCAGTCGTAGCAGTAGTCGTACTAGTCGTCGTAGTCGTCGTAGTCGTAGTAGTTGTAATAGCAGTCGTAGTAGTCGTAGCAGTAGTCGTCGTAGTCGTCGTAGTCGTAGTAGTAGTCGTACTAGTCGTCGTAGTCGTGGTAGTCGTGGTAGTCGTAGTAGTCGTCGTAGTCGTCGTAGTCGTCGTAGTCGTCGTCGTCGTCGTTGTAGTAGTAGTAGTAGTAATAGTAGTGAAAATGGAAGATTATAGTAGTATGGCTGTCGTGGTGATATTTCTACTGTATCACTTATCAGCAAGAGGGAGAGAGAGAGAGAGAGAATAAGGTATTTTGGAATACTTGTTGGATGAGTGACAGAGTTTCATATGATACAGTGGACAATATCTTCAACTCTTTAAGTTACCAAAAAGCCCTTTGGATTGACATGTTTTCTATTAATATCGGACCAACGGTGACTTGTCTTAGCTTAGGGCAATGATCTCCCGCTAGTATGGAGTTCACTACCAGTGCGTTCAGGTCTCTCACAGGAACCTACTATGTGTACTGATGTATAAGTTTCATCTTACTTCATTTCTCCTCTCATCCATTCTTCATCCCTTGTGTTCAGTAGGAAGGGAGAAGGGGGAGGGTGGGGTGAACTAGAGAGTTGCAGTGAGGTAGCGCATAGCCTTCTGCATAGAGCTATTGTCTCGCCATGGGGAGATATGAGGTTCGAAAACAGAGCCAATGTTTGTTTGTTTTTTCTTCGGCAGTAACGGATGTCTTTTCACATGCTGCAGACTTGCTAATAATAATAATGATAATGATAATAAACATTCCCCATGCAGCAAACAAAGTGTGTGAGGTGTTCATTTGGGATTTTATACCTCACTATTACAATCGTTTGAAAAAAAAACAAGAACAAAACAAATGTCGGGCAGTCAGATAGCTGGCGGCAGTCTGCGTATGCTGGCGCAGGTTGCGTTGCGCACCTCACTCTGTCCATTAAAACAATCACTTCACTTCCACCATTTAAATCTCTATCTCTATTTTCCTCTTTTTTTACCCTACTTCTTCATTCCCTTTTTTTAACCTCAGCCCCACCGAGAGATTTTTATTCTTGTAATACCTTGAAATCCTCTCACTGTTGCTTAGTACATAGTGTAGCGCCTAATAAGACCTACGACAAAGGGATGAATACACACTACCAACTATTCATCACCCGAGGTGAATAGAAAAGTTTCCTATAATTCATCCACTGGTCCTATGTTGAAGTGCTTACGCCTACTTAAAGGTACTATTGAACTTTTGAGAGCACTTTACCTCAAACAAATAGAAAGGTGACCGAAAGTGGTATTTTAAGTCGAAATAGAAGAATGCAGTAAATGTGATAATATACCATCATTCATCTGACGAATTTGTTTATTGTAAAAATGCATTTAGTAATTCATGGGGGGGGGGGGGGGTGCATGCACGTGTCCTCATCAAAGGAACATGGGTGTCAATTAGCGTCAAACCATTCTTCGAAATAATGAACAGTTTCGACTACACTATAGCTGATTCATACACACAATATTATTTCATTTTATTCTTGTCTTTTTATATTCAACTTAGAGCAAAATTATATGAAACTTCAAACACAAAATCACGTCATACTGTTTCATTGTACGGCTGATATTTAGATGTAGTTAAGTGTCCCAATGGAAGTGTAAGCTACGTATCCTGCTTGCGCCTTCGCCACTGGTTCGTTTATTCCAAATCCTCCCACCCCCTTCTCCTACTGTGTTCAATGTGACGCCCAATACAATTTTTCTTTTTCATGGATTAAAAGTAGCTGACATGCAGTAAATAAAAAGGCATTACTTGAAAAGAAGATCATCCCTTTAAAATGCAATTTTTTGCTCTGTCAGAAAGGTCTTGTTACTCAGAGCCTTTATTAATCCGTTACAGAAGAAAATCGACAAACAAAGGGGCATTATCACCTTGCTATGGGTGATTAGAACTGAATGGCATTCCCTTTTAATTCATTGCTGTATCGAGAGCCCATGATAGGCCTAGTAGTACTGGAATCTCTTTTTCTACAGTTAATCCACAGAGTGTCTCCCAGGAAACAAAATAGAAATCCTATAAGTTGTCAAACTAAAAGGGTTATATGGAAACCTATAACTGTGCTCTTGTGACTAGTTAAGGATCACCATGAGGACCTTAAACTTTCAATGAGAGAGTCTTTTTCTCGTGCTTGAGGGTAAAGGATTGTCAACAATTGTAGATAGTGCACCCCTGACTCTATCCGACAAGTATAAGAAAGACAGCTCTCCACACCAATACGTTGCATATTGTAACACCAGGCTATTGTCTTTTACAATGTATAGAGCTTGGTAAGGCGTTCACTCCCTTCCACGATTACTATAAGCTTTCACTTTGGGCGTTGAATGGACGCCAATGTTCTATTCCTATACGTAGGGGACACATAATTTTACGGGAAAAATCTCTTTTTTTCAATTCAGGGAAACATTCAATTTCTTCCACTTGACTTGCAGGAGTCAATCATTTTTTTTTTCCATTTGTGTACAGTTTATACGTAGTAACATAATATATTACAATAACATACATCAAGGAAGAAGGCGAGGTCCCTAAAAGCGAGTGCTTGTGACGGGCTCGCCTGAACAACTTATTCAAAGAAACATTTAATTCGACAGATGCGAGTGCATTATGTAATAGCCGGTGTAAATACACATCTTTTTTAGATCGTGAGTAACGTAAAAGTAAAAGCCACCGACAAGACTGTCATTGATTCTGCAAACAGGAATGAGGAAGATGAAGTAAGCGACTAGCGAGGCAGCGTACGTAGCCTACTGCATAGAGCAGTTGCCTCGCAATCATTAACAATGGGGAGATTTTGGGTCCCAAACGCGGATTGTGAAATAAGAGTCCAACAAAGAAGTTTTTCAGTTTAGTATAGCTCGATCATGAACTGTCTTAAATGTTGCTTTCCCCCTCCCATAATTTTCGGTAGAGAATGTACCATTTCTTTGATATTATCATTTCGCATTCATGTCACCATGGTCACTGTCCAAAAAATTGCTGACAATTTTTTTGTGTGTGGGGGAGGGGGGGGGGGTTTCTCTTTTTCTATTTCTTAAGGGGGACATACCCTACTGTGTCCCCAACCCTTATTTATTTTTCTTTTTTGGGGGGAGGGCTGTCCCCCGTCCCTCCCCCGAATGACGCCCACGCATGTCCAAGCATTAACATTATCATGAGTACATCTACCTCTCGCTGCATGCTGGTCTAAATCAAAGCTCGTTCACCATCTGGCTGAACGTTAATATGACCTCCTTTTGACATATATGCATGGTTATGTAAATTATCATTACTTTCCAGTGAAAGGATATTTTCTTTTCTTTTTGTTTTCCTGCACCATTCACTAAAATGGCTACATCAGAGGAGGAAACAACGCCACTCTCTCGTGATCAGAAGACGAGAAAGAGTGGACGAACGACGCCGACAGACGTGACACTGAAAAATTCTAAAGTTCACATGCATTACAGGATTTAAGCAGCACTAATTAGAAAATGGTCGTCCGGGAATTCGGTAAAAATGTAAAAAAGGTGATGAGATAAGAGGGTTAAGTGCCACATGATATCCCGAAATGTAATGTAAATAAGGAGGTAACTCCATTGTAAAGAATCCACCTGTCTCTTCCCTTGCCTTATTTCAAGGGGCTCCACAAACTACAAGCAATGCTTTTTAGTGGATCCCTCCATTTTCGTAGAATCTAAAAATTTCTTTTAATTATCTATTTATATGTATAATTATCAAGAAAAAAAAGAAGAAAATGTATATATTTTATTTCATATTTTTCTGTAATTATACCTAAGCAATGTCACTGTTTTCCTTTCTTTCTTTTGGAAATGAATGAACATGAATTTGAATTTGATTTTTTTAATTTGAATTAAAAATGAAATTGCCACAGATACAGGTGATGTATTGGGCACGTGTCCCCCCCCCCCCCCTTCCATCGAATGGTTATAGGGTGAGAGAGGGAAAGAGAGGAAAAGTGGGGAAAAGCTGGAGAAGAGAGAGAGGGACAAATTGAGGATTAAATACCCTTAACAATAATTTATTTTTCTAAAATAGTAGGGCTATGCACCCCCCATAGCGCCCTTGCATGATTTTACATGAGATTAATTACTTTTCACACTTTTCGAATATCCCATTCATTTCAGAGGACGTTAATGAGAACTGAACTATGTATATACGGTGATTATCACAATGCTATCTCTACTACCGCTTCTATAGATTGATTGATTACTTTCTAATCCATTCTCATATAATAATTATCCCTTGTTTATATGACTGATTTGAGAGAGGATGAAATGAATTAAGCGAATGTAATTAGATGATCGTATCAACACGCAGTGCATACTGTGCATTCATCATCAAGGTTCTATTCCTATGATGCAATGGCCATCAGTGGAAAAAAAAAAGTTTCCACGTATAGGTTATGTTATGAGGTGTTAAGCCTACTGTTAATTGGATTATCTGGCTCAGCTGGCTCAGGATCAAGTACTGGCCGATTCTGACTTCCTTATCATTCATTTACTTTCAACATCTCTCATCTACACTGTAAACCTCAAGCAAACCACGAAACTTGAGCTGTTAAAGTTCATTAGTAATTCTTGTATACGATCAAGTTTGTCATGTTTGTGTACTAATAATGCGTATGTGAATAGCTACATGTTCACCACGTTCACAGTAATGGTTCTGTACTTTGCGTTGCATTCAACTTTCAAATGCAGAAAGGTGTTCAGACTAATTAAAGTTTACTCAGGTACATTTCCTTGGTTGGGTGAGGCGTTTGGTTGACACCAAGATATTGCTCTGTCCACCAACATCATAGTGATGATGTTTCATCATCTTTCATCATGGTATGGTGGTTATCTCCTGAGGTCTTACACCACTCCTCCCTCATCACACCTACTTCAGATGATCCACTTTCATCGGATTATTAGTTGTTGAAAGGGAGCAAAGGGTATAGCAAAGGGCTGGTAAATTAAAGTTAAGTAAAGTAAAGCTTTCCAGCCCCCTAAATACATTGATAAAAAAGTTCTTGAAAGAAATAAAAAGAAAGAAAAAATAAATGGAATCTTAGAAGGAGGAGGGGTTTCGTATAACGAATAAAACGGAGATAAATTATTTCCAATGAAGTGCTCAAACCAAAATAGCAGGCTCCCATGGATAAAAGCAAAATCGTATATGAAATGTTCTCTGAACTTAAGGAGCAATTTACGGTAGCATTTTAACTCATTTTAACTCTCAAATTTTTAGCTCAGGTGAAAAAACTGCAACACACAGACAAGCTGATGATGATGAAGACCAGACGATAATGATGAAGATGATGAAGATGATGATGATGATGATGAAGTGAAAAGTATGGATCGTGTATTTTATTGCCGTAAATCACCGCACAAGCATGTTCTTTGTTATTTAATTCTCAAGTAGAGACTGACAGGGGCCTTTATCATCAGGGGTTATCCCTCCCCTCCCCCATCCCGGGCAGGTCTTCAAGACGCCACCGTGAGCATCTCATACCACCAGGGAGGATTCACCAGAGGACATGAGAACACAAAATGTTAATGACATAATCACATTAACCTGGAGTTTAGCTCCCATGACGGAGATGGTATCAACGAGTAGGTTCCCGTGACGGAGCATGGATGTAAGCCTGTCATCTTCAATGCTTCATCTTGTCAGATGAAGATGACTTCACACCATACCACACCAAACTCTTCACCACCATGTCTCCTCCAACATGCTCACAAGAACAAGTTCACCAGCATGCCACCTTCGCTTAACACCATGAACACATATGGTAAGCAAAATGTGATCTCACCAAGTCACAACCTGTTTAAAGGTAAACTGCTGTGTTGCCAACGTCATGGGATTTGTTACAATAGCTTTGTCAAATTTCAAAAAGGTTACTTTAAAATTCGTTCTCTTCGAATTTCACATTCTGTCCTAAGGCTCAGGTTTGTGAACCAATTATATTAATTTCCTTGTCAATATTTAAGTCATTTTCTTGAACTTTGTCTTCAACAGAAACACAGCACCACAGACAGACTGACTCTAAATTTTCTGCCTAGACCTCCATCCAACAATTCAATTCTCAATAACTATTGATTAGATTAATCAAAATGTGGAAAAACTACCTTTCGAAGAAATAAATCAAAGACGTGACTCGCGGTGATTGCATGGGAAATAGTTAAAGCTTTCACAGATCCGTTTGATTGTTTTTATTGTTTCTTGCATAAGGAAATTCTAACGATACTTTTCTAAGAATGATACAAGATATATGATTCTACTGCCTATACGTTGCATTAAATTAGTGGTATTTTTTTGATGACTCAACCTATATACTATGACATTCCACAATTAAACAGAGCAGAGTTACATCCAAAGGAAATTCTAGAAATCCACTTCCTCACACTTTCTTTAACCCTTGTCATACAATACTACATCTCTGCTATGGTATGAATCTTGTTTTCCGCTGCACTTTTAGGGAAATCATTGAGACGATCAAGCTGTGTGTGCCAGAATAAAATCTATTATTAAGCAAATAATGGTCAGTGATAAATACCCCTTTTATTCGAGTGGTAATTACTTCCAACTTTTAACAATAGTTATTCCATGCGAGTGCACTGTGTCTGCAGACAACAGAATCTCTCACGCAATACACAAGGAAACGATTAAACTGCTGACGTATGGCATGAAAGGGAATAAGAAGAAAAGCGTCTTCGTTTATTTTAGCCACAGCTGCTTTTATTTCGGTTTTTTACAGGCCCTTTATAATTCACTTTATCAAAGAACCATTCGTGACAGGTCAGATATCTGAAAGATATCAAATGATGTTAAAGAAATTCCTTTACACAATTACCAATCTCAGATTAATCTTCTGCTTAAGAGAAATTTTGAATTACATCCCACTTTACCAACGAGTAATACGTAGGTTTCCTCCATTTTCTTTCTTTCTTTCTTTCATTCTCTTTTCCTCTTGATTTGACTGAAAATAGAGGCGGGAATGAATAAGATTTGTTGCATTGAATCTTATAGTGAATCTTCTTTCCAAGGGAGCATTTGAATCATTCAGAAAACTTTTATCACATAGGCGAGAAAGGGACAGAAATCCTTGATGATTAATATGTAGGCTTACGAAATATGTACAACCAAAAGATAGACATTATCTGAGCATGTTACATAACTTGTACAGAAAATAAATATTCATACTAAACAAGAATACATTATCGTTGTGTTTACTATATCATAATGATGATATATATATATATATATATATATATATATATATATATATATATATATATATATATATAAATATATGAAAGTATAGTTCAATATCTACACAGATTTGCCTACTCTCTTACAAAAAAAAAAAAAAAAATAAGTTGTGTGTTGTTAACTGCACAATACTTGTACATTCAACAAATAATGTTGAAATATCAGTCAATAGGACACCCAGCACAGGATGAAGACAGCATAAGCCCCCCCCCCCCCCCTCCCCCTCCACGTTCACAAGCCTCAAAATATATAAATAAATTTGGAGGGGGGAAAATCGCGCGTGGGGGTTCCAAGATACATGATACGGAAGTCATTTTTAAAACTTCTAATTTCACAGACTAAGCCCAGATATGAACCTGATATTAAAGTTCATTTTCGTCTACATCCGGTATTTTATTTACATGAGCAGGTTAGCCTCAATGTAAACATGAGATATGAAATTTTATCAGTGATCTCGTTAGATCAGAGATGTCAGATCTTCTGTGGGATATATTTAAAGGCGTCAAATTATCAAAATAGAATGACCATGGCAGTGTTTATAACAATAACTGCTCCTCGAACGCTGAGAATGCAGCCAGTGCGAAGACCATTCAAGTAGCTTTGTCGTTCTTTGGTAGTTGAGCAACTAATAATACCTAAAAGCCTGTATACCTTCACCTTTACAATGGCATACAAATACAAGAGCATTGTCCCTGATTGTAAGCAGGTATTCGATTCCCTTTTTGCATGAGGCATTCGTTTCGAGAAATCATGAATAAGGAAATGAGTTTTGGTTCAGGTTAACTTTTTGTACGTAGAGTCCTCTGAGGCACTTTGAAATACATGTAGAGGAACTGTTCAGAAGCAGTGTAAAACGCTTTTCGAAGTTCACATGGAGTACACGGTGAAATCTTTTAAAAATGTTAAAAATGTAGGACCTTCAAATTTGACGGAAGTGATACATATATGTGTGGAAAAATAGCCTCAACTAAAACTAATATTGTGTGTTGCTATTTGCTTAAGATATTTTGACCCAGCTGTTTTGAGTCTAAATCCAAAATGAAGTGCTGCTAATGGTTATTTGCTGCTTGGTATGTATAGCAGTACATGTAACAGTATTAATAACTATTTACTACGGATATAATTATTAGGATGGCTGTATTCTGACAGTCACCGGCAAAACAAAGCTTTGGGTAAAAAATTAATAATAATGACTAACTTACAGGCCTTATTCCAGTCTGACATAAAAACCTCTAGCTGCTACATCTACGATGTCCCGTCTCTGCCCCCTACTCACCCCCCCCCCCCCCTCCCACCTCCATTGAAGGCCATCCTGTCCAGTAACACAGCCTCCTTTTCTCCATTTTGTTTTATTCTTAATACAATTCATAAATCATCGGATTTATTCCTTCTAACCTCTTGTATATTAGGTGCTTAAGTGCTATACAAGATCGAAGTGATTATGACATTTCTTCAATATGCGAGTGACATTTATAGACACTGAAACGCGTGACAACGTAAGGGGCTACATTCTTTCTGTTGATATCATTGTTTCATGTTCACTCAAATTGAAAGGATGTTGTGAAGATCTATTTTCTGAGTCATTTACTACCGATATGATAAAAATACGACATGACAAGAGGAAGTAACTGTGAATTAATTAAAACCAAAAAATGAACGAATCAACCTGTTGATTAGCACAGTGAAACCCACAGGATTACAACTAGACATGGGCCTCGGCTTACCGCATGCATAACATTCCAACATTCTCACCCGCAGAAATCATAAAGGGCCCCATTAATAAAAGCATTATTACTACACAATGTAGAAGAGCGTACTTGGAAGAGATAATATTTGGATGATAATGATTTCTTTGATTGTTTGGTAGGTGCGTCCACTCTTTTATTTTGTTATTGACGATAGGCCTATAAGGTAAATGATTATTACAATAAGGTGGGCAAAGTCCCTTTATAACGGGGGAATATTAAGGGAAATCTTCATGTCCTTGAGGGTTCATTATACGTTAAGATATTGATGCATAATCATAGTTAGGAACTTGGGGCGTACTTCTTGTACAGGTAAATGTTATAAGAAGTAACTCATCCCTATTATATGTTACAACAAAAGAGATTTAATCAAAGCATCATTATATAGTCGTTCTCTTTTATCCATTGATCGATGACTATTAAAGATGACGTCACTTTCACTGCCATTAAGTACATGAAGTAAGACATTCAAAGCATCACTGATCAACATGACGTCACTTCACTGCCTTTTTAAAGCAATATATTTAAAGCATCATTATTACAATCCTTTCTATTCTCTTTTATACTTTTATCAATGATCGGGATGACGTCACTTCTACTGCCGTTTTTATGTAAGATCGAGCCACATTTTTCCGCGTGAAGACCCACTGTTAAAAAAAAATCTCCGCATGGTTTGTAAATTGTATCTTTTAACTTTTTAAGAACTTCCTTTGTTCTTGGCAAACTTGACACGGCCATAAGTCATTGGGTTAAAAGAAACAGATCCTTCTCGTTCCATTATAGCATTAAACATGAACTTGAAGCTTAAGAGAGCTAATCCGTAATCCGTAACTCCCTTGTATTAACCTAAGGAAGGTTAAGGTAAAAATCGATTAGCGTCTGTGGAATGTGGGATACAACCGCTGTTCAGTTTTCTGTGCTTTCGTATACTAAAATTTGAAAATGAATCACTAATTCCACTCTGATAATATAAACCTCAATTTCTACACACAATCTTTCCCTTTGCTTACAAGGATTTTCATTTTGTTTGAGATGAATTTTCCTAATCCATTTTAAAATTCTTATCAATTTCTTGTTTCATTCTCCTTTTTCATTTAATTAATTTATTTCCATCAATAGTATTAAAATACATATAAATCAAAGGTCAGTACAAAATATAAAATCACAAGATAGAGGAGACAGGAAGAAAAGCAAGAAGCCTTTTAAACAAGCTGTCACCTTAGTACATATATATCGATTATATATAAATGAATATATTGAATGGATACAAAATAATATTTTATAAATTAAAAAATACTGACATGTATGATTTGAAATTAAAATGAATCAATCAGGACAAGCCCAACACAGACAAGGTATAATGCCAGACAAAACGCTTAATACTGTTTGAATGAATGTGACTTATACACTGTATAGTTACGTTTAGTGAATTTAAAGATGGACTTGGCTTTATATCTGGATGTCATTCATTCCAGATGAAAATTCACAAAGAGAGGAGTAACTTATGAAATACATTCATAAGCTTCGAAACACTTGTTGCAGTTCGGACAAAAGCGAATATAAATGATGTACGCCCATACTAATGGAAACACATTTTTGCCCACTATTTGAAACTTCACTTGTCGATAAAAATGATAAGGACTCCTAACCATTTACAATATCTCATCATAATTTTAATATTGGTCCAATATTAAAATTGGTCCAGGAGAAGATTAAACGGACTACTGAAATCTCAAGGATATGTAAATCATCCATAGTGCTTGGTCAGTGTTATCCTCACCACTCTCTGTTTCGATTTCAAATTACGAGTGAGGCTAAACTTTTCGATTCCACCAATTTTTTCCTTCATTAATAGGCCTACCATTATAATTCGTTCTCAACTACTACAGGGATGACATATGCTCTGATAATTTCCTTGTGAAAATATAATAATCATACAGAGAAAACATAAAGCCATACAGAGCTCATTTTACTGAAATCGGTCATCTTAATCACGTTGATAGTTAATTCCATGTATTCATGCGAAGCCAATGACAGAAACCGATTTTGCTAACAGCTTTTTAGTTCGGGGGGGGGGGGTGTGACCGGGAATTTCCCGGGGAATTGTGTATCATAAGCCTATGGTAGAAAATAAGTTGTGTATTATTTCCAACAGATTAAGCAGTGCACTATAAAAGTAGGAGGAGCACAAAGAAAGTAAAAAGTGAAGAAAAAAGGAGGGGGGGGGGGGAAGGTTCATGGTAAAAGGCATCTAAAGGCGAAGAACTAATCTGTATGTCCGGTTGCCTCTCTGTTACTGCTTTCACACCTAGGTACGGTCGCTGCCAGCGGTCGCTGCGACCGATGAAATCATAATGTGAAAGCATTTCATCGGTCGCTGCGACCGATCGTTTTGGTCAAAAACGATCGGTCGCTGAGTACGGTCGGTGAGGTACTTCAGCGACCGATCGCGACCGATGCAAGCTAGATGTGAAAGCACATCGTACTCAGCGACCGATCGAAATGCAATGACCCCCATACATGCCTACGCACTGTCTCTACTTCCGCTTCCGGCTAGGTCAGCTATACAGCGACCGATCGCTCTGGGCCTGACCAAATTTTGACGGAGGTGTGAAAGCACGTCCGATCGGTCGCTGGGTACGGTCGCAGCGACCGTACCTTGATGTGAAAGCAGTATTTGTTTGTACCCGTCATTCTCTTTCTATTTGTCTTTCTCTCTCTCTCTCTCTCTCCTCCCCTCTTTGCATGTCTCTGTCTGTCTGTCTGTCTTTTTTCCGTCTATCCCCCCCCTTTCTCTCTTCCTAGATCTCTCCGACACTCTCTGCTTTTGCCCAACTATCTCCAAAGTGATAAATGTTTAGACTGAAAACAATCAATGGGCTATAAATTTGTCCTGAAATTACTAACATTATGTTTCATTCTATTCATCTCGCTGTAATATTTTATAGAGATCCCATGAACCATGCATGAACATAACCTCCTGGGCTATTTGAATATTAAATCTACACTGATGTGATGTTTCTTGTCGAGTACTCTCTCTGTCAGACCATGGTCAGATATCCCGCTGTGTTAGCCAGTCACAATAACAACAACCATATGAAATGGTGACAGAAAATGGCAACCACTAATACATCGTGACGTACTTACGTATATCTCAACATTCCAGAAGAAGAAGAAGAAGAAGAAGAAGAAGAAGAAGAAGGAGGAGGAGGAGGAGGAGAAATAGAAATAGAAAGCGAAGAAGAAACGTATAGACCTGACACAAGGCTGGGCTGCACTCTAAATTTCTTCGACTTATTAGAATCAGGGACAACTCCAAAATGCCATTAAAATTCTTAAGCGAACAGATTTAGAAATCAATCTTATTGATCATAATTACTTAATCTATTTACAATCGATTACAATCGATTTTAATAGATTAATTTCTGATCGGTGAAATTTAGAGTATATACAGCAAAATGCATAACGTCCGCCCCTTCCTCTGTACTAAGGAGGGCCCCTCCGCCCCTATTATCAATTTCTGTAAGCATTAATGCCATTTTTGTCATGAATTAAAGGGCTCCTTTTTAGAAGATTATGTTTGATCAAACACATTCCAATTTAACATCTAAAATATTCAACTATCAATGAT
This sequence comes from Echinometra lucunter, assembly GCA_029962745.1. Lineage (NCBI taxonomy): Eukaryota > Metazoa > Echinodermata > Echinoidea > Camarodonta > Echinometridae > Echinometra > Echinometra lucunter. Next base: position 1,944,617 of record CM057153.1, read on the forward strand.
AAAGCTTACCAAGTTTATCAAAAAGTTAATACTATTCATACGGTATACTCCTTTAACCGATTCGGCAAAGACAAAACATGACTGTGCTCAAAAATAGGGCCCTGATGGCAAAGTCAAGTGTCTTCTATTTCTGTCATGCCTCTAGTCATTTGTCTACATCATCTTCATGGTCCGATGACAATGATTGAAGTGGAAAGATGATAATATCTGACCTTGCATGAACGACAATCAGGGTTCCAGAGCTCAGCTTCCTAAAGCATCTGCTCTTAAAACAATAATCATTTTAGAAGGACAATTAAACATTCTCTTCTATATAATACCATACCCTCCCCATGAATATAAGTATTTTTGTTAATGTTTTTTTTTTAAGTATGGACTCTGTCAAGTGAGTATCGTAACTCAGCGCCTTGAGCATTCTTCATAATAGATATGGCGCTTTACAAATAGTCATCATTATTATCATTATCAACATGATTTACCAGTATGGCAGCCAACAACTAAGGCGTCAGAAAGTGTTGTGGGTACTGAAATTAAACGTAAACTACACTCATTTCGAAGACACATGTAGATAAACAAAGAGGCCTCGAACGATCGAGCAAACATTTAACACAGGAATGCATTTGAAGATGACTTGCAGAATTATGTATGCTCTTATCGACTGCCAAGATAGGCCTATGTTTCTTATATCAAGTCCTCGTTCCTTCCCTGTTTATGGATACGAAACTGTTGCACATGATAATTAACACTTTGGACATTCACTATCTAAATCCTATTATGGCACCGGGTGGAGAGCAATTATTGTTCAACAAATAAAGTGCAGTGACACACAATTTAGTTTCTTCAAGTTTCATAATCATGAGTAGTAGTCAATATGGAAATCAATACATCAGACAGAAGCCAACGTGAAACGATGAATGATAACTACTATCAACCATGTCAACATGATCACCGTTTCTTCAAGTTCCATAATCATGAGTAGTTAGTCAATATGGAAATCACTACATCACACAGAAGCCAACGGTAAACGATGATGAACTGACTATCAACCATGTCAACATGATCACCGTACATCAAATAACTGATTAGACCTACGGGGTATTGTGGTGATTGCGTTATGATAATCTTGATAGGGACGATTAGCAATTTAGCATTTTCCCTGATAATGTAACATTTTTACTCCTTTTCTACACAATGCTTATGTATTATATTGCAATATCAAGAATGATGAGGCCCTTATTAATTTGCCCCCCCCCCCGGCTCCACAGTGCACATGAACAGCCGAAAACGCACATGAAAATGGAATGCAATTTTCGCGCCTTGTTCAACAACCTCCGCACTTGTGCCTCTCATACACCCCCCCCCCCCCAAAAAAAAAAATAAAAAATCTTGAATCCACCACTGAATATTATTGCCCCTTAGATCAACCTCCTCAACCCCTAACAACCCTCTAATGCCGCCCCATGACCGTAATTTTAAATATCCATGATTAAAAATCAGTTAGTCTGTATGCATACGATATTCAGGAGGTGAAGTAACCAAGCTCGGTGAACAAACAGAATCAATTTGATTTTCTGACACAAAACAAACAAAAATACAATGTCCATTCTGACTCTAGAAGCTGTAGACCTTGAAGTGTTAGCCTAAATCTGTGTAAACCTTTGTGAAGATGTCACCCTTCAATGCTTTGTTTGAGTGTGACCTAGAATGACATGGATGAAGTGGTACAGTGATTCAACAAAACTCAAGGATGGTCTGAGAATACTTCATACAAGGAGATCACCAACGACAATCGAGGATTCATTCCAAACAGAAGCTATCTCATAAAAAAAAACAAAAACAAAACAAAACGGGCACAACTCCCGCTGGAATAACGGTAAGAAGCAGCATTTCAAAATTACGAAACGGTATACAAATTCACGTTTCAAGTCCACCTGTATTAATTAAGGTACAACGAAGACTTTCTTTCGTAAACATTATGTTTCATCAATTGAACAAATGGGATGTGCACCAATACAATTTTAAGCGTCAAACTAATTACCATTAATTTTCCATGCATATGTGCATCATTTATAAACACTTTGCACACATACGATTAATATGAAAAATGATCATGATCATTATAATAATCAGACTGAATTAGATTGTTGATAACAAATTAGGTGTTGCCACGAAATGGAATATTTTTTAACCGTGGGAAAATGACTTGATAATTAGATTTGTGTTTACACTGGAGAAATTTTTTAAAGAAATATTTGGTCACTCGCTTGTGGAGTCTAAATAATGTGCAATGCTTTTCAGCGTTTCTGAAACGGAAAGATTTAGGTTCTTATTTCATCAGACTCTTTCTTGTTTCACACATCATAATGGAATATCATATTTCCTGCATTTTCGACTTTAAGAATAGATTCTAGAAATGCTTTTTTTCTCTCAAATTACAATCATCCCCAGAATTCAATACAACCTTCAAAATCAATATTTCATATAAAATATGATTTGAGAATATTACAGATAACATCAAATATACTGTGGTTCACACACTTTGTAGAAAATACAGAAATGGTTAGAAATGACGTGTAAATCATTCCAGAAGCAATATTGTCAGATCGCATTTGAGATAAGAGACTGGTTTGTAAGCTTTCATACTGGTGTTTATATAAATAGTACATCAAACACGAGGAGAGTCCGAGGAAGCGACGAAGCGTGGTTGACGGTGATATATCGACAACGATAGAGAAATCGATGGGGATATTCCCCTGACTGAGAGGGAAAGATAAACACACAGAGACGGGTAGCAGGGCCAGTTAGTCAACAATTTTACAGTACGTCTACGTTCGACATAAATCCACACTGTAAAAAATATTGGGTAAAATTTTAACCAGCACGAGGGTAATTTATACGTCCAACCAACTTTGGACAATATTTTTACCCAGTGCGAGAATCTATTGCCCTGTTAGGGTAAAAATAAGCAGTAATTACTTTAGAATGGGCAAAATTTCCATCAAATTGGATGAAAAGAAATACCCAAAGAAATGCCCAAAGAAATGATTGAACACATAATTACCCCATGGCACATTTTTACCCAATATTTTTAAGAGTGCAGGTCCACCAACTCGCTGGCTGAGTCGGTGTGGGTTGGACGCCTTCGCGCAGCCGGCCGGAGGGAGGGTGGAGGGGGAGGATGGGTTCACAGCCCTTTCCCCTCCAAATCTGAATATTAGTATGCTATGTAGGAGTGTTCAGTGTTCTCCCAGTAGATACGAAATCATTTCTCATTTAAAGCTTTTGAAAAAAAAATTGTCCCCCAGAGGAACAAAGAACATAGACAGCAACAGGCCTTTTCGCAAATATCAACCTAGCATCTGGGCCCCGTTGCACTTACCTGTACCATTGATGGTAACTTTGCCATCAAACTACTAACTTCCATGTAAACCTTGAATTGGATTGGCTGTTGAGCGATGTCACCAGGTAGTTACTATTGATGGCAACGTTACCATTAAGTTTTATGCAACGGGGCCCTGGTTACAATGATTATATCGAATGCCTTTAAAAATTCTATTGCAAAAAAATAAAATAAATAAAACATCATACACGATATTCTCTGCGATCAAACACAGTCAAAACCTTGATCATTGTTGTACCGAATTCAATAGCTGCTTCCAAAATGAAATCGTTATTTTTTGAAAAATCAGTGGCATATAATATCATAGACAGGAATAGAGAGGATATAATCTCATACAGAACATCACGTCAAGAAAAGAGAAGTCTCGATCTTTAGTGAAATGGGTTTTTTAGTGACTTAACGTTGACGTAATGCCTTTTAAGGCGGATTTCTCCACAACCCATTGACTACTAAAAGCGCGTGGCCCCTGTATTAAACCTACGTTCACATAATCATTAATACGATGAACTGAAATGTTCATTACGTCATATCAGGGAGATGGGAGTTTCCTCCTGGTGTCTGTACCTCTCGAAGTGTTTTAGAAGATGTTTCCTGTCTAGCTCTGCCATGAACATATCTGTTTGGAGCTAGAAGGGCTGAAGTCTCTTTAAATGATATGAGTTAATGCCCTTCTGGCTTCGAATGATGTACCCCACACAGGGCCATGTAAGAAACGAAGTGTTATTGCAGGTACGTTTCTCACACTTGGATCGAGCCTGTATTAGAATAGGGACAGTCCAAATTTGTCGACCTAGGGTTAGTCTTATTACTGCTTTAGTTATCATTATTTGAATATAACCTATGTTTGTCTGCTGACCGCAAGAAAATCAGGAAAGGAGATCGTTTCATTCGGATGAATTCACGTCAATGCAAGAGGATTTATACAACCTTGCTCACTCAACCACAGTTCTAATACTAGGCAACCATACAGGGATAAAATCTGTTACGGATCTGTTAGAATCACAACAAAATGCGAATATGTCTATCATACTTCTGGGGAGCGTTTCATCACATTTGTTGTCTGACAAGTTGTCAGATCTGACATCTTTCCTTGATTTTGATTGGCTGAGAAGTATCGTTACTATGGTAACTGTCGGATAAAACAGAACTTTGTCGGATAAAACTTCCGACAAGTCCTTTCATGAAACGCTCCCCTGAATAAGTTAGGTGGATAAGTGAGCCTGCTTTTCTACAAATAGTAACTCGAGATCACTGTCTTAGGTGGTGTATCTACAGCTTCATGTGTCATCTCTGTCAATGTATCAACACTCCCCCCCCTAAAAAAACTATACATTTCAAAAGAACAGGTGTGCTACATAACGGAAAACTAGGAATAAGGAAGAAAAGACAAAGAAGCAGAGATGGTAAGAGGGGCAAAAGGAGGAATTGGAGAGGGGAAAGGGGCTCTGGGTGTACTGATTTATTAACAGTCAGACCATGAAGTTACGAGGATGGCCAACTAATTCCTTGATCAGAGCAACATAATCAGGAGAGCATTTCATGAAGAGTTTTGTCAGTGATTTTCACTGACAACTGTATCAAGCTACTGAAAATCCTTGGGTGAGAGCAAATTAGTCGGTGAAAATCACCGACCAAAACTCTTCATGAACGCTCCAAAGGCCTCATAAAAGGAAGAGAGAAATCGTGAGATAGAGATATAACAATCAAACAATGGGGTAGCACTTATTATTTTCACAACTGCAATCTCCATGATCAAGGCTATCAAAGGAGTTAGCTTGCCCAATAGCCAGCAAACTTGCAACTTTGCTTACCTTGTCGTCTTTCAGGTCATGGTTGTAGAATAGCTGCACCAACCAACTCCACCAACTAAACCAAACTTTGCATTAGGGTTTGGAACGCTAGCAGACGATGTATCCATACAGCATACTCAAGACAAAAGTTCCGCAAGCTTTATAATCTCTCTCTCTATCAGATATACAACTATCTTCTGTGCCATGAGATCTATATTATAATCGCAACTTCAAGAGGTGTATAGTATCCATTGTACAATCCTTTATTTAGTGCACGTGCGAAGGACGAAACGTCCCGTAACAATCGCACTCAACGCAGGTGTGTGTCCATTCGTGGTAGGTAACCACTCCAGTCGTCGAGCGGTTTTTATGTAATGCTTTTTACACCGCACGGCTCAAGCAAATAGATATATAGTCAATAGGCAACTTATTTCATAGATGGCGCTATTCCACGTTCTTCTCAGCATGTTGCAAGGGGTTATTCGAATTTCAGAGACTAGACACTTTTCGTTGGAAGGACTTTGTCCCATCAAGCCTACTGATTTTTTTAAAGCAACTCTAACAGTACAAAAAGCCATACGAATGACACTAATTTCTCCTTCTGCTTTTTGTTTGTTTTGTTTTAAGTGATGATCTACAGCCAGACAAAATATATATTGCTAGATTAATTAGCCGTTAACCTTTGATAAATTCATGATTTCATGTAGATTGTAAAAATTATGTCGATAAACAGAATGACCTAAATACTTGTTGCAGACGCACTAGAACGAATATGTTTCGTTTTGTTTTGTGATAGGGGTTTTCATTCTTTTGTATTGTTATCGGCTAGCTAGCATTTCTTCCTTTCTTTTTTTTTTTTCAAAGAAAACAAAAGTTTCCATTCACAATATCAGTCACCAAATAGAGGCGAGCATGACATTAAGGAAACACAAGAGATTCATGGTTAATGATTATTCATCAAGTTTACTTTCTTTCCTTTATTTAAAATAAAAAAAATCAATGACAATATAATGTATCATGCAACAAAGCATTAGGATAACTTTCAAGTATTCACATCATACACGAATGAAGTTAAACTGTTTCAATTAACAGAAAGATAACTTCAAGTATTTCAAATCATACAGAATAGAAGTTAAACTGTTTCAATATAACAGAAAGATAACTTCAAGTATTTCAAATCATACAGAATAGAAGTTAAACTGTTTCAATAGAACAGAAAGAATTCTGCCACACACAGGGACAGAGATAATCTTTTCATACTGTAACCATTGCATTAAATTGGCATTATAAAAATAATCTTCTCAGCCACCAGGGTCAGACTAACAAAAAGTGCAATGGCCAAATAAGTGTAATATAATGTCTTTGTTTTATATTTTTCTCCAATTGATATATTAGCCAACTACAGAGGTATTTTGTTAGATATTGTGATAAATTCTCGGTAGGTTAAAGAGCGACGAGTTTGCCGATATCGCTGTAGGTGTGCAAGGCTCGTTTGAAGTTAATCTTCTGCCTTTCATTCATACGATCGCAATTGAGAATTTTCCAGTAGAGATTGTTGGCACGTCGACTGCTGATTGCCAGGTCATGATCATATGCCTTGCTTGCTTCTTGTATCTAAAGAAAAATGAAAATTTAATTATTAGATACCTGCCTACGTTGTCAGTTTATATATTATCAACTAACAGTAGTTTGACTTCGGTGTGGAAATACCATTTCATGATATATCACACAGAATTATTGTCTAAGATTGAATAATTTCGTTCTTTCTTTCCTAGCATGAATTAAATTAGTCATCGCCATATTTCCAAAATAAATTTATCAAATTTTCCAGATCAGTTCTATATTCATCTTTCGTCTAATCTTCAAGTCAAACTGATCGGATGATTTTTTTTTTCCAGACAAAATAAAAGAAAAAATAGGACTAAGAAAAAAAGAAAGAGAACTGAGGGGTTATAGCAAATATTTTCTTTTGATTCAAGAATGAGTTCTTATAAACACTAGGGCTACCTGAATTTTCACCATCGTGATGAAGAACCCTGAACTGTTTCGTCAGACAAAACAAATAAACTAAACAAACAAACAAATAAAACCAAAAAATGGAAGAAAAAAAAAAAAGTCAAGAAATGATGGAACTTCCTCACCTTTTGTCTGATATAGGGCAGATCATCCATGCCATAAGTAATCTTCATCTTTGATAGTCGACTAGCAATGCTCCTGACATCAGGTTGATGCCAACCAAGTCGTGGAAACCATTTTGTCTTTTTCTCCTTATTGATGTCCTCCTGACCTACCACCTGAGATGAGGAGAGATAAAGAAATGACAGAGCGACATGACGAGCAGAAAAGAGGAAAGCAGAAAATAAAATAATGAAAGAAGACAAAGAAATAAAAGAAAGACAGGAAAAAGGGAAGATAAGATAAACGATGATAACGTTATATAACTGTCAAATGAATCATGAGTATTAAAGGATGCATGATGGGATTCAGAATCCAGTTATTAGAACTTAGGATAATGATTTTGAAACACATGTACAAATAATGTTGAATAATGTTATAGTTGATTTCTGGTGATCATATTTTGCTAGTATATAAAAAATCAGAAATCTGAATATCTCTAGCCAAAAGCAAAACGAGCATTGAAAATTTAAATTAAACAAACTGAGCATAATCCGAGAGAGAGAGAGAGAGAGAGAGAGAGAGAGAGAGAGAGAGAGAGAGAGAGAGAGAGAGAGAGAAAGAAAGATAGAGAGAGGGAGAGAGGTGGGGGGGGGGGGTACATCCGAAAAGGGTTGTATCCGGCGGTTTCCAATGTTGGATAAGCCAATGGTATAGAACGTTATTCTACAACCTTAGAATGTCTTCTGGAAAATAATTTCGTTTTTTACTGACCTGACTGACTTGTTCCTCCTCTCTCTTATTGCCTTCAACTGGTTTCTGAATCTGCCCTTCTGATTTAAAGTTAAGCCTAATGCCGATCTTCCCTTGAGTCTCGGACGTTCTTCTTCTTTTTTTCTCACCGAGTCAGTTGTCTTACGCTTCTTCTTCCTAACGTTCGACTGAGGGGCGAGCATGATCCGGAGGGGCTCGGCGTACGGAGACTTGCAGTCGTAAACTGCATTTTTTCCGGGGGGGGGGGGGGGTGGGAGGAGAATTAAATAATGATGACGGATGTACATATTAGATGTGCTAAATGTAGTTTAGCGATTAATTTTTAACTATTCCTGTGCTCCAAGCATGTGATGGAAATGTTTTTTGACATTGATGAATATCACCGATGAATATTTGTAAAGGCAGGAAAATATGACGTCAATCAAATACTGAATGAAAATTTATTGAAACGTTATTCGAGCAAAGTTGCAACATAACATAAAATCATAAATCATAAAATAGTAGAAAACATGAATCAAAGTCACATGGGATATTACGATATAACTTTGTGGCAGTATATGGCATGCCTGAGATATACTAATACCATAACATTATAAAAGTCCTAAATATTCAAATATTGATAATTATATGGTAAACTATATGTTTAAAAACTCTACCTTCATTGGAAGCTTGCAAGCGATCCAGATGCTTAGCCACTTTTTTTTCTGTCAGACCAATGAGTCTTGCTCCAGCAGCGACAACATGCGGGGCTTGGGCACGCTTGTATTTAGTATCGAAGTATCTGATGATCATAGTGACAGAAAAAATGAATAAAGACAAAGATATGACAGGAGGTTAGTTAATATTTTCACATTAGAGCAAGTCATGGAACACTATAAAATGAGCGAGACTGAAATTAAATTACGAAACTACAAGTGGTGAGGGAGGCAGAATAAGGCGAGACATGTATGCAGGAGCAAGCAGAAGGAGGGCAAGATGGAATCACCATGATCACAGGGGAAAAGAAGGCAGTACCTTTCTAGAACATCCATTTGTTTGAGAGCAGATGTCTTCATAAACTGGGCGAGAGCGTCAAAGAGAACAGTTTCTCGACCTCCCACTACATCGTCTTCTCCTCCGGCGTGTTCATCATGACTTGCCGCTGATAAAGAGAAGCAAAGAAAGGAAGGAAAATGCAGGGGTGTCAATACGTTTTATATTTCGGCGGGACACTCTTTTTTTTTAGGAGGGGTACATAATATTGGGAGGGAGACATACACACACACACACACACACACACACACACACACACACACACACACACAAACACACACACAAAAAAGGTCCACAGCTTCATTTTTTTCGGGGGTGGGGGGGGGGACACGTCCCCTGTCTCCCTCTGATTGACGCCAATGAAAAAATGGAGAGCACATTTCACTTCATTCGTTCTATAAAATCACTGTAATGCACGACAATGGGTTGCCTTTTAAGCCATATGATTATATTTCATTATAAATTCATTAACAGTAAATAATTTATACAAGTGAGAAAGGAACAAATTTTAAAAATATACAGTAAAATTCTTAATTTTATTACGATGTGGAATTTCAATCAGAAGTCAACACGTTATGAAGATGACAAAATGATGGTGACCATGTCACCTACCGAATGTTCCCAGGAATTTTTCAGTATTTGTCATCAGTGTCAAAAATTTCTCGAAGTCGATCTCTCCACTCCCTGTAAAGAAATAAACAAATAGAGAAGAATTTGCAGTCTGCCGGGTTACCTTCACGCCCTAATGATTATCTTTTTGGTGGAGGGGAGGGGTAATTTTCCTCCATCAGAGATGCATTTCCTTCTATACCATTCACTTTTACTTTGTAAATTCATTTGGAATGCGGAACATGATATTTATTCAGTTAAACGTATACTCTGTAAAAGCTAAAAATGAATACATGCATATGTTCTGTGTCACATCATTTCGTGTTTAATTTAAAGGGGAATTTTCTATATTGCTTCATAAATCAGGTAAGCCTTGTCACATGTACCACAAATGATATCATTATACCAACTCACCTAAATATATTTACGATCTGATTAATTTCCTTTTCAATATATACATGAGTGAGTGCAAATAACTTTGTTTAATCTGTTAACCGATTGAGTCACTATACGTAATGAAAGAGAACAAGGGACAAATCTCATGAGCTGTAAAGAAGGCTAACCATCTTTGTCAATCTCCTCCAGGACATCTCTGATATCCTGAGCAGGTAGATGAATGTCTACAGAGCTAAGAGCCAAATGAAGCTCGTCTGCGTCGATTGTACCTTCACCTTTGCTGTCGAAAAGATCGAAGACTTCCTGAAAAGCTGCAGTGAGAATTTAAATAATAAATCAACATGAGACGAAAAAGACTTTAAACAAGGAACACGTTCACAATTCTTCCTTCGACAGGTCCCTGTGTAATTCAAATTATTATCAAAACTTGCCCAAATTATGTTGTCCACCATCATCTGGAAGTAGGGTGTATGTCATGTTTGAAAACTATTCCATTTCCACCAAAATGAATAGCAACAGCAGTTTTCATATCCACAAGAAAACAGTAATATCATATCCGACATGTCTTAGAATTATAACAGAAAGCCGATTGTGCAAACACTGTCGCTCAAAATGACAATCCCAGGGACTACGCTTTGTTTTCGATCAACATAATCATTCTCAATTGTTTCGTTATTGATGCCTTCCGAATGAAACCAGATTTAAGTCATTTCATTTTTCCTTACCTTCAACCTGTTCTTTTGTAAGTGCAGGTTCTGGTTCAAGCGATTTCTTCTTCCTTCGCTGCGATGAAAAAGCCGTATCATCTAGCCGACTATCCCGACGGTTACATGCACCATCTCCCGGATGACAGCTACCCCGGCGGCCGTAAGCCGTACTCGGGCGTCTTCCCCCTGAGCCATATTCAGGTAGAAAACTGCCTCTTTTAAAGCACCCCGAGCCTTCACCCATTGCGCTAACACGTCGTCGTCCGGTGGTCATACTTCCACGGCGGTTGGGCTGGTAATGTACAAAACACATATCAATCAAGTGAGTAGAAAGATATTGACGTATAATCATGAACTTTTTATTGCCAGTACCATATTCAGTGGAAATTATATACTAAAGCTGGTCAAGAAAATAAACATTCATTAGTAGAAAACGATATCAAAGTTAGAGTTTCAAGTCCGTTTACGTCTCATATTTACTAACAAAAAATAACTTCAGCACATTTTATTTGCCAATTATAAGCTATAAATAGTCCTCATCGGTGGTGCCGAAGAAGCTTTTAGGGGGGGGGGGGGAGGCACCAACGAAAAAAGGGACATTTTCGGAAAAAGGGACGTTCACGAAAGGTAAAAACCAGGAAAAAAAGTCATGTTGAGACGAAGTATATACGGTACACTGATATTGTGTCGAACACAATTTTAACTTAAGAATCATTTTCATGTCTCAAAACATTTCTATCATTACAGGATCATAGATTATAACTACTTTGCTGGTATTAAAAAAAAAAAAATAGGGCCTACTCATATGTGAGAGAGCGACGCGAGCGAGTATCTCAAGGATTTTTTTTTTAGTCTATTATGGTAAATAATGATAATACTTATTAATAGTGGCAATAATATTAAGAATAATACAATGAATAGCAATAATAATAATAATGTTAAAAAGAAGAGAAGAAGAAGAAGAAGAAGAAAATTTTATCATCTGCTCACTCACCCCTGTTGATGGTGTAGTACTCTTGCTCCGTCTCTTATCAATATCAGACTTTTTTTGCTGCCCTTTCGTCGAATTCTTTCAGAGCTACTCGCTTTCCATGCTTTCGGCGTTGAGGCAACACTGTTCTGATTTGACTCTT